>OZ007600.1:220165047-220765047 GCA_963931845.1 Maratus michaelseni | reverse complement strand
AGGGGCTGTATCCAAATTGAAGTTCGGTACTCGATTGTTGAAATGCTGCAGAATGTCACCTTTTAATGTATTATGTTTTACCGATATGACCATTTAACTCACTTAATAAGTTTCGGTTATTGTTATATGCTGTAAGATAATGTTTACAAGCGTTGAATTATCCGATTTTAACCCCTTGGGGACGAGCGACACGTATGCGTGACGCATAAGATGCTCAGAATCCTCGATTTTTCCCACCAGTTATATTTTATTGCAAGCTTTGCCTTATTATATCTTAGCATTTCCACAATTCGATTAGACGAAAATTTCTGTTTTGAAAAACCGGTGGTAAATTATTAAAAATTCTGTAATAGACTCTCGTCACGAAGGGATTAAGAAACCATAAGATTATTTGTAATTAAAATAGTCTTAGAATATGTAAATGTTATTGGAATTTTACAGGTGCTTTTATAATGCTTTTTCTCAGATTTTGCATCTATTTAACTCGCCTTTTCTTTAGTTTATTGGCAGAAACGTGAATAATATTGACACATACAAAATTTAGAATTAAAAAAAAAATAGTATAAAGCAGCGTAATGAAACAAAGTAAAAATAACAAAAAAAAAAGCAGATAAATTGTTTTTTAGTCTGAAAATAAATCCAGACATTGTTTTTTTTTTGTAGCGAGAGGGGGGGAGATGTCTTGTTTTGAGATATGTTCGCAGAATTTACATTCCGATTTATTTGAAGACCTAAAATTAAATATATGTTATAAAGACATCTGAATAACTTTACATCCGTTATTCTCCTTCGGAATAGGGGTAATAATTCTATGATTAAACCTATTCTGGTAGTTCATTTGAAATTTTACAATTAACTCATTAATGCCTCCTGGCAAGAAAACTTGCCATATGACATTTATTATTTATTATTATTATTATTATTATTAGTCTTTTTTGCTAAATTGGGAAATAATCTTGCCTATCAGAAAACCATAAAAATAACTTGTAATTTGTTTTTCAATTAGCCTGTTTAATCGAATAGATTTAAATACAAAAGTTATAGAAGAAATATTGTAATTTTTTCTTCGCAATAGACTACCAATATAAACCTTACCTATTAATCCATGTTGAAACAGTTTGAAGAGACACTTGAAAATGCCCAGCTATATAACGAAAACTTCTTCCAGCTTGCCACAAGCCAATCATTTGGCCTTTCGTTGCTTCAGTTAATTGTGGGGCCATTTTGTTTCAGCAAATACTCTACACATATGCATTTATAATAAACTTCACTTCAAACATATATACTTCAGAAAAAAACAATATAGCTTTATTAGACTGGAAAAGAAGCTATAAATCCATTTAAAGGTAACAGAAATGATTAAGTTTTTTCTAAGGTAGAACTGATCATATTTTTCAAAAATGAGCTTTATTAATTTAAAAATAAAAGCGAAACTATTTTCCATAAATGAAAACATATATCTCATGCAAATACGTTTTACGTAATTTTAATGAAAAATTTTAAAGCAGACATTGAAAAAGTAAAAGAAATATATATATATATATATATATATATATATATATATATATATATATATATATATATATACTAATAAAGGCTGGGGTTCTGGTGCCTCGCTATCTCATATCTTACTACAATCGCATGTCGTTGTCAGAGTTGTTTAACGTAAGATCACGAAGCATTGAAATACGGTTTACGCATTGTTTATAGTGTAAGACAGACTTAATCTCTAAGTTTATCAAGTCACTATAATCCCAGCCTATGAGTATAAAATTTTCTCAAAGAGGAATGAGAGCTCTCCGACCCGAATATCGATTCTTACCACTAAATTTTAATAGTATTCTCCAACGTAAAGAATTTCAGAAATTTTGTCCTTGAATAAGGTAACAAATACTATTAAAATTTAGTGGTGTCAATCGGGATTTCGAGTCGGAGCGCTCCCATCTCCCATCCCTATTCAAACTATGCTTTAATGCATATCATAGACGGCCCCTTAAAGCAGCATTTTGTCGTTTTTTAAGCATAATTTGAAAACTACTTGGAAAAAAAATTGAAATTTTGAATACACATAAAGCAGGACATAATAAATATAAATCCATCAAAAAAATTGTAGGTTGCAATTCATAATTTTTTCGAATATTAATTTCATAATTCATAATTCATATTATAAAATTTTAAAAATTACAAATTTGACGTAGTTATGTTTGGGTTTTTGAGTTTTATAACCAAACAAAACGTTAGCACATTAGGATTATAATTTCAGGAGATATTAATAAAAATATGAAAATGTAATTTAACATTAGAAGCTCTAAAATTTGAATGTTTATAACTCAAAAACTTATCATCCAAATGACTTAAAATTTTGTATCTAGGCATAGTTTGAACCGCAGATTTAAAATATCATGTCAAAAGTGGGTGTTGCCATTGAAAAAAATTAAAGTTTAGGCTGGTTTTAATATGTAGATGGCCCCTTAAGCAAATTTTAGATACATCACTTAAAAGTAGACTTTATTTCCAATCGTTTGGTACCAGTCACGTCCTTCTACTATAATTTGTTGCAGAGTTAGTGGGGGGTGTTCCGTTTTTTTTTTCCACGACTGTACAACATTTTAGAAAATATTTTAAGGTAAGGTTAAACCTACATTAAAATGACAGTTTTGGCAAAAAATTCTGATTATTATTATTATTATTATTATTATTTTAAAGAGCAATCTTTCACGATTCCGAATCAGTTTTAATTTTATTTCTACGATTACTAAAAGAAGAATTATGGACAATTCAATTAACAGAAAATGATGAGTCAAATACCGGAAGTGAGAGTAGTAAGGCTAGGAGAAATGTAAACAATGTTTCTATGCATGATTTTTTAAAGTTTTTTACATAAAACACTAATAAACTTTAATTGACACTTCTAGATTACTTTAATTGGTACTTCTCTATTATCCCGTCGACCACTTTTCAGAACAAAAAACTATCGCCAAATAAACGGGAGAACGTTGTCATTGGAATATCCAAATAAATAAATAAATAAAATATAAGAATTTAAGGACACAATTGTTATTTTAATTAATGATATAACTAATAAATCAGTAAAACATAATCAAAAATACACGCAAATGCCGAATTAAAAACCACTTGATGGCATAACAAACACGTATAATGCTTCTGACATTAAGTAAATGGAACTGCATTTTTGGCGTGTAATCTTACAGTTTGGCGATAGTTTTTTTATTATGAAAAGTGGTCGACGGGATAATAGAGAAGTACCCTTTAATTAAAATTAATTCTAAATTAAAGGAAATCTTTAAATGCTATTTCTGGAAAATCGATTTTCCATTATTTCTATGTTTGATAAACTTCATTACATAAAACGTTTTAAACATATTTCAGCGAAATTTTGTCTGAATACTTTCCATATTACTCACTATGTTCTGAATGAGAATCTAAGCTCTATGCGATAATATAATTTTTTATAGGGACTCAAATATAAAAAAAATGGTAATTTTTAATAAAAATTATGCATTTTTCGACATATGTTTAAATATTCCAGTTAATTTTGAAGATATTGTAAAATTCCTAGTTTGGTGTGCAGTTAAGTGTAATAGTAGTATGTAGTACAAAGGAAATTAAAATATATTTAGTTGAATTGAGTGTACGGTGTCTGGCATAAGCATGAAATTTTATTAATAAAATGACAAAAAAAACCTAATTTTTTTAAATGTTTCGAAGATATTACTAAGATTTTATGTTTTTTCATCATTTTGTAGTACAATTGAACTAACAATATGTTTATTTATTTAATATTGTACATTTTGTTTTAAAAAGCGCTGCGATTGTAGGTAGATATCTTAAGGAGGAGTCAACAATTGTGAAAAAAACATGTAAAACAGCTGACATTGATGTACTAAAAAACACACCTCCTACTAATTCAAACTGTAAATCATCGTATAAATTGTGAGTGGTAGTAATCGATTAGCCATAACCAAGGTAACACTAGATACCGATCTTGCTCATTCATTCTCATAACGTCACAAATAGCCGCGACCAGCGATTGGTACAAAGCGACGAGCCCATCGTTTTGTGCCAATCGTTGCATGTCTTTCGTCGCGGCCAGCCACTTTTTGTGACGTCATGATAATGAATGAGCAAGCCCGTTATCTAGTGTAGCCCCACTGAGCTCTATAATAATACGGAGAGCTAACTCACCGCTCCACTTTCTGCCGCAACCGCATCACACTTTCAGTGCGCGAAAGTAATGAATCCTGCACTTTTCTTAATATTACAGGCATTTTTTTTTCCGCACACTTTTTGTCACTTTTGGCTATTTCTACAGCTTTTTCATATTTTTATGAGCAATACTTAATATATTTTTCTCTTTTTTTGATTGAACTTATATAAAATTTACTTTTTCACAATGATCAAATTAAATATTGGCAATGAATTTAAATAAAACTTGTAGATTTTACAATAAAAAATATATATCAGTGAAAATTGTAGCAACTTCGTTATATTTTTGAAAGATAATCTAATTTGAAAATATCTACCCCATACTATTCTATGGGAGAATATCTATGTTTTGTCAAAGACTTTCCTCCGAAAATCTTTGGCATTGTGTTCATGGGCGGATCGCTGGACACAATGTATTAGAATAAGAAGTTAGCTCTGCTTTCTATTGTTGAGCTCAGTGTGTAGCCCTGTCATAACGCCTACAAATGAATGCGGCAATAACGTCTACTTAAATATTTCTTACGGGGAGTAGCCTATATTTAGAAAGTGTAACAAACTTTAAAATTTTCATCACTGCCTACATTTCACATCATATTTGGACTTTTCTGTAAATATTATTTTGAGTTACCGAAAGTTAAGTTATTCCGTAAAATAATCTAAGAATTGTGTAAAACAGATTGCAATACAGATATTTTTTAAGCATAACTGAAAACCTACTTAGCGGAATGAGATGTAATATTGCATTCGCATATTTGGAGCTTCTAAAAACTGAATTGGACATCATTTTTGGATGCTTCGATAAATTGTACCTTCTTATATTACCTCTTTTTAGTTTTCTAATGTTGAATGCATTTCTGATCGCTGCAAAACCCATTGCAATAAGAGTAGATTTTTAAGAATATGTGAATCCAAAATTATAGCTCATTCCACGATGTTCGTTTTTCAATTATACTTAAAAAACTACCCGCATTGCGACAAGAAGTGTCTGCAAGAAGTAGGATAATGATAGAAAGAAAACAGTATGAAGATGGAAAAACATCTGAAAAGATTCGGACTTATAAGTTTGAAATGGTTATCGCATTTTCATTTAAAATCAGGGAAAGCAATCACTCCAAGAAACAAGCTGAGGAAAATATTTCAGTGCTCGAATTACTACGTGAAATCATTTCCTGCAATCTATGAATAAAATATTTTATTTAATATTTTACACCATTTCTTACACCCATCCAATGTTGAACTAATAAAACATATAAAACATATTTTTTAATGCATTTTTCAATTAATAGTCCACGTTTTCCACCAATTATATGAGTCCAGAACAGGGCTTGACAAATACGGTCGACAGGTCGCCCCTGGCGACCAAATTATTTAATCTAATGGGGTTTTTGTTGTTGCTTCTTTTTTGTACAAAAATTGACCTACGCTTTCTTGAAATGAGCACAAATGCCCCCCCCACTTCCTTTCCCAATATTAAAAAATAAACTTTGAAACTATATTCTCACAAAAAATATTTTTAACTTTTGTTTTTAATTTGGCAAAAATAAGTTCATCAAATATAAATTTTAAAATAATCAAATCAGAATTATTTGAGACTTTGACAGAAAAATTGGTGAAAACTTGTTTTCCTGCTTTACTATTGCGTCGATGCGCTCCTCAGCAGATATAGATTTTGTAGCATTCAACTATCCGGACGTTTGAAGCATTCGGCAATCGGCATTTTCCAAACATGCCGGTTAATTCACTCTTTACAGTATTTTTTTTTTGAAAGATACATGATTTTGATAAATTTCATTAGAAAACTCGTTCTAAACTATGTAACTAATAATTCTAAACAATGCCTGTTATTATTTTTATTCAATTAATTCATTAAAACTTCTGTGCTTTTCAAAAATTAATGACGAAGAAGGAGGGGGTGGTGAATATTTTTTACTGGCTACTAAAATTTTTTTCTGGCTACCAGATTTTATCAAATTTGTAAAGCCCTGGTCCAGAAACATATGAGGGGGTTAGAATGACAGTGGAGTAAATCAAAAATTTTGAAAATTGAGATAACCATATTTTTACTGAACGTATATTAATTTCTGTTCAATGTTCCAGTCAAATAAGTCATAGTTCACTTAGAGAGTCGCTAGAGGGCAAAACAAGTTGGACCACTCAATGCAATGGCGATACAACAAGTTTCACAAAACCCTTCATTTCTCAAATCACTAAATTTTGACTTACTCCACTGTCATCCCTTCATGTTTGAGGAAGGCACTGTGTACAGTTTGTCGAAAGGCAAGTACCATATAATTTCAATGACTAACCAAATCTTAACATTTGTTCTACTTTTAGTCTCTTAGGGAGTCGCTAGTGGACAAAACAAGTTGGACTACTCAATGCTACGGGGATACAACAACTTTCACAAAACCCTTCATTTCTCAAATCACTTAATTTTGACTTACTCCACTGTCATTCTAACCCCTTCATGTGTGAGGAAGGCACTGTGTACAGTTTGTCGAAAGGCAAGTGCCATATAATTTCAATGACTAACCAAATCTTAACATTTGTTCTACTTTTAGTCTCTTAGGGAGTCGCTAGTGGACAAAACAAGTTGGAACACTCAATGCAACGGCGATACAACAAGTTTCACAAAACCCTTCATTTCTCAAATCACTAAATTTTGACTTACTCCAATCTCATTCTAACCCCTTCATGTGTAAGGAAGGCACTGTGTACAGTTTGTCGAAAGGCAAGTGCCATATAATTTCAATGACTAACCAAATCTTAAGATTTGTTCTACTTTTAGTCTCTTAGGGAGTCGCTAGTGGACAAAACAAGTTGGACCACTCAATGCTACGGCGATACAACAAGTTTCACAAAAACCTTCATTTCTCAAATCACTATATTTTGACTTTCTCCACTGTCATTCTAACCCCTTCATGTGTGAGGAAAGCACTGTGTACAGTTTGTTGAAGGACAAGTGCCATATAATTTCAATGACTAACCAAATATTAACATTTGTTCTATTTTTAGTCTCTTAGGGAGTCGCTAGTGGACAAAACAAGTTGGACCACTCAATGCTACGGCGATACAACAAGTTTCACAAAAACCTTCATTTCTCAAATCACTATATTTTGACTTACTCCACTGTCATTCCAACCCCTTCATGTGTGACGAAGGCACTGTGTACAGTTTGTTGAAAAGCAAGTGCCATATAATTTCAATGAATAACCAAATCTTAACATTTGTTCTACTTTTAGTCTCTTAGGGAGTCGCTAGTGGACAAAAGAAGTTGGACCACTCAATGCTACGGCGATACAACAAGTTTCACAAAACTCTTCATTTCTCAAATCACTAAATTTTGACTTACTCCAATCTCATTCTAACCCCTTCATGTGTGAGGAAGGCACTGTGTACAGTTTGTCGAAAGACAAGTGCCATATAATTTCAATGACTCATCAAATCAAAAAAAATTAAAGTCATTTGTTCTACTTTTAGTCTCTTAGGGAGTCGCTAGTGGACAAAAGAAGTTGGACCACTCAATGCTACGGCGATACAACAAGTTTCAGAAAAATATTCATTTCTCAAATCACTATATTTTGACTTACTCCACTGTCATTCTAACCCCTTCATGTGGGAGGAAGGCACTGTGTACAGTATGTTGAAAGGCAAGTGCCATATAATTTCAATGACTAACCAAATCTTAACATTTGTTCTACTTTTAGTCTCTTAAGGAGTCGCTAGTGGACAAAACAAGTTGGACCACTCAATGCTACGGCGATACAATAAGTTTCACACAAACCTTCATTTCTCAAATCACTATATTTTGACTTACTCCACTGTCATTCTAACCCCTTCATGTGTGAGGAAGGCACTGTGTACAGTTTGTTGAAAGGCAAGTGCCATATAATTTCAATGACTAACCAAATCTTAACATTTGTACTACTTTTAGTCTCTTAGGGAGTCGCTAGTGGACAAAACAAGTTGGACCACTCAATGCTACGGCGATACAACAAGTTTCACAAAAACCTTCATTTCTCAAATCACTATATTTTGACTTTCTCCACTGTCATTCTAACCCCTTCATGTGTGAGGAAGGCACTGTGTACAGTTTGTTGAAAGGCAAGTGCCATATAATTTCAATGACTAACCAAATCTTAACATTTGTTCTACTTTTAGTCTCTTAGGGAGTCGCTAGTGGAGAAAAAACAAGTTGGACCACTCAATGCTACGGCGATACAACAAGTTTCACAAAAACCTTCATTTCTCAAATCACTATATTTTGACTTACTCCACTGTCATTCTAACCCCTTCATGTGTGAGGAAGTCACTGCGTACAGTTTGTCGAAAGGCATGTGCCACATAATTTCAATGACTAACCAAATCTTAACATTTGTTCTACTTTTAGTCTCTTAGGGAGTCGCTAGTGGACAAAACAAGTTGGACCACTCAATGCAACGGCAATACAACAAGTTTCACAAAAACCTTCATTTCTCAAATCACTAAATTTTGACTTACTCTACTGTCATTCTAACCCCTTCATGTGTGAGGAAGGCACTGTGTACAGTTTGTTGAAAGGCAAGTGCCATATAATTTCAATGACTAACCAAATCTTAACATTTGTACTACTTTTAGTCTCTTAGGGAGTCGCTAGTGGACAAAACAAGTTGGACCACTCAATGCTACGGCGATACAACAAGTTTCACAAAAATCTTCATTTCTCAAATCACTATATTTTGACTTACTCCACTGTCATTCTAACCCCTTCATGTGTGAGGAAGTCACTGCGTACAGTTTGTCGAAAGGCATGTGCCACATAATTTCAATGACTAACCAAATCTTAACATTTGTTCTACTTTTAGTCTCTTAGGGAGTCGCTAGTGGACAAAACAAGTTGGACCACTCAATGCAACGGCAATACAACAAGTTTCACAAAAACCTTCATTTCTCAAATCACTAAATTTTGACTTACTCTACTGTCATTCTAACCCCTTCATGTGTGAGGAAGGCACTGTGTACAGTTTGTTGAAAGGCAAGTGCCATATAATTTCAATGACTAACCAAATCTTAACATTTGTACTACTTTTAGTCTCTTAGGGAGTCGCTAGTGGACAAAACAAGTTGGACCACTCAATGCTACGGCGATACAACAAGTTTCACAAAAACCTTCATTTCTCAAATCACTATATTTTGACTTTCTCCACTGTCATTCTAACCCCTTCATGTGTGAGGAAGGCACTGTGTACAGTTTGTTGAAAGGCAAGTGCCATATAATTTCAATGAGTAACCAAATCTTAACATTTGTTCTACTTTTAGTCTCTTAGGGAGTCGCTAGTGGAGAAAAAACAAGTTGGACCACTCAATGCAACGGCGATACAACAAGTTTCACAAAATCCTTCATTTCTCAAATCACTAAATTTTGACTTACTCCAATCTCATTCTAACCCCTTCGTGTGTGAGAAAGGCACTGTGTACAGTTTGTCGAAAGGCAAGTGCCATATAATTTCAGTGAGTAACCAAATCTTAACATTTGTTCTACTTTTAGTCTCTTAGGGAGTCGCTAGTGGAGAAAACAAGTTGGACCACTCAATGCTACGGCGATACAACAAGTTTCACAAAAATCTTCATTTCTCAAATCACTATATTTTGACTTACTCCACTGTCATTCTAACCCCTTCATGTGTGAGGAAGTCACTGCGTACAGTTTGTCGAAAGGCATGTGCCACATAATTTCAATGACTAACCAAATCTTAACATTTGTTCTACTTTTAGTCTCTTAGGGAGTCGCTAGTGGACAAAACAAGTTGGACCACTCAATGCAACGGCAATACAACAAGTTTCACAAAAACCTTCATTTCTCAAATCACTAAATTTTGACTTACTCTACTGTCATTCTAACCCCTTCATGTGTGAGGAAGGCACTGTGTACAGTTTGTTGAAAGGCAAGTGCCATATAATTTCAATGACTAACCAAATCTTAACATTTGTACTACTTTTAGTCTCTTAGGGAGTCGCTAGTGGAGAAAAAACAAGTTGGACCACTCAATGCTACGGCGATACAACAAGTTTCACAAAAACCTTCATTTCTCAAATCACTATATTTTGACTTACTCCACTGTCATTCTAACCCCTTCATGTGTGAGAAAGGCACTGTGTACAGTTTGTCGAAAGGCAAGTGCCATATAATTTCAGTGAGTAACCAAATCTTAACATTTGTTCTACTTTTAGTCTCTTATTGAGTCGCTAGTGGAGAAAACAAGTTGGACCACTCAATTCTACGGCGATACAACAAGTTTCACAAAAATCTTCATTTCTCAAATCACTATATTTTGACTTACTCCACTGTCATTCTAACCCCTTCATGTGTGAGGAAGTCACTGCGTACAGTTTGTCGAAAGGCATGTGCCACATAATTTCAATGACTAACCAAATCTTAACATTTGTTCTACTTTTAGTCTCTTAGGGAGTCGCTAGTGGACAAAACAAGTTGGACCACTCAATGCAACGGCAATACAACAAGTTTCACAAAAACCTTCATTTCTCAAATCACTAAATTTTGACTTACTCTACTGTCATTCTAACCCCTTCATGTGTGAGGAAGGCACTGTGTACAGTTTGTTGAAAGGCAAGTGCCATATAATTTCAATGACTAACCAAATCTTAACATTTGTACTACTTTTAGTCTCTTAGGGAGTCGCTAGTGGACAAAACAAGTTGGACCACTCAATGCTACGGCGATACAACAAGTTTCACAAAAATCTTCATTTCTCAAATCACTATATTTTGACTTACTCCACTGTCATTCTAACCCCTTCATGTGTGAGGAAGTCACTGCGTACAGTTTGTCGAAAGGCATGTGCCACATAATTTCAATGACTAACCAAATCTTAACATTTATTCTACTTTTAGTCTCTTAGGGAGTCGCTAGTGGACAAAACAAGTTGGACCACTCAATGCAACGGCAATACAACAAGTTTCACAAAAACCTTCATTTCTCAAATCACTAAATTTTGACTTACTCTACTGTCATTCTAACCCCTTCATGTGTGAGGAAGGCACTGTGTACAGTTTGTTGAAAGGCAAGTGCCATATAATTTCAATGACTAACCAAATCTTAACATTTGTACTACTTTTAGTCTCTTAGGGAGTCGCTAGTGGACAAAACAAGTTGGACCACTCAATGCTACGGCGATACAACAAGTTTCACAAAAATCTTCATTTCTCAAATCACTAAATTTTGACTTACTCTACTGTCATTCTAACCCCTTCATGTGTGAGGAAGGCACTGTGTACAGTTTGTTGAAAAGCAAGTGCCATATAATTTCAATGACTAACCAAATCTTAACATTTGTTCTACTTTTCCTATT
This sequence comes from Maratus michaelseni, assembly GCA_963931845.1. Lineage (NCBI taxonomy): Eukaryota > Metazoa > Arthropoda > Arachnida > Araneae > Salticidae > Maratus > Maratus michaelseni. The sequence goes on along the minus strand of OZ007600.1, from coordinate 220,753,471 downwards.
ACCTTCTTTAACACTAATTCACATGTCTGAAAAATAAGTAGATAAAACATTTGCTTTTATCCATAACAGTCATACTTTTCTCACGAAGGCGATAAAACTACCGTTTTTTTGTGATAAACAAAGAGAAAAAAATATTAAACGAAATTTCGAAATGTTCTTAATTGATAAAATTTGTTGTAGTCGTGATAGTTTTTCCTTAAAACCCGCACATGTATATATTTTAATTTTATTGTCGGGGAGATAACTAGCTTTAGTTAAATTTTGTTCAAGTTGCATTTTAATTAAAATATCAGCTGAAATAAATAACATTTGCATTGGATGAGAGTTTGAAATAAATAAATGTAATTTAATTCTACATTTTGAATATATTTATATTACTGCAAAACTTGCTAAGATAGAATCAGGAGGGCTTGGAAATTTTTCTGTTTAAGACAGGTTTTCGTCATAGAATGTATACTATGACTTAAAATTGCATTGCATTATCTTTGGTAGGATTATGATATTTTATTTTTTGGTATATCATGGGTTTGGTTATCTTGTTGTTTAAGACAGGATTTTATCTAAAGAGTTAATTTTTTTTTTAATTTTGTTTAATTTTTTCATAATAAACAGAAAATTGTATTTACATTGCAAGTTAAATAAATATTATGACAATCACAATTATATTTATATTTTGTATAATTATGAAATAACTGCGTTAAACTGCAGCATTTTGTCCGCGAAATAGACAAAAAGACTGCAACGTGAATGGGTTAAGGACATATTGCAGAATCGTGCAAAGAGTACACAAAAAATTACTCTAAGACGAATTACATATTCTCTGCATATTTTATTCATTTACATTTTTCAGTATTTATTAATAGAAAAGAAATCTTATCTGTAACATTTGATTTTTCTTTTTTTTTGTTTTTGTAGAAAATCATGTTAGCATATTATAGAAGATAGATCACATTTTATGGTAATGATTTTTACAGTTAATTGCTATGCTTAAATTCCGTCTTGTCTCTGTTAGATAGTCTTGACTGTTAATTCTAAATCTAGATCAAATTTGTCATGATACAAGAATTGTTTTTAATGCTGTCATGTCAAATTTTTTAATGCACTCCTGTCAAATGTTTCTTAGTAAAGGCATGTCAATTTTTTTAATACAGTTATGTCAAATTTTTCTCAGTACAGTTATGTCAATTTTTTTTTCAGTTCAGTTATGTCAAATTTTTCTCACTACTGCCATTTCAAATTTGCCTTAATATAGTCATGTCAAATTTTTTTAGTATAATCATATCAAAGCTTTCCCCAAACCTCATGGGTGACTTTTCTAAGTTTATATAATGTTCGTTGATGCTGTTTTTATAACGATCTCACTAACAATCTAAAGCACAAAAATCCATGGGGGAAACCATCAGTTGATTTTGCAGGCAGTGGATGCTCGTGACTGCCTTTGTTTGGGGTACTAAATGTATGGTTGCAAAATTTATTATATTCTTACCACTATTTTGTAAAAGAAATATTTGCTTTATTTGTTGGTAGAAAATTCTGCCATTGAAAAAAGGAAAAGTTTTCTTAAAAAAAAATAATAGTAAGTAAAGAATAAAATTTTCAACCATGCAGTTAGTGTCCCAAAATGAGCGAGTCACAAGCCGCCACTATTTGCAGGTATTTCTTTAAAAGGGACACATTTTATTACCGCTTGTGATTATTTTTTCGTTAAATATGCGGCAATTGACTTGGAAGTTAAAATATTTTGTTGATAACAGAGTGAGTTTATTTTAGATTAACATGATATATTTTGAAAATTAAATTTACCTTCGTAACAAAATCCAGCTGTAATCACCAATTCTTTCGAAAGCATTTCTTTACATTTTCCAATTCATTTAGTTTGTTGTTTTCTTCCGTTGATTGACAAAATAATACTCTTTCTTTTTTATAATTACTTAAATAATACCATGTTGCATCCAAGGAAACTACAAATTTCCATTTATCACCAGCTAGGTGTTTGTTAAAGCGAGATTTATGAAGAATGCATCCACAACCATTGTAAATACTTCAGAAAGCCGCCTAGGAGGTGTGGGAGACAATTGACAGTACTGTAAAGCTTTAAGTCTGAATGATAATAAGAAGTATATAATGACTGTTAGATATTACCTTCATCAAAATAAAACTGAAAGCAAGTTTCCAGATGTACGCACGAAAAATATTCTCAAGAGACTATAAAATATTTCCAAGAGACTATAATTTTTTATCGCATCCTCTGATCTGACTATATAAAGACTTTTATTACATTATAAATTTGTAGCACTTGAATCCAGGCCTCCACTCTCCAGAACACTTGAGATTCTGTCACACTATATATATGAAAACTCGAGGCCTTTAAAGGAGTTTCGTTTTTTAACTGCTGGAAGCAGTTGACTGAGAAATTCTCTCTAGTGAGAGATAGGGTCCTTCCCGGTGGTTGCGACTCGGGCTCTTCAGTGGGGAAGATAACCGGACGCCCGACTTAGTGAGATGTTCTTCGACACAATGGGGACAGGAGGCGGACGGACGACCACCTCACCGTGGTTCGCCAGTGGGAAAGGGACGTCCGAAAAAGCTGGAGACACTACTAAGACTAGTTGTAATGGGCCTGTGAGCCTGGGTCTACCCCTCGCAAGCGCATGTTCTCCGCGGCGCGAGGACTCGGACAATGTTCGGAGCCTCCTCCGTAGGTGGAGGAACGAGGTCCCGTAGACCAATCCCACTTGCTCGAGCGAGTCCTTTGCCCTGCGTCGAGGTAGGTGACGCTGGGAAACGGCTAACGAACGGTGGCTGGAGCGTCTCCAAAACTTTATCCGATTAATTGACGGAGGCGAGATCGAGCTCTGAAGAGCACGGTGCGTGGTGACTCTATTGTGACGCTTCGTCAGTGCTTGAGGCGGCGTGCAGCATCCTTCGGTACTGGCAGGCGGTAGAGTGTAGTTACCGGCATATAGGGAGTGGATTACATGGCCCACAACCACCACGTCATCCTCTGCAGCTGGAGCAGTATTGCGTTGATCTCAGTAATTGAGCAGGTGTAGTCTCAGTAATTGAGCAGATGATCTCAGTAGATCTGAGCAGATGATCTCTCTGCGTTGATCTCAGTAATTGATCAGAACAAGGATTGCCCAAAACCAAGTAGGGCTTAAGACCGAAGGTGACCCCTCAGGTCGTTGTCGCGGAAGTCATATTTTTGGGGGGGACACCCACTCCCTAGACTGTTAGACTACGAGGAATAGGACCGGAGGCTCTGCGACTAATGTGGCGGCGATCAAGCCAAAACTCGATTCTCGGGTCGAAAACCAATCCAGCGTGCCTATACGCAATGGGAGATTGCCGTGCCCGATGGTTGGATTAGCGGGAGTCTTCACATAACTTTCTATGTACTAAACTCGATCGGGACCGTCTCTTTGGCGTTTTTGAACGAATTTTCCACGATTTTCATAGTCCGATAGTGGTTCTAAACTAACTTTCCGTTGATTCTAACCTTTGTTGTGTTTTGTGTTGTGTGTTGTGTTTGTGTGTGTTTGTTTTTCACATGTGGATGATCTCTCAGCGGAGTCGATCGGGGACCACCTGCATTTTGCTGCAGAGCTTGCCGTATGGAAAGCCGCTGGGGGGGACAACATTAGCCAGGGTGTGTCTATGCGTCAGGAACTCTTTTCCTCGCAGTCCCGGGCTGGCAAGAGGCCTGTCCCGCATGTCGCGGCCGATGAACTAGTAGTTTACTCCCTCCCTAGGACTGGACAATCGGAAGCCGCGGTACAGTAAGGGTCATTGGAGAAGTTTGACATATGGCCTAGGACCCGGTTCCCTCTTTGGGGTTCCGGCTACGAAGCCGTCGGAGGACTCCAGCCTCTCACCAGGTGTTTTCGTGCTGGTTTCCTCTAATTTTCGGATCCGCCACGTATCGCACCGACGTCTGTTGTCAACACGTGTGCTCAATGGGAGTGATGCGCAGGTGGCGGCGCTCCCACCGGTCGCAGCGCATATACGAGGACCCTCCTGGTCGTGCGCGTTAAAAGTCACTCAGGACTTGGGTGCGAAGTTTGACGCGCCTGACGGGCGCCACTTGGCGCCTGGCGGGGCAGCTCAGTTTTATATTTTAGGGTAAGACTGCCGTGGAAGTGAATTTTTGCCCCGCTTAAGCCGGATGTTCAGACAGAAATTTTAAAAATGAACTAAAATTAATTATATGTCGCTTCACGTAAGATATCTGTGTACTGTCAAGTAATCGCTAATAAATTAATGTTGCGCAGGCATTTTTTTTAATCAATAGAGTTACAGTACTAAAAAAGTCCATTATCTGTACTATTATATAAAGAGAGAACGCCTGACTGAGTGACTCATCAACGCCCTGCTCAAATACTGACTAAAGTCAGAATTACGAAATTTGGTGAGTAGATTCCTGTTATGACCTAGGCAAGCAATGAAAAAGGATTTTTGGAAATCCCCCCCCCCCCTCCGAAAGGTGTTAAAAGGAGGGTCGAACGTTTTAGGTCATTTCACAATATTTCCACAGTAATTTTAAGTAGGAGCATGAAATTCATGATGACAAATATAGTAAAAAATGATTAAATACGTATTTCACCGATTTTAGAAATTCACACCTTAAGAAGGTTAAAGGGGGAGGGTCGAACGTTTTTGGTCATTTCGCGATATCTCAGCAGCAGTTTCAGTTAGGAGCATGAATTTTAGGATTACAAATCTACTAAAAAAATAGTTAAACGCGTATTTCAGCGATTTTAGAAATTCACCCCGTCAGAGGTTAAATGTGGGGGTCAAAAACTTTAGGTCATTTCGCCATATCTCAACAGTAGTTTTAGGTACGAGCATCAAATTCAAGATAACAAATCTACTAAAAATATGATTAAACATGTATATTAGCGATTTTAGAAATTCACGCCCTAAGAGTGTTAAACATCTGATATGAACCCGATTATAGAAGATTAGACTAATAAGACAACTATTGCTGATTTTCGATTATATATTTTGTGTAAGACATTTTTAAAAGGACTGTTTGTATTGTTTATAAAGCTTAGGGATTTAGTATGATTGCGTCAAAATAACATAATTTTTTTCTGATTGTCATTTGACGATTTATGGACGTGAATGCGTAATTGTGATCGGCGTATTTTTAGGATATTACATTTTTACTTATGTTACCCAGAAAGCTATGGTTAACTTGGGCAAAGCCACGTGGTTCTGCTATATTAAAATAAATTTATTAATTTCATTATCAACATTAATAGAAAAAAGTATTTATCACATTTTTACAAACTTTTATTTAAAGTATTTTGTCCACTCCCGCTTTTATCCGATTTAGAACAATTTTTTAAAAGTATCTACCCATCCCTACCCTACATTATTGTCGACAGTCGACACATTGTCGACCCGCGTGAAGCCGGAACGGGCCGCTAGTCATCTAATAATTCAACTAGAGCTATCGCCAATAGTCAAAGCTACTCACATACAACAGAGTACAATTATGGCAATCAATACGGTATTTAGTGTAGAAATTATCTGTGGAAATCGTTTCCATAAAGTGCACTTTTGTAGAGCCATCGAGTATAGCAACTTGGTGTCATCTGTTGCATTTAGATCAGCTGTTCCCAATAAGTCTTCCACGGGGCTTTAAAAGTTCCATTTGAACTTTCTAAGATATTCAGTGCTTTTTTTAAAAAAATGCAGAAAATTACAGGTTAATAAACTAAACATAGAATTAAAATAATAAAACTGGAATTTACTTTCTTAACGTTTAAATTATTACTTAAAAGGTTAAATTAATAATTAAGTTAATAATATATTAAGTGACAAAGTTATTTTATGGACTTTTTTCTGCTGTTTTCAGAAAAAAAAATCTGTTTAATGCAATTGTTTCGATTTATTGAACTTTGAAAGAACTTTTATGTAATAGCCAAGTTTGGATTTTATTATCATGTGTATTGGAAATAAATGAGAATAATTTAAAAATTGTAGTTAATAAATAGTTTTGAAAATAAATGCAATTTATTGCAAGCATATTGGGTAAGCAGTAACGGAATCAGCAGTTGGACTGGGGATGTTTACCTCCCCGTCCGGAAATCGGCATGTCTCCCCGGAAGATTTAGAATTTTATACTAACTAATGGTCGAAGAAGTCAACGCGCTCTGTAGATGCAGAAATCTTCTCCAGGAAATAAATGTCCCAATTTAATACTGTGCTGAATTGTTTTGTTATATTTTTGCTTTACAGTCTCCTGCTATATACCCTTCTTCCTGTTTTCTGAAATATTGCTTCTAAAAATCATTAACGTGTAAGACAGGGTACAGTTAAAGAATTAAGGGCCACCGCATAGAAATTGATTATACAAAGCACTCAGGATGTCACATACGGTTGAAAGCCACTTGCCTAAATTGATTGTCTAAATGCATTCAATAAATACTCCCTTTGGGAAAAAAGTCATGAAGTACTTTATTCATATAAAATATAATACATTATACGTTATTTACAGTTTCATTGCAAGATTTGTTGCTCCAACTCGTCCTTCAATAGTGTGGAAATAACTATATAATGAAAGCAAAAATGTTTATTGGATCCTTGTCGAATTTCAAGCGTCATTGGAATAACGTCTCTCAACTGGAAAAATTTCTTTACTTATCAATGAATTCCTGTAAAAGAGAAAACAACCAATATATATTTATTTACCAATATATAGTTCTGGCAAATATATCGTGTAAGAACAAAATTCACAAACTAGCATTAAACTCTTTTGGCCATTTGGTTGCCAGCATTTTTGTTGTAAAATCTTGTAAAAGAAAGATTTTTCGTTGCTGAAAATTGACAGAATAATGTAGTTTAAAACTTTTCTTTCCCTTACAAGTTAAGGTCTGTAAAAAAATAATGTTTTGCAGCAAAAACTGTCCAAAGCAATTGTCAGCTGATTTTACCGTGGTTTTATCTAGTCTTTTTTCTGACAATGTATAAAACTAAGCAATAAAAATCACAAACGCGATCAGTTAAGAAATTATAATAATTCAAGTCTATAGGAATGTATTAAAAGTCTATAGGAAAAATTAACTAGAAGAAACAAATTGTTAAGGTAACAAAATTCTGAAAAGACCACTGCTGCCCGAGCTACACGACTTGGCAGGAAGGTATATTTAAAGTTATGCACCTGGGAGGTAGTTTTTGGATTCTTTTTTTTTAATTCAAATTTTTATGCGAATTTAAGAATTTTTTCGCGAATCTCTTTCATATTCGTAAAAGGAATCAGGATTTAATCTTTTAAACCAATTTAGTAAATTTTGTCCTCTTTACAATAAAGCTTTTTTGGAGTTAGTTCAGAGATTTTTCAGTTTTTCACGACTTTTGTATCCGCTTTTTAGCAATTTTTTTCCGATTCGCGTCGCGGTTTTTGCAGTTTTTCAGATATTTTTAAGCAATATTTAGCGTTTATTCGCATTCTCCGACGATTTCTTGACATTCGTAAAAGGTATCCATTTTCAATAGTTTGGGACAATATAGCTAATTTGGTTCTCTGCTATTTTTGTAATTTTCATGAAGTTTAAGAGTTTTATAATTCACGTGTTTAAGCGTTTTAAATAATAAAGCGTTGTGAGGCTTTTTTGAGAACTTTTTTATGAAATTAAAACAACTCTCCGTTAAATTTTGCTATTTCCACGATTAAATTGAAGTTGGAAGAATTCCAAAACGATTCCAACAGCAACGTTAAAGACGATGCCGATAATTTGAATTTAATCTTGGTCCATCACCACGTGCTTTTGAAATAAGAGAGTTACACATTTTTTAAAGGAAAAAATATTGATTTCTGTTGGATGCCGAAGTCAACGGGGTATTTAACCCTAGGTTCATTTCGTAAAATTTTCGTTGAAAAAAAATACATAATACTTCAAGGTTTGTTAGATTCGAGACTGGAATGAACGAAGCGCGCATGGGTGCAAGCTGCCGAAGGCAGTGGAACTCCCGAACCCAGGTTCGTTTAAGTCGCAGTTCGTTTGAGAAAAACCGAGCAAAAGCGGGCGAAGCTCTGCTAGTAAATAAATAAATAAAATACGATAAAAAACAAGTTGGAAATTGTACGTAAACGTGACAAATGAGGTGCGTTCGTACTATAGCTAGTTATATAAATATTCAGATCTTGATGATTTTTAATTCTGTCAAAATGAATTATATTGTCTGCAGATTAATTTCTGTCATAAAATAAGTATCTCGGCCGCTTCACGATTAAACCTCGGAAGCTCCTCTAACAAGAAAGCATCGGTTTTTTTTCTTTTAAATCTCCTAAAGCTTTGATTCGATTTTTAAAAAAATTGAAATGTCTGGACAAAATTCTGCAAAGATAATATATTTTAAATTTCAAACCATTCGGTTGGGTTGTTTTTGTGTTGTTATATGCAGACGGACGGACAGACAGACAGACGGACAGACGGACGGACGGACAGGCAGACGGACGGACCAAGCGACGGCAATAGGTGCTACGTATTTATATAATTACGAACGCACCTAAAAATAACGTAAACTCTCATTCATCTGATGATTTGCGAAATTTTGCCCACAGCTTATAGAAAACATGTTTTTGATATTTCTTAGAAAACAAAGTTTAATGTGTGTTATAGATTATAAGTTAGATATTCTTTTTTTTATCTCCATTTTCCGAAGATGTCTTATAAAAAATTTAAATTTTCGTATTTCGTTTTTAGTGAGCAATTGTCGCTTTTTATTGCGGTTTACAATTTTCATTAACCTTTTCGGGGTCCGGACTTTTTTTTCTGCTCCGATTTCTTTTCTTTTTTTTTTTTTTTTTTTTGTCTGTTCCGATTTTTTTTATTCTGTTCCGACTTTTTGTTCTGATTTAAACATGTAAAAGTGTTGATCTCAAAGGCTAAATTAAGTTTTATGAAAATATTATTAATATTTAAGAAATTACATCATGTTCAACTAATAGTACAATGGGCTTTTGAGGGGGAAAAAATGTCATTTACAAATTTTCTACTGTTAGTACAATGGGCCCCGAATAGATAAATATATTAGAATTTCAAATTAAAATTTTGAAAGATATATTAAAAAAATATAAAAGATATATTAAAAAATATGCAATTAGACTTATATAATTCACATTAGTTCACACTCAAGTTACACAACCTACCAGAAAAAATGTGTTAAATTTGAAAAAAAAAAAGGTTTTAAAAAGGGTTTTTCAAGTTACTCATTAGTCATAGTGATTAATACTAATTATAAATAAACAATTATCAAGTATAAGAAATAATTCATTGTGCTAGATACAGCGTCGGCATAAAAAATCTAGGTTTTTCTCCATCCTTAAAGCGCATGCTTTAGGATGAGCGTGCATTGCAGACTTGAGAAATAAATTTAATCCCCATTAGTAACCGGCCAAATAAGTAAATCAACAAAATACAAGTTCAGTTATTCAAGACGGCCTGGGTGCCTATCAAGCAGCTCGCCACCATGCGGCGATCAGGCAAAACTTCGTCCCGCGGTCAGGCATTAACCCGTTCAGTTGGGCAATAGTTCGGCAGGTAGGAGCCCGGTGAGTGGCCTAAAAAAATAAATATGCATTTTTTACAAAATTATGTAGTTCTAAAGCTACATCCTTCTAATTTGCACCTTTGTTGCACATTGCTTTGTTGTATCATATGACCAGTATTATCATACCTTACATTAGAGTTGTCTAACTTGGTGCCCGCTATTCATCAGAAAATTCTTACAGAAATATTTGCCTTATTCAATCTCCAAATATCTTCGATTAAGTAAGGCAAATGTTTTTGTAAGAATTTTCTGGTGAATGGCGGGCACCAGGTTGTACAGCCCTACCTTACATCATCAATTGGGTGAAGTGATGGTTTGATTTTTTTAGGTGTTATGGTGGGTTAATTACTATAATAAATTTTATCTATTTGAACCTCTGGTCGTTATTCAACTTCCGAATCTATCTTCATATTCTACATCAAAATTTGCAAGACTTTCAAATAAACATAATGATTCATGCAAAGCTAAATACTGTCCTTTCCGTCTACCAAATTTTTATGGATTACATTTTTGAACTCCTATGCAATATATATATATATATATATATATATATACGTTGTGATTTTACTATATAAAAATAAGGATTTATTTGTTACATAAATAATAACCCGACCTAACAAATAACTATAGTAGGATTTGTTTTTCCAAATTATAGGCTAATAATATTACATAACATTTATATATGAAAAAATGAATGAGAAATATTTGTATATAAGAGAAATATTCACTCTCAATTGCAACAAATCTCATTTCCAAAAATTAATACAAACAACCTACATATTTTGGTGAAATTAATTCTTTTAAAGATCACTGCACTACTACTACTAGTACACATATTCAAACATTAGTAAATCACAACATTTAAATAGTTTTGGTTACAAACATTACATCAAACATTAGCTACAATAACTTACTTTACGAAAATAATTTGAAACAATAATTCTAATTGTTTAGAATATCAATAATAAGAGCAAATACAAAAGACTTATCGGCTTTACGTACATTTGAAGTTTCATCCATCTTGAATTAGTATTCCTAGACATGTAGCGTCATATTTTGGTAAAAAAAAATTAAAAGCACGTTTTCAAAAGAAGTCTTTAATATAGATCATGAGGCTCTTTGAGAAAAATTACTAAATACTGAAAAAAATAAGTTAGTTGAAAGATGATGTACTATTAGTAGTACGCCAGACCCGAAAGGGTTAAAAATGAATTTTATTATTTGATTTGTTGTAAAATGCTTAGAGCATGATAAAAACATGTGACTTTTTTCCAATGAACTGGAATCTTCGTACTTGTATTCGATACTTTCAAAAATTAAATAGAAAAGGGCAAAGCCAATTTTCATTGTTTATTCATTGAAATAAAAGTATTTTATTTTGATTAATTAGGAAAGTAGATATTTTTAATATAAAACAGTCTTTTTTCAGTTTTCGTGTTTCACATCTGTTCCTTTCTAAGGTTATTATATTTGATAACCTTAGAATCCTATTCATCCTCACACAATCATCCCCAAGTCACACAATCATCCTCAAGTCACACTTCAATGACTCAATGAGCTAAACATTCGAAATTTTAAACAGAGATGTTTTGAAAGGATCTTTATTTGTTTTTTCATTCTACTGACATTTAGAGGGGTATGACATCTTTTTCTCAGGACGATAGAATACAAATTTGTTTCTAAGTGAACTACACCCTTAATACACTGGCCTACAAAAGTTAAGGTACGACCAGTATCTTGTGTCTAATTTGAAAACAAATGAAGATAAAAACATGAAATTTGGAAGATTTGTGCTTTAAATAGTTTTTGTTTTATCAAATTTTACTTTACCTTAACATCAAGCATGATTTACAAATAAAAAATTGCATTTTTTTTGCAAAAGTCCACTGTTTGATGAAAAAAATAAGTGGCAGTTTTTTGTGCTAAAAATTAAATAAACGAATTTTAATAAGGCATGTGTTCGGCCCTACTTGTAATGCATTTCTGATATCAACTTTCCATATTGTCTATTCAGTTGTTGGACACTGGAATGGGAAACAGCGCCCATACATGGAGCAAAGCTTGTTTCAGCTCATTTAACGACTTTGGGGAAGACTTACGGCAACCACCTGTCTGCTGAGATAGCCCCAAAATGCTCTATCGGATTAAAGCCCGAAGATAGAACTGGCCATTCCATTCGCTCCAAACCTTGTTGCTCAAGATATTCATAAACAACGTTAGCTCAATGCGATCGGGCATTATCATCCATTAAGATTAATTCATCATCAATACAGTACCACCATACGGTGTGACAAACGGAGCACGAAAATCTTCCCGATACTTCACAGACATCAGGGTTCTTCCATGGCACACAGTGGTGTAGCGTCAGGGGGGCAGACTCATTTTACTACCAGTATAATTATCTACTACATTTGGCTCTATTTAATCTTTGAACGTAAAGAATTAAATAAGGCCAAATATAGTATATAAAAATACTGATAGTAAAGTGATCCACCCTTCCTAACGCTACGCCACCGATGGCACACATGGAGGTTAATGTGACCGACAGATAAATTCCAGCCGAAACCATGATTCCATGATTCTATAACTGTGTCTTTCAACAATGTTAGATAGATATGCCTAGCTCTATATATCTGCATACGAGACAAACTTTCTCCAAAGCAAACCGGGACTCGTCTGTGAACAGTACGGAAAACCATTATTGTCTGTTCCAGTAAATGGGCTCTCCTGGTCAACATAAATCGGCACTTTTGTGTTGTCGATTAATAGGGACATATACAACGGGTAGTCTTGAATAGAGTTCTTAATTGCAAAGACGTCGGTGCACCGTAGTAGCAAATATTTTCATCTCTGTTGCATTACGACGATCTGAAATCAGCTGAACCACAGTAAATTCCTCCTGCTTGTGGCCAAATGATCTATGAAGCGATCTTGTGCAGGGGTTATAATCCATGGGTAGTCTCGAACAAGTCTTCTTGGTACTGAGTTTTTGGATTCAAATTAATCCCAGAGTCTTTGGACCACACTACATGACACTTTAAGACGTCTAACAGCACCATCTTGTGATAACCCCAATTCCATATATTCTATTGGACGCCATCTTAACAAATGAGGAAAACTATATCTTCTAGATATGTACAACACCACAGATATGTTTAGCACCAACAATTCAAGATCAACAGGCCTAAAAAAAATCCACACAAATTACAAGGTTGCAATGTTTGCAGTCTACACTTGACTGCCATATGTAAATATAAATATTTCACAAGATTTTATTGAAGTTGCTTATGATCATTCATATAAACCATATGTTTTACCTATATTATCATTATTTTAATAGTGAGCGTTGAAAAACTAGTTGTGCCTGAACTTTTGGCGGCCAGTGTAGATAAGCTTAAAAAACAATGTGAAATATTATTTAAAATAATAATGTAAGTTTTTAAGGAATAATACCAATATTTAAAATATATCTTAAGGTAAGACTTAGTTCATCAAAAAACAAAACCAGTTGTGGGAACTAATTTAGTGTTATGTGAAAATATAACAGAAATATTTATTCCAAGACAGAAAATCCGTTATGACAAATCTAGAAAGGATTGCGGTTACTTTATTGCAAAATTCAGCAAATAATTATATAAGCAAAAAGAATATACATTTGTTCGTTGTTTCACTCACTTTTTTCGCAGTAGTCACCCGTAAATTTATCATTGCAAACACAGACTGCCCTTTGATTTTTAAATTCACACTTCCCTCCATTCAGGCATCTGATTAGTGAGCACTTATCTGAAAAATAATAATTTTATTTACTACATAAATGATTTTTTTTTCTTCAAAAAATACCATGTGGCTTTCTACAGATAAAAATAATTCCATTTTGTAAACTAAGGTGTTCCGGATATTATAGCCAACTTGACAAAATCAGATTTTTTTTAAAACATAACATGGAAGATTGTAGTAACTGGTGCGATCATTCACAGGGTCTTTGGACCTTGTGAATTTGTTGCGTCTAAAACTCTAAAATTTACTTTATAAAACAACACTGATACACTAACGATAATGATAGAACTGCTGGTTCTCGTAACTAGTGTCTTGCTAGTTAGCTCTTAATATCCTCGACAGCTCAATTCTAGTTTAACCCATTGTATCGCCGAGTTGTATATCTGAACATACCCCAACGTCAATGTTACTTATACACTATATGGCCAATGATGACCGGTCACTTGCGATTTTAGACTTTTTGTTAAATATCTAGAAAAATACATAAGGAATTATCCTGAAACTTCAGGCGTGTAAACAGCATAGTTGACGTCATGTATTTCAGCGAAGATTTTTTTCCGAAACCCCATTAGGGGCCGTCAATAAATTGCAGAAAAACGAATATTTTTGGGATAACCCTGTAAAAACTGATATCGAAAAAGCGCTGAAACGGTAGCACATGCTTAGGAGGCTTCTTTTAATAAACTACGTTCATTTGTGTGAGGATAGCATGTATACTCACGGAGAAATTAAGATTTTTATAAAAACAATCCCAAATTTCACCAAGTGTTTTCTTATAATATTCAGAGTTCTTAATATAAAAGAATGTTCTTTTCAAGAACGATGACACACAACATTATATATAATCCCCTGCAATCAGAATTACAAAATAATAAATATTGGATGAAAAATGAGCAGGTTTACTAAATATTTTTTCACTGCGCATGCGCGAATTCAATCAAATTATACTGTACATAATACATTAGCTAAATGTACGGACCAACTTTTGTGAAAGTCTCAAAAGCATAGCTTGAAAATTCTGATAGTAATCGTCGATAGAATAAGCTCGAAATTCGCTGTTCCCAAAAGGAAGCAAAAGATGAGGGGTTGTATCAAATATACAATGAGAGACACTTCATTCTTATTATGTCAACTTTCATAAGCTATTATATTTGGATACAACCCCTCATCTTTTTGTTTCCTTTTGGGAACAGCGAATTTCGAGCTTATTCCATCGACGATTACTATCAGAATTTTCAAGCTATGTTTTTGATACTTTCTCAAAAGTTGGTCCATACATTCAGCTAATACATTATGCACAGTATAAGTTAATTGAATTGGCGCATGCGCAGTGAAACAATATTTAGTAAACCTGCCCATTTTTCATCCAATATTTACTATTTTTTAATTCTGATTTCAAGATATTGAATATAATGCTGTGTGTCATCGTTCGTGAAAAGAACAATCTTTTATATTAAAAACTCTGAATATTATAAGCAAAACACTTCGTGAAATTTGGGATTGTTTTTATAAAAACCTTAATTTCTCCCCGAGTATACTTTATATCCTCATAAAAATGAGCATAGTTTATTAAAAGATGCCTCCTAAGCATGTGCTACCGTTTCAACGCTTTTGCAATATTAGTTTTTACAGGGTTATCCAAAATATATTCGTTTTTTTTCAATTTGTTGACGGCCCCTTATGGCGTTTCGGGCAAAAATCTTCTCGGAAATATATGGCGTCTATCATGTTGTTTACACTCCTGAAGTTTCAGGATAATTCCTCATGTATCTTTCCAGATATTTAACAAAACGTCTAAAATCGCAAGTGGCCGGTCATCATTGGCCATATAGTGTACAGTGGGCTTTTAAAGATATCTTAGACACAGCAGTTCTTATAAATTTCTCATTAATTATCAACAGAAGGAGATACTTAGTTAAATTTTCATACCAAAATTTTATTTGCAGTTTGAGCAGTTTTACATTGTTATTGCTAAATGAACGTTAATTATGTTAAATTCAAAAAGCTGGAGACGTTCAAAAATAGATTTTTTACAAGGTTTATTTTGGGAACTTTACAATTTTTTATTAGAAAATATGCAATATTTATGAGAAATGAGTAATTTTCTGTTTGTTTCAGATATGAAAAAAACACCTTCAAGTCAATATATTTTTTTTTGCAAAAAATTTTAATTATTTTTGTACATGCTTAAAATGATGTTTACTATCGTAACAGTAAATAATTTTCATATCGGAATTTTCGAGTTACAAAGAGTTAAAAAATAATCACATTTCTTTGTTTCAGTGTTTTTTATCCATTGAGTAAAATAAAAATATTGCTTTAGACTTGGAAGCGCTAAAGTTTGTCAGATATGGTCGAAGGCAAGCCCATAGAATGCTCACAGAAATTGTACGACCAAAAAGGCTCAGTATTGACAGGGAGGAAGACTGGTTGAGTGTCTGTAGGATAAAATATGTGCGACAAAAGACAAATGTAACTGCATGCACTACGATGCGCTTTTTATAAGGAGAGGTTCCGAAGTCGGTGTCACAGAATGCGGTGAACGTTTGTGTTTCAATAGAGTATAGTTAGTATAATAATATATGAAAGCCATAAAGCGCAATACCAGGAGGTCTTGTGAAAATAGGTCTCAAAGTTTACATTACAGTTTATAATCAGATAAATTTCTTCCTGTGGCAAGCGGCTTCCTTGCCTGGTCGGCATCGCTCAGGATGCGAGATTTTTGTGTTTGGGTTCGAATCCCAAGCTAGACTTATTCTTCGCAGCGAAATTTTTTTTCAATTACTTTTGAACTACAAGTGAAAAAATATGTATAATCATTGAAATTCGTGAAAAATATAAATTAAATACATGTTTTGTATCATATAAAAACAGTTTTAACTGTGAAATTCTGCATGGAAATTTTTGCTGTTATTGTAAATTGTTTATAGCTATTTAAATAAATAATCTACTATTTTACACAATGAAAGAAATTAAAGTACGCTATATAAATCTATAATATATTATTATAATTTTAATTTATTATACGAATATTGTAAAAATTTAGTGATTTATTTTTATAAACATTCTATTAAATTTTTAATATGATTTTTTAAACTCTCGGATTTTTGGTTTTTTCTTTACTGCCTACGTAATAACTATTTTTAGTAAGTTAATATATTTTTTAACTTATTTTTAAATATTATATAGACAGTTATTCTAATTATAAACACAAGAATCCAAGATTTAAAAAATTAAAAATTAAAAAAAATTAGTTGTTTAAAATACGATATATTTTGAAGTACTATTATGATTGAAATACTATTAATACTAACAGAAAAATTAAATTTAACAAATAATTAAAGCAACTTGTTATAATTTTATGTAACGCTTTTTAATTTACTCCTTTGTGAAAAATAGTAGATTATTTATTTAAATAACTATAAATAATTTACAATAACAGCAAATATTTCTGGTCCATAGAAATATAAATTGTCTATTTTTTTTCTTTTTCTAACTTTTCATTAAATATTTAAATATACAACGTTTCATATTTAAACCTGTATTTATATGATACAAAACATATATTTAATTCATATTTTTCGAAAATTTCAATGACTATACATATTTTTTCAACTGTAGTTCGAAAGTAATTGATAAAAATTTTCACTGCGAAAAATAAGTCTAACTGGGGATTCGAACCCAAACACAAAAGTCTCGAAACCAGACCACTACCGACCAGGTTACGAAGCCGCTTGCGAAAGACAGAAATTTATCCTGTATTATTATAAACTGTGACGTAAACTTTGAGACCTTTTTGCTCAAGGCCCCCTGGGTATTGCGCTTTATGGCTTTTATATATTTATATACTAACTATACTCTATCGATACACAAACGTTCACCGCATTCTATGACACCGACCTCGGAACCTCTCCTTGTAGGCGAGGTTTGACGGAAGGTTTTAGATTCTGATTTTTCCAGACAATATTGGATATGATGACGCAAAGTGTATATAAGCGTCAATCCGCAGATGGGAAAAATTGAGTTATTGTTAAATCAGTCGTAGTTATGCTCATCTGTGTGAATATAATAGGACAATGGTCATTTTAAGTCTTTGTTTTGAAACACTTGATCCTTAAAAAATTCTATATATATATTTCTTTTTTCTTACGCTTTGAGTTTTTAAAAGATAGAGTTTTATCTGCTCATAAAATTCGAGTTATTTCTTAAATTTTCTCAAAATAAATATTTCGTCGCTCTAAGAATTGTCTTATTCGACTTTCAACTACACGAAATTTCTATTCTAAACAATATTGATTAACATATATGCTGGAAAATATCTGTCATATTTAAATAATTAAAAGAAAAGGTGTTAGCTGTAATACCAGTTAAAAACAAGTTATTTTACTGGAAAAATGTATTTGATTTTGGTGATTTCCCCCTCTTTCTTAATTTTCAAGCTTTGTATTTAACTGTTAAATATCGGATTATACCCATAAAATTAACACGCTTTCACAGGCGTCTTCGTGGTTTTTTTACACAAAGTCAACAATTTTGTTCCCAGAAAATAACATATGACTTCTTTTGAGTTTTCTGTGTCTCTGGTATGTTAAACCTTATAATCTCTTTAGCTGCGAATAAGAAATACGAGTGTAACTGAAATTTATAGCGGAAGTCTGTTTTTACTGGTACTGGGAGTGCGATAGCAGATGTAGATCGAGGTGGGTAGATGCAATTTTTGGTGATTTCAGATAACTATCTCAATAATGGTTGACCCACTGAAGCAGTTTCTTCCTGTCGGCATTATGTGGAGAGATCAGTAAATACATCCATTGCGCAACGAATATTTATCAAATTGCTTGGAATGGAACACATGAAACCCTCCAAAAATTTAACGCTAGAACCGCGGGAAATTTTGCTCAAGTTTCATAAAAATATTTTACACCAGAATTTTTATTTAAAACTTTCAACATATTTATTTAACTTATTTTTCTGCGGTATATATTTAACTTATTTTATAAAGAAATGTCTGATTCGAATCGACATTTTTTTCATTTGGTACGGGTCAAAATGACCCCTCATCGCAGTTCTTGTGTTAAGCAGGTTTTAAAGCACAGTTTCCAAACATCTGTTCAAAAAACACTCAAGTCTGTGACTAAAATACAAATTAATGAAATGACGAACGCTTTTAAAAACCAGGCTGACAAATCTCGACTATCTTCTGGCAAGATACCTACATCCGTATTCTGGGATTTTAAAAGGTTTTTTCTAATAGAGATATTCAAGAGCATCATATTGTCAATGCGATATACTAGCTATTGCAACTCGATAAAGTGAAGCTTGAAGCATACCTTGAAAAAAGTTGGAAATTTTGGATGGAAAATGTTATGCTCCTCAATGGCTATTCTCAATCCCATTCGGTAGATTTAATGTACTGAAACTTATAACGTATAGGTGTACATGTTTGCCTTATTTCCTTGTCAGGTTCGTATACGTAAAATGCTTTAAAAATGTCATCCTTTTCTGTTTGTTTTATAACTGAAGATATGGTTTTACATTTCCATTGTATTTCTAAGAAAAAATACAGCAGTAAAAGAGGAGACTTTCTGACAAATATAATCTTTTTGTTTATTGTGTAATGGAATATAAACTTTACATTTAAAACATTGTTGACTGGCATTTTTTTATGAAATACAGCTAATGAAACAAGAGTAGCTCCACCATCTTCTGAAACTCTTTGTAGCATTAGTTGTATAGGTATGTTTTTGAAGTTTATGCACCAATAAATATTTTACTGTCTAAATGTTTAATTAACACATTTTTAGTTTAAGAAGATATATCCAAATATATGATGCAAATACTTATTATTTGTTATTAAATTTTATTGGCATTTTATTAAAGCAATAATGTGTATGGGGAACTATAGATTCAAAGTCTTTTGCCATATCGTTTAATTTTAAAAACACGAGTATACTTGTGACTGGTCAACAAACTGTTAACACATTCGTGATCGATGATGCGAATTCACGTCTTTTGGATATATGTAACACCACTTTTGGTGTTAATTTAATAACAATTCACATAAATACATTGATTAGAAACAGTATCATTATTACACATAACCATTTGTAATATAAACATGAACACAGATTTTTTTTAAATAATGCAGAATGCTACAGAAACGCCCATAGGCAGGCTTAGTTTTAAGAAAACATGCGGTTTTGAGTATATTAACATATCTTATACAGGAGAAATACAAGAGTAATTCACATTAATATGACTTCTAAAATAGCATGTGTGCTTGATTGTTTTAACATTTTCAGAGCTTTCAGTTACTATTTCTCTAAAAGCTACCCATGAGACTATATGATTTATTTAAAATTATAGTATATATCATAAGTTCAAAAAGGAACACAGATTAATGTTTATCAATAATGCGCTTCTTACAAAAATGGTGATTAAAATTTCCATTAATTCTCATAAAATTCTCAATTTTTCAGTATTTATATAAAAAGATTTTTTTCATATATTTTAAGGATTTATTCAAGGTCTTCCGTCATGGGAATATTACCATGACGTGACAACCAAAACATGATCAACACATTTTGTCCTCTAGTATCTTATTGTAATATCTATATTATAAAGGACAAACGTGTCCGTGCGTAACGCTGACGTCATTTTGCGAATGGCAACACTTCACGCTGAAATTTCAGTGTTGCGGCTTTTGCTACTGCAATTTTTTTAATTTCTAAACATCGCACATTTTTAATTTTTACACCGTTATATAGGGAAAAAAATCTACTTTCGAATGCAATTTATTTGAAAACTATATCTTAATTGACTGATTTATTATGGCTTTTTAAAATAATTGGCAAGCATGAATTAACAGGCTAGGCTATTAACTTCTGGCACGAAGCAAATATCGCTTTTAATACATTTCAAAACTTCATTTGAATACATAATTTCATATAAAAATGATTTTTGATATTGTTAGTGGACAATCTAAAAAAGTATATTAAATGTAAAAAATCTGTTAGAGTTTGCAATTAAAAGAATATGGTTTTCATCTGTATTTTGTAACCCGGTAAGCCCGGGTCGGATCCCCTAGTATTATATAAATATTTAACGTAAAAATAATAATTTCAATTATAGAAGAAAAAAGGAGAATGGAATTAATAAAATATCTACCGGTGTCAAATGACACCTTTTAAACTTTTGATTTTTGTTTATTTCACTTCAAATTTTTAGAAATAATATGTATAAAAATAAGTGTTCGGTGTATTGAAAAGATTCGTGATTTCTACAATCTGAAAATTACAACTAAAAAACTATGAAATGGAATCTTTTAATCTGATAACGGAAGAAATAGTGTTAAGGTAAAACTTTAACTTTCACTAATCATGCATTTACAATGAAATTCACATCTCAGTTTCAATACTTAGTAATAAATTTTATAGTCACCTATTTCACAAAATTCACCTATGTGTTCATCGTTACATATGCATATTGCTTTTCCATTTTGCACATCACATTTACCTCCATTCTGGCAGCTAATCAGCGAGCACTTATCTGGAAGTAATATTTCAGTTATTTATTAAAAATCATCACTGAATTAAAAAAAAAATTTCCGAATTAAATAAAATTATAAATTCTCCGTATGTCAGTGGGAATAATAAAGTTGAATACAATGAAACAGTAAAATTCTAAATGATAAATTATTTAATTGATACAAAATTTATTAAGTACTTAAAAAATTCCACTTAAGTCTTAACAATTCATTATTTGCCTTGAAAAATTTGTCATTTTTTAAAATGTTAAACTTACCTGTTTCGCACAAGTCACCCGTGTAATTTATCATGACAAGTGCAGATGGCCCTTCCATTTTTTATATCACATTTTCCACCATTCTTGCATTCGACCAAAGAGCATTTATCTAAAAATAATTTTAATTATACAATTACTAAAACATTTTAACTGAAGAAACGTCTTATTGAAATAACAATTAATATTTCTAATATTTATATTACTACGGGGAAAGTTTACAATAATTATATTTTTAAATAATTGCAAGTAAGAAATAACGATTAAAAACAGTTAAAAGGGTGACAATATTTGATGAAGCTGTTTATTACTAATGATTCATTTGAAGATTAGCACAGGTGTTTTATTCATTACTTTTACATTCTTTGAACATTAATAGCCAAAAATATGAAATTTATATGTGCTACAAATCGTTACAGTAACAAAGGTATAAAATGACTGCTGTAAGTAGCATAGGTGTGAATTCAAAGGCATTCACAATTGCGTCTGTTTTGGTACATAGTATCCGTAACTTTGTGGGTATAGTACCTAGTATCCGTAACTAATTTGTTTTTTAGGATTCACTGCATATCGCTTTAAATTCTAAGATTGTCATTTCACACATTTTAATATTTTTTTAATTATTTACTTTCATATAAGTATCAATATAATTCTGCGACGCAGATATAGATATAAGCTATATACGGTATTAAATATAGTAAATATATAAGGTAACAGATATAATGGAATACATATAATAGATTCATGATATAGACATAATATAACACATACATAATAGATGGAATTATGATGATACTTGTGGCTGTATAATATAAATAAATAGAACGACGTTTTGAGCTCCAAAATCTTATCAACTATTAATACAGACTACTTTCTGTAGCATTTAGCGTACCATCAACGACTCAAAGAATGGTGGAATATTTTTATATAGTATACAGCTGAGAAGCGGATTAAAGGGATAACTTTATTTACTAAATAAATTGCAGGAAAATACAAGAGACAGTCAATCGGAAAATAAAAAATAAATGAAAGTAGTAATAAGAAAAGTTAATAGATATTAAGAAAATGTGTTTTTATATAGTAAGCTTTCCAACAAATTGACAATAGGGAACAGTGAAGTCAAGAAAATGCTGATAATTGTGATTTCGCTGTTCCACCAATGTCCCATTGTTAGAAATCTTACTTAATAAATCTCGTTTCCTTAATATCTATTAACTTTTTTCTTTTTGTTACTTATTTTTTATGCATTTTCCTATTGGCTGTCGTGTATTTTCCTGCAATTCTATTTCTCATTAAATATATCTCTCGAATCCGCTTCTTCACCACTACATTTATGTGCAAATTCAACAATTCTTTGCAATGGTAACGGTACGCTGAATGACACCGAAACTAGTTTGTAATAGTTGGTCAATTTTAGTTGCCCAAACTGGTGTTCTATTTATTTATATAATCTATGGCAATATTATAAAGAAGAAACGTTAGCTTGTTTGATTGATTGTTTGTCGTAGGTAATCTCTAAAACTAAAGAATTGACCTAAAAATAATGTTAACAAAATGATGATAATAGTCATCGATCCAACATAGGCTATATGTTATGTCGGTACCCGTAGCTCCAACGGAGTGTAACAGCAAAACCACATTCTGAAATTGCAATTTATGAGATACTGTTGGGAATCGAGGCTTAAAATTTGACATTGTGGTTACTTTTAAAATGTAAAATCTCGCTAAAAACAGTTTCTAAAAAATTGTAAATTTTAAATAGTGAAAGGAACAGAAAACTTTCAGAAATGTTCTAAATTACGTTGTATTTTGAAATGTTTGAGCTAGAAATTTGAAACTAGACATGGATGTTACTTTTAAGACGTAATACTGCCACAGAAAAATTTCTAACAAAAGTACAGGAATAGAAAACGTTTTAAAATTGCGTTTTCTGTGATGCCGTTGGGGATAGAAACTTCAAATTTTAAATGGTGATTACTTTTAAAATATAAATTTTCCCTAAAAACAATTTCTAAAAAATTAGAAATTCTTAAAGAATGAAATGAGCGAGAAACACTTCGAAAACGTTATAAATTTCAATTTAAATGGAATTGTTAGGGCTTGAAACTTTAAATTTAACATGGATGGTACGGAATTACATAAAAAATGACTCATTATTATTAAAAGAAAAATAGATATGCTAAAAGTGATTACAGTAAATGTAAAAGCTTAAAAACCTTTTAATAAACAAACCTACTAGTTTCGTACACATAACAAGTGACATTCTTAAGATCAAGAATGATAAATTAAAAGTTATATTCGTAAAAAAATTGAAATATGAACGAGATAAACAAAATATGCTTGTTTATAAAGTTCATATTTCAAATTCATATTTCAAAAACCATGTATATACTGGAAAAAGAGTCAGACAGTATGTGTTACCACTTTATTATGTTGAAGGAGATCTGGTTTGTTTTGATATTATAGGCACTTAATCCCGTTGTAGTATATCACGCACATACATATGTACATTTCAAGCAAATACAATGAAAGGTGACCGACTGTCAATCAACTGTCAATCTGTTCCTCAGACTATTACGCCAGGTTCAGTGGCCGTATCATTCTCAACAGCATTAACATCATTAATACACCCTCCATGCCTTCTCTGCATACGAATTCTTTGGTACTTTGAGCAAAGTTTGAACTGATATTAATTGCAAGAGATGATACATAAGTGCAAAATCTCCGGAAATCTTGGCAAAGTAACTCTTTTTCTGCTTTTTTGAAATTACTTGGAAAACAAGCAAATGTTCGTAATGAAGAATCGTGACACTAAATTACGTCACGCAGAGTTCATGAGTACCCAACCTAAAGTGTAATTTTATGATCAGCAACGATCAGAAATTCAAGCCATTAACAATGAATCCGGAATAGCACTATCGACTGTGACCTTCTAAAAAGTTCATCACCTATACAGTTTTGGCAATTTAGCAGATTATTGAATGAAATTATGTGCCGGAATTTAAGAATAGTGATTTTTACTTTATTTTGTTTTAGAATGTCTGCCATATAATGAAGCAAAACTTACAATTAGAGATTTCTGGTACATACGTCTGCTAAACTGGCAACACTGCTTCTATCCGATAGCAGAGTTACCGTTGGTTTCACCAGACATTTTGTTCTGAGTGTTAACGGCAACAACATATCTGAAATAGCTTTGAGAAAAATCTTGGCTATCAGAGATTGCGATCAACAGTAAGCAAATTGGAATCTTCCATTGCCAATAACTTTTTCGATAACGTCCACAGCAATAAATCGTCAGAGCTATTTAAAGTGTGAAATGAGCTTAAATTGAATCCCGCGTGTGTTTTAAGGCAGCTCTCAAATGATAAAACTTTCCCACTCATTCAAAAACGCGAAACTAACTGACAAAATGGATTCATTTTTAAATGTCAAAACAGGGAATTTGACGGCATGGCTATAGTACACATTTAAGAAATTTAAATTGAAGATATTTTCATTTTGTATAAAGAATTACATCTTTAGTTAAAGACGATTGTTATCTCATCTGTGCAGTTTTCTTTTCATTTATCGCGCTGTCACAGCTGGAAATTTGGTTCAAAATATGAACTTTAACGTATTTGAGAAAGATCTTCTACAGTTACCGAAAAATGAAAAAAAATTGTTCTATTACATTGTTTCTGAATAAAATCACCCGCAAATCTGATATGTTTGCGAACAAAAATAAACTCAAATGTGCCAGGATGTAACAGTTTGGATTTGAAAACAGCCTAAACGCATGCTTTTAACTTTAAATCTATGGAAATTAATACGTTCACTGCCTGGTTAAAATTAACGAAATTTATTTTATTTAGAAAGTTCGAATTCATACCAGAAAATACTAATAGCAATATTTACTTCATTTAATTACAGAAATTTCGTGATTACATAAAATAAAAATTATTCTTTCGAAATTTCCGGTACGAATTCGTAATTTTAGATTGAAAAACCCCGAGTATACTCGTGGTTGGCAGCGAATGGGTTAAGATATACAATCATTCCTCAAGTATATGATTTATGTCAGATTCTATTTTACACGAATCATGACGACCATGGCCTCTATCACTGTGAGAATTAGATGGTCATTGACCGAACAGTTTAGGAGGAGCAGAATCACAAATGTACCATTGGAGTAGACACATGAGAGATTACCTATCTCAGATAAATAATAGAATAACAGTTTTATTTATCAAAGTAGCAGAAAGTAGCGATTAAAATTCAATCATGACATAAAGGTAAGATTAGAAACTGTTTGTTCCCCTTTTTTATGTGACTAATAGATTTCGAACTTGTTTCATTACACCAAGAAAATATGATATTGCTAATTCTGTGACAGCTTTTTAAAAATATCGTAAATACTTACAATCGAAACCAACCGATACAGCTTTCCTTAAACAGAGTCCATCATAAAACACTACAAAATATCGCCAGAAAAGATTCATATTCAGTGCATCGTTTTTAACAATAAAAGTCATTATTTTTTTAAATATTCAACATCATGATAGTATGATTTACAATAATCTTTAAAGCTTTTAGTTTAAGCAGAAAAAAAAATGAGTTAAACATTTTTTAAGGAAATTTATATACATTTATGCAAAGTTGTGCGTAAAAAGAATAAAAACTGTGCGTAAAAATTCTAGTCCCTGGGGTTTGGTCAGCTTTTGTGAAAACTTTTATCACTATATGACATGACGCGAATTAGATATTGTCCAGGACTCTCAAAAATAACATAACTGTAATCGCAACTCTTTATGAGGAGTGCTTTTTGGCAAACGTCGTAATGTATTGGCAAACGTCATACTATTGCAAATAAAAGTCAGAGTCTGCTTTCATTTGCAAATGGTATGTCTGCATGTCATCTGTTGTTGAAAGTTAGGTAAAATTCAATGACGATGAAATGATGGCGTTCGTGCTACTACTTTCTAGGTAACAAATCCTCTCGTAGTGTTTTTCCCCATGGTCCCAAACTCCGGGGAACGCATTATAGGCACATGGTATTTTCCAAGAATCATTGTTGTAAGCAGCGTATTATTGCATCAGTTTAATAAAAGTGTCTTGCCACTATTTATCATTTACATTTATGCACCTTGATTGGTGAAAGTCTTGCGATGCTATCAAGTGTATATGCCTATTTACAAAGATTATCGTGTTACACATTATCCGTAGAGTGTATTGAAATAATATAGCGTGTACACTATTTTATACAAGAAGTGATTTGCTGAAATAGTTTTTGCTGATTTGGGTATCAATTAGACTAAAATAGAATATAAAAACGTCAAAAATCAATTTTTGCTTTTAAAAAACTTTATGTAAAACATCAATTAAAACCCGACAGTGTAAATTTATATTCATATTATAATTTTGTATGGTTGAGTTTGGTTAATACAAATTTAAACCTAAACGAAAGTCATAAAATTAAACATATTTAAAACATTTTCGTGAACACTACAAACGCTTAAATCAAAGAAAATTCATAACTGGCGTACTAGCGTTTAGAAAAATTTCTTGTAGTGTGCTAGATTTAAAATAATAAAAGTCCTTCCGGCCTGTACCGGGAGGAAAAGGTAGCTTTCCTATATATTCGTTTTAAAATTTTAGCTAATGTTACACGAAAACAGCAAGTTAAAATTCAAAGAAAACGTTTACAAAAGATTCGTTAATACTGAATTTGAATAAGAAATTCGCCAAATTATTGAGCAATAGCCAAATTGTCAACATTTATGAATACTTATTTTGGTCACCAAATTTGGCGATATTTCGCAAAATGTCGCCAAGTTTGGAGCTAACGGATATGAATATATAGTTTTATGTGTATGATTGGGAAAATTATTACAACAATGAAAATTTTTGTAATGTGCTGTCTTGTTTCAAAATGTCAGCCACCCTAGAATTTCAAACTGCTCTATCTCAGCCATTTTTAAGATAGATGTAAACGAAAAAATGCTCTGGAATCGTCGTATCAAGGCCTAACACTTAATTTAAAAATAAATTTGAATTTTTAACTTTTTTGTATATTTATTTTAGTTTTAAATTTTTAAGTGGCCGCCATCTTGAAACAAAATGGCGGACCAAGCTGGCCAACGAACTCGGTTGAGACACTGGTGAGCTTAATACACACAATTAGTTTCATCAAAATCGATTTATAAATACGAGCGTTATCGTATGACATAAGTCAGATATATATATATATAAATCAACATTTGAACGGAGGGTGGTTTTGGGGTCTGGGGGTCATGATCGGTGAAAATATATCGAAATTTTCCGGAACTGCTTTCCTCCGAACGGCTGCAATAGGTAGCTTTATACTTTTTTGTATTGAAAGCTACCTAATAATGTATTGTTCATTAGTGCAATTTAATGAAAATTATTTGGAGCTACTTTTTTCCTTACCTTTTTCACAATAATCGCCTGTATAGCTATCTGGGCATATGCAGCGAACGTTTCCATTTTTAATGTCACATTTTCCACCATTTTGGCATTTAATTAGTGAGCATCCATCTAAAAATAATTTTGAATCAGATATATAATTATATAATGAATAAGGAAGTTAAAAAAATGAAATTGAGTAAAATTTCCGTTACAATAAAAATTAGTCATTGAGGGCCACCGTAATACTTACCCATCATGGATATGCATAATGTAAAACATTAAAATAAAAAATGTGTAAACTACTTATAAAATGCATTGCAATTCGAATAAAATCGTGGCTTGATGACGTCCTAAACTTTAAATGCTCTATTACTGAATTGCGTAAAAGAAACATCCTTATAACTCCAAAAACAATAATCCTATTAACTAGCGGTTTACTGCATCTGATTAAGCGTCTCATTTCCAATTAAAATATATCTTTGAATTGAAATTTGGATGAAATACAGGGTCATGAAAAATCAAAGAGTGTGGAAAATAGGATTACAAATATCTCGGCAACTGATTATCCGATCGACTTCATGCTTTATGCAAAATTTAGGTTCTTTTATTGTCTTTTATATTCACTCCTTAAAATAAACAATTTCGAAAATTTTTATGTACCTTTTATCAGAACGAATATTTCGAGAGTCGGAAAAAATAGTTCCGGTTAATCAAGGTTACTGAAATTCAATAAGCTTCTTCCCATTATTACATACTAAGTACATACCAAATTTCAAGTCTCTATCTCAATTTTTTCGGGAGATAGAGCGTTTACAGACACACAGACGGACGGCAAAGTTTTTTTTCTAAAAATGTTTTTCGGAATCTCCAGTGTCTGAAACGTGTAAATCCGTCAAAAAAAAATTTTCGATTTTGAAAACGATTACAAGACTTACCCTATACTACGTATGATGGGTAAGTAAAAGAGGAAACATATTATAAAAGCCGTCTTCTTAGCACATTTCATTTCCGCTCCATAGAAATTAAGATAATTAATGATCTTTTAATTTCTAGACTGCCTTTATTTTAAATATTGTCCAAAATCCGTCCAGTGTCGTACCTCCATTACAAAAGGTACCACTGGTTTCAACACATGACAATCTTGTAAATAACGAAACAAAAAGTTAAAAAATCCATACAGTTCCAACGTCAATTTTTCGCAGTGAAAACTAAAAAAAAGCCGTTCGATTGGGAATTATGACATCTTATAATCTATGTAAAAGTGCTTAAGAGGCTGTGACAGTTAGATATTGTAACAAACTTTGAAATTTTCAAAACGAACACTTAATTTTGACGTTATATTTGGGGTTTTCTGGAAATTTCACCTACGGATACCAAACAAGAAATCATTCATTTTTTTCACAGTAGCCGCCAGTGTATTCATCAGTGTAAATACATACGGCTTTTTCATTTTTGACCGCGCATGTTCCAGCATTTTGGCAACTGATGGCGAACATTTATCTGCGTATAAAAAAATAATATAAAAAAATCATTTACACTTTTCAATGAATTATGCTTAAGTTGTTTTGGAATTATAAGGTGAGGAAAAGGACTTCTAATATTAAAATCATTTTACTTTCTTCTATATAAGTAAGAAAGAAATATTCAAATCGCAAAAGCTTTCGACATTCGTTTTTTTATGCAGTTACACATTTTGTGATGTCCTGAATAATGTTTAATTATTTTCGGAAAATGTAAGTCTATCTCTGTGTGTGTAATACAGAGGATCTCTAGAACTAATGCCCGGAACATATTTAGATTCATTTAGATCAGGGTTGGGTTTTTGACGTCAAAAACTGGTTTTTGACATGACAGTGGTAAAAACCGTGTTTTTACCGGTTTATACCGTCAAAAACCTATGATTTTCGATTATCCTCCAATTTACGGTGTAAGTGTAGCATACAATACATTTCTAGATTGATTTTACCTTGTTGTTCTTGTTATTATTATTATTTACAATTACATTTGTTAAATTTATTTAAAAGAAGATCATTTCCTAATATGGGAAAGATTTAAAAATACAAGAGTAAAAGAAAAGAACAATGTTTGTCATAATCTTCACTAATATAGATTCTACTAACTGCAATTAACATTAAACGATAATAAAAGGTTATAATTATTAAACAACATTCAATATACGTTATCAATAAAGTATATTAAAATTATTTTAGAGATGTAAAAATGCTGTTACATTGTATGACAATAGATGTTAAGCATAGACTGGCAGTGAATAAATTTGAATATTCTTCGATATAATATTTTAAAATGCATATTTTATGTATTTCATAAATGCAATTAAGGTGATTTTCATTTGCACTTCAATAAGTAGAATCTTAAAGTTTTGTTTTCAACAATGTAAAAAATTGTACCGAAATTATATACATTGTTTAATCTAATACTTATAGGTTACAGGATTTCTTCAAAAAATCTAATTTACCAAATAGCTTAAGATTATTGTAGAGATCTTCTAACAGAGATGTACATGTATTATTCTAATGCAATTCTTTTTTGTTTTTCTTGAATGGATAAATATACTTTAGAGTCTTTTTGATTCTAAATATTTTATGTAAAACAACTTAATATTAAAGACAGAATGAAAAAAATGTAAAAACAAACTACTAAAAAATGGGTTTTTGACAGTTTTCGACAAGGAGGTTTTTGACATGACGGGTTGGGTTGGGTTAATTATTGACGGCCAATTATCTACACTAGGGATATAGGCCCGGGGGGAGTGCCCTTCGTGGGGGTCTTTCTAAGGGAACCTAATCCGTATTTACGCATGGATAAATCCACGGCTCGAAGAAAACCACGAAAACTCCGAACGATTAGGCCGACGGGCGCGATTGGGATCGAACCCAGCACCTCCCGTCTACCAGCTTCGAGAGCACAACCTCTCAGCCACTGGTGGGGCTTTGACATGACGGTAAAAACCATGGTTAAAACCGGTAAAAACCGTCATGCGTCAAAAACTTGCCAACCCTGATTTAGATATTAATATATATTGGCGCAGATTATTTTTTGTGAATATATCTCGAAAATTAACGCTCAAATACTGTTTTTCACGAATTCCATGACAGCTATATCTCAGTGTTTATGAAGTGGAACTTCATCAAAATTCATGTTCTTGACATAAGAAGGAACTGATTAGGTTTAATTGCATATGGCGCAACAGGTGGAGCTGCTGGGCACTCTTTTACACGATTTCTATGCTAACTGTATTTAGACATCTATGCGATAGAATTGCATCCAAACTCATATTCCGTTAGACTGAAAAAGTTGGTAGTGATTAAGTTTAAGTTCATATTGCTTAAAAGGTGGCGCTCTGCGGTGCTGTGTTTTCACGATTTTCCTGATAGCTATATCTTTTCACCAATGGAATGTAATTTCACCACATTTATTATGTACGACATTTTTTTTTAAAGTGTTGAGTCAGTCTTCTCTTTATTAACTCAAGAGGCAATGCATTTAAATATTCTGTGCTGTATTTCACTCTATTCCCATGATATTTATATATCAGAATAAATGGGATGGAATTTCACACAATTTAACTTAAAATATATTTATTCAAAATTATGTTGATTCAAGTTTGACTTTGTAAACTCAACAAGAGGCGCTGCTATGCTATAGTTTCATGATAAACAGTACAACGGTATATCAGTTTCTATTGAACAAGTTGTATACATTGTAAGTCACTCAATATTTTTTAACAGAGAGCAAAATTTGTTATACAAGTATTTCTCTTTATCAGTTATTGATAATATAAAAATACAAGACCATACTCTGCACTGATAAACGATTTGTAAAACGATGGATCCTGTTTGCATAAGGGTTTTTAACATTCATGGCCCGATTTATTAAAAATTGAATAATTTTGTGGGAATATTTATATGCATTCCGGGAAACATTTGATAAACACTGTTTTGCATTTTTTGTTTTTTCTTATAAAACAATGATTTTATACATATTGCCAAGAGACGCATACTTACGGTTTTCGCAATATTCACCAACATAATTGTCAGTGCAGATGCAGATTGCTTTTTCATTCTTTACTTGACATTTTCCACCATTTTCACATTTTATGAGAGAGCATTTATCTGTGAACAATATATATATATATATATATATATATATATATATATATATATATATGTGTGTGTGTGTGTGTGTGTGTGTGTGTGTGTGTATATAATAATTCAAAATTCTCGCATATACGAGGACACAGATACATGCATACATATGCAAGTGTGAAAGTATTTATATGTAATTTTTAAAAAACTTAAAAAGGAACTGAGCTATTATTTAAAAAATCTTATTAAAATTTTAGAAACACTTTAAATATCTCAGTAGCATGGTTATATAATAAAACACATTCTATTTCGTTCAGGTTAAGGACAATTTATTTTTTAAAAGAAGTAAAGAGTTTACTCTTTTAAAGCTGTACTCATTTTTTTTCACAGTAGCCACCAGTGTATTCATCAGTGCAAATACATACGGCTTTTTCATTTTTGACCTGGCATGTTCCAGCATTTTGGCAACTGATAAGCGAACATTTATCTGCGTATAAAAAAATAATATAAAAAATCATTTACACTTTTCAATGAATTATGCTTAAGTTAAGATGCAAATGTGTAAGCACGTTTTCATCCACATTAAATACAAGTTTTCACTTTTTTAATAGAAAAAAAAACTTAAGAAAACTTTAATTGTAAAGGTGGTGGGGGGGGGGGCAGGGAGTATGAAAAGTTTAAAGTAATAAATACACGAATGAATTTCCGAGTGTAAATTTTATCGTTGTTTTTCAGACATACGGTTACAAGGGCTATTTTTATCAACCTCTGATAGTGTCTCTAAAGAGATCCATAAGTGGTAGGAGGCATATTTGAAGCATGATTGCGCAGATTGTTAGTCAAAACACAACGGCCAATACCTCAATTACAGCTTAGTTAAAGGTGATTTACCATGGTTGATATGATCGAAGCTCTAGCCAAGAGCAATTTTCTTTATCTACAATGAAAACGGAATATTGCAGTGGACATTCATCGCTGAATGAGACACGTATAGAGGTTACAATCACGCTCATTCACATTAATACACTCATTACACTCACGGCATAACTTTATGACTGATAGTGTGATGTGAGTATGGCGTAGGAAAAATATGATAAATTTAAATTATTAAATACACGAATGAATTTCCGAGTGTAAATTTCATCTTTGTTTTACAGACATAAGGATACGGCAGCTATTTTTATTTATTAAGAGGGCTGATGTTCATGGTGAATGTAGTCAAGAACGAAAGATCATCGTGCTTACAGCTTATACTATGCTCCGAGAGATTTTTGTCGAGAGATGTCGTAGTGACTGGATAGATAGTATTGATATAAAAATATGGAGCTAGCATGAAGACGTAGCTCAAGACACAGACGGTAACTTTTTTAACCCTTTATGTACACTGTTAAAAATTTGCAACAAACTGTCCGCTCATTTGACCGTTTTTATAGAAAACGGTTACATAACGACAATTTAACTCTATTCTCCCCATAATATGGAGAATAATATGGTCAGAATAGAGTTAAATTACGGCTATGTAACCGTTTTCTATAAAAACGGTCAAATGACTGGACAGTTTGCTGCAAATTTTTAACAGTGTACTGAATTATGAATTCATGAAAATTTTATCTTCTAAAGCATTTTTAGTGAGTTTTTGAAACTACATTAGAAGATTTCCATAATCATTTAATAAATTTTAGATTGATTTTAGAAGGATTGAAGGATTTAGAAGGATTAATTAAATTTGAATTTATAGGGATTTTTGCAATATTTATAACTTCACTCAAATATTTTATTTTAAATATTTTCTTAGTATGTTGTAGAATTAGGAAATGTACAACCATTATCTTCCTACAATAGAAATATAGAAATATTTCCAAATTGAAAATCCCCCCCCCCCTCCCAACATCAAGAAAGCTGAAAAGATGCAAAGGCAAAAGAAATCATCCTTTTAAAATATTTTTGTTTTGTGTTACCAATAACGCTTTTGAACAAGATAAATTAATGCATCTATAACTCATTCTAAACTGTATTACTACTTATCAATGTATTAAATGAATTTTATAACATGTTATTTTACTGTTACTTATAAGTACCGTCAGTAGATAAAGGGTTAAAGAGGATAGAGGAAGGATACACCGATATGACACCTTCGCAAGTGATTATGTTGAAACACAATTTGTATTACGGTTCTTTCTGTAAATAAATCTTTTGTGATACTAACGCTTCTGTCAGTTTTGAGCCCCATCTGTAGTTGCAAAAAATAGTTTTCGTACAAAAAGGAAACACATAGCGTCAGATTACGAATACTATGATTTTGATTTTTTTTTCAATTTTATTACCACTGACATTGTTATATTTATCGTATTACGGAAAATAATTGAATATATCTTCTTGAAAAACTCCGTCCAAAATAATGTTAACAATAATTATGATTTTTAAGTTTGTAAACAGGTTTATCGTTTATCTAGGCACTTTTGTTTATACAATATTAATCATATCAATCCACGGATACGAAGGGAAGATATAAAGTACTCTTTTATGACAATTGTGAGAATAGAAGTTAATAGACTCTTATTTAATATAAAATAAGCAAGTGTCAAACTTTTACGGTATTTGAAAATAGTTATTATAGAGTTGCAGACTTTTAATCAACGCAGTCAAAACATTGGGATTACGTTAAAGCAAGTTTTATTGCTTTCTTGATTATTTGTGATAAGGGTTGTAATCTGAGCATCGTGTTTCTGAAATATTCGTCAAATAAATCGCATTTGTCGACTGAGTTTTTCAACTCCTTTTAATTATGACGCTATATCATTGCAAAGAAAGAAAAAGATTTTGTATTAGTATGCACGGCAATACGTACCGTCAGGTGGTCTCACCACAGATGTTGAATTGAGACGTAGAAGCAACTCAGTTATGGTACGATTTGAAATTTCCTTCCTGCTAAAATGAAAGTCAAACTTCGAGTCTCTGGACAAACTTCTATTTTTGAAGAAAACACTGACAAAGATGTTATCACCTGAATAGTCTAAAGAAGTTAGATCTGAAATTGACATTTTAGTGATAGTTAGCAACATTTGAGATCAAGATTAACATCTTGATCTAATAATAATATAGAAAAATATGTAAATGGATGACGTCAATATTCTGTTAGGTAATAGTAAAATAAATAAGAGTACTTTGTTATAGTAAGGAGTATATTAGCACTTCATATATTAATAATGGGTCATGTAAGACCTATATTGGGGCACCTGCTTTAAGAAATTCAAAACAAGAATATGACGGCTAATAAATTGAGAATTTCAGTTAATAATCTGACAATTTACTTGCTTATGAATGCGGTATCGAAGCTTGTTTTTCATTTGTCAAAGCAGGTCACCCATTATTGGTACACTCATCATATATACACAAAGAACGTTTGTTTGTATGTACTTCATACAATTCTGCAATTTTTAACTGATTTCAACAAAACAGTTCGTATGTAAATTTTAGGATTAAACAAACAAAAATTTGTTTATGTACAACTTTCACAGACAGCCCCATTATCTTGTT
This sequence comes from Maratus michaelseni, assembly GCA_963931845.1. Classification (NCBI taxonomy): domain Eukaryota; kingdom Metazoa; phylum Arthropoda; class Arachnida; order Araneae; family Salticidae; genus Maratus; species Maratus michaelseni. The sequence goes on along the minus strand of OZ007600.1, from coordinate 220,718,282 downwards.
TTTGGTCTCTGTATGCACTTTTTGTCCACTATTTTATTTTTTACGAGCAATCTGAAAAACTGGGTATTACTCCAAACTTCTGAAGTTACAGAAACTCGATATTTGTAATAAAGATTACTTTATGGACTCAGATAATTCTACTGAAGCGTGAATTGTACAAAATTGGAATTTTAGAAATGTGAAATAGAAGAACATTTTCTAAAACACCTTCATAAGAGTCTGGTATCTTCATGTTTATTTAAAAGAAATACTCGGGGTAGAAACATGAAAACTTGTATGTAGGTTACTCCTAAGATCATATACCTGTTCGCAGTGAACTTGTTTTTAAATGGAATTTTAAGAAATAGATAATACGAAAATCAAAATTATGTTTTCAAATCACGGTCTCATGACATCTATTTTGTAACAATTTCAGCAAAGATCTTAAATTAAGGCACAAAAAACGTACTCTTAAGACGTGCATGATCGCTAAAATATATTTTTAAAAATTCGAATTTAGAGAAATTTAGAGAAAGTGGAATGCGGAAAAAAGCATTGTAAAATGACAATTATTCTTAAACTTCCAGGTCTAAAATATTTTTGTGACACGTAAAAGTCCCTTTTACTTTCTATATACTTGCTAGAAAAAGCATTTAAATCTCTTTTTAGCGGTATAAAATTGCAAAGATACTTTCGAATTTCGAATTTTTATTGCGGTTTCTCTGAAACTGCTTAGTCTGGAATATTCATGTTTTGCATAGGGATAACTTTTAAACGTAGATGTTTGCTAAAAATATTTTTTTAGTCGAACTTTAACACGCTAAAATGAGCAAAGAAAATATCTCTTTCCCCGATATTAGATAAAAAATTTCCAAAAATTATGCCAGTTTTGAGGGCCAATAATACACTTGAACTTTTATGTAAAATTTCTTTTGATCCAGAAATAACATGCAGGCTTTTTTTTAGTATAATTAAAAGTTTCGTTTAATTTAATCAGTGTTTCACTTTAAAATGTAACGATTTTAATCAGTTGTACAGAACGAGTATTTAGCTATTAAGAGAAAATAAAACATCGTTAAATTTTACTAAATCTTTAAAAAATATACCAAACTAAAAATAATAAACTTAACGGATTCTATGAAACTTAATGATCAATTTCCTTTAAACAAAGAGAAAAATAGCGACGGGTGACTTATAAAGAGGTATATGTGATGTGAAATCACATGTAGTTTTAAATTATGTCCATTTACTTTATTAGGTATCCTCTTCTAGCCATATTCATTAATTAAAAGTATATTAAACTTTACGTAAACTCTATGCTTTCCTGCTCTACATAAAGGATAGAAATAAATTTCTTTTTCTAGCGCTAACATCCCCCCACCCCTATCTCCTTTCTAAATAAAAAAGATAATTAGATTATTTCTATGATGCATAAGAAATAGCATGTGCAAACTGTTACAAAATGTCCGGTTAATTTTTTCTTATTTTAAAAAAGCAATCACCCTCTCTAACACACTTCCAGTTGAAATAAATAAAATAATAATAATAATAATAATAAAATAATAAATTTAATAAATTTAATATCTTCCAACGGTTCCTTGTTCCAGATCATTAAAAAGCAATTCAGTGATTAATGTTTATAATCTCTTGTCATGATTAAGCCAAAACTGATAAATAAAAAAAAGAAATACGTTTAATCTAAAAAACAAACTCATTTATTCTTTTTCAAATCATCCGTCATACTCATACACTTTTTAAAAGCAAATAACTTCATATTTAATACTTGGAAATTTTTCCACAGAAAATTTCTCACGCCTTTCATTCATAATATTCAAATTTTAATTGCTTAATAGGCGTATAGCCAACATAGTGAAAAAGGACCCAAGCCGGGACTCGAACCCGGGTCATCAGATTAACGCACTGACGTCCTACCAACTGAACCACTTGGGAACGATACTCAGCCTGGAACTTTTCACCATAACATGTTGGCAAGGCTACAAACGCAGCACAAGGTGGAATATTTTTTGTGAGCCGCAAACCCTGGGACAAACACGAAATCAAAGAAAATCCAGCATCGACAATTGAAATAAATTCATATTTAATACTTGGACATTTTTACAGAGAACCAAAATAACTTTCCATAACTTTCCAAATAACTTTCAATATAAATCTCGTAATTAATGTCAACTCTGTTTTCAATAATATGCATTCTCATAGAGCTGTAATCTTTTATTTTTACTTCTGTAATATTTTATTTAGCCGGCATCCAGGCTCGCTAAATTTCAGGTTTTTCTCCAAATTAAAAAAAAATATATTCATATGTTGCTATTTAACGGATATTCTTGTTTCACATTCTCTCGCCAAATCATAATGCCACAAACGTAAATTGAATAACTAGCGGCGTATTGTTTTTGAACATTCCTTCTCTGATCAGCGATCTGCAAATATGTAACCTTTTTGTTATTACTTTATGATCTGCAAATATGTAGCCTTTTTGTTATTACTTGATGATCTGCAAATATGTAGCCTTTTTGTTATTACTTGATGATCAGCAAATATGTAGCTCTTTTGTTATTACATGATGATCGGTAAACCATCCACATTCCTGTATCATGGATATCATTAATTTTAATTTACTTTAAAAGATTTCTTTGTCTCCGACTTTTTATCCTTTAGACGGTATTTTTTAATATTATCAGAAGAACCTAGAAATCGCATATGACTGCCACTGATAAATTTTAATTATTTAGTGTCTGAAACGTATAAATCCGTCAATTGTTTTTCCGATTTTCAGAACGATTACAAGACTTAACCTATACTACGTGTGATGGGTAAGTAAAAAGTACCATTTCTAAGAATGTTTATGATCAGGTTATTCGCACTTTGGTTTGTTTTGGCAATTAGTAATTTCACATAACTGTTAATAGAGATTTTTAATCCTTTCAAATAGGAGGCGCCTGATTAACGTCCCCATGATTTATGCCCCCATACGTCATTTTTACGTCACGAGAAAAGGGGATATAAATCCAGTGCTTAAGCATTTCACTTTTTACGAAATCCTGATTTATGTCCCCCTGATATATGCCCCCATATCTGAAAGGAACACAAATGTAAAACTAGAGAAATTTCGTTTCGTTGAGAGCCTGATTAACGTCCCCATGAGTTATGCCCCCATACGTCATTTTGACGTCACAAAAAATGGGGGTGTAAATCCGGTGTTCGATCATTTCACTTTTCAAGAAATCCTGATTAATGTCCCCATGATATATATCCCCATATCAGAAGGGGACTCATATCCAGTGATAGAGAATTTTCCTTTCATTTAGAGCCTGATTAATGTCCCCCTGATTTAAGCCCCCGTACGTCATTTTGACGTCACAAAAAATGGGGGCACAAATCCAGTGCTGGGGCATTTTACTTTCGACGAAATCCTGATTAACACCCCCATGATATGCATCCCCATACGTCATTTTGATGACGTCACAGAAGATGGGGATCTAAATCAGGGGGCACAAATCCAGTACTAGAACATTTTATTTCGTCAAGAATTCCTGATTTACGACCCTATGATATAAGCCCCCATACGTCCTTTTTATATCGCAACAAAGGGGATTCAGATTTCATGTAGGATAGACTACTAGAGTTTTGCACGGGCCGAAATTTCCAGGTCCGGGCCCGGCCCGAACAAAAAAATATATTGGCCCGGCCAGGCCCGATTTAAAAGTTAAAAGTTCAGCCCGAACCCGGCCCGGTATAAAAGCTAAAGGTTCGGCCCGAGAGAATTTCTACAAAACATTGATTTTTACGTCGATTTGGTTAAATATTTGCCTCGTAGGAGGAGATCTAACCAAAAATTCCTATCTAAGACTTTTTTTTTCATGTTTATAATCTTCATTTTTATAGAAGTGCCGCAGCTTCCGATATTTATTTTTTTAATAAATCTCTATTTGTTGTATTCAAGTGTTAAAAATCAGAAAAATGCTATACAGTAAAATCTTCTAAGATGGAATTGCATAGGGAAGAAAAAAAAATGAGTTATCGACAATTTGCCTTCATAGCAGGTGTAAATGTATTATATATTCTTCTCTTAAGAATTAGTATATTCATTTTGCATGGTTCAACACATTTTATTAAATTTCCAGTTTGATCCCGGCCCGGTGCAAAAATTTAAATTTCGACACCAGAAATTTTTGTGTTAAAAAGAAATAATCTTGTGTAATGGCGTGTTCAACGTTTTCTGGCGTTTCCATTATCTGCGATTTTATTTTGTTGAGCTTATTATAATTATCAGACCGGAATTATAAATATTAATGTTAACTGGGTGAATTAGTCCTTCCAGCTTCTCCAGAATTGCATAATTGGTAGAGCATTGGCCGCTTTAGCCAGGATATCCTTGGTTCGAATTCTAGCCTGGAAATTTTTCGCACAGTTTGAAAAATTAAATCTCATGATTTATTTACCTATTATAATAATTGCGTTTAAAAAAATGATTCTTGTATAATTACGTGTCCAGCGTTTCCTGACGTTTCTATTACCTGTGATTTTATCCTGTTGAGCTAATTCATAAACATTAAACCAGATTTATAATCAATAAAGTTAACTGAGTGAATTAGTCTTTCCAGCTTCATCCAGGATGGCTCAGTTGGTAGAGCACTTGCGACTTCAGCCAGGATATTCCTGGTTCGAATCTTGGCTTGGACATTTTTCGCCCTTTTAGAAAAATTAAATCTCATATGATATATAAATTATTCTAGGGAAAATCGGTGAAATGTTTTGCAATAAATAAAGTAAACATTGTTTACGCAGACGGCATAAAGCAGTTTCTATCTCACTTGCTACAAATTAGTGGAATATATTGTTTTTGAGGCATGATTGTGAATAGATTTTATTCCGTAAATTGTTTTAATATTTCCGTATTGCTAATTTTGAATTTTCATTATGTTTTTGTTGTTAAAATGTTAAATGTAGCATTATTATTTTTTTCCTTCACACTAACACACTAAATAAATTAAGTACATAATTTCATATATTGGACTGGACAATAATCAAATGCTTATGTATATTACAATTCTAAAAAAAGAAAAAAAAACAGTGAATTTTGTAGCATTTTGTAAAATGATTAATCAAACAAAACTTAGGGTTTTTTTTAAATTTATTTTATAGTAAAAGAAAAAAAAATGTTAAAGAAGATTTATTGCTGTTTTCAAATCCAAAGAAGCTACTTTCTGCTAGGTGACTGCCTGGGACAAGAAAAACAAAGGGGTGGAAAATTCACAAAATAAAATACTTAATGATAACTTGATATATATATATATATATATATATATATATATATATATATATATATATATATATATATATTTATATATACACAGTGGTGGCCAAAAGTGTGGACATTTTTTGAAAGTTTCATGTTTTTTAACTTTGTGTGCTTCTAGAATATACTCATTTTCACTTAAATAAAAACGTTTATATATCAAATTGAAGGTAATTTAATGTAGAATTTAATAATAAAAACAGTATTACAATATCTGTATTGTAAAAAACGTTATGCATTTAATAGTAAGATCTATCTTAGATTTGCATTTTTTTAAAGTGATACTTACACAATCAATACTTAGTAGGATAACACTTATTTTTTAAGACAGCTTCACAGCGTCTTTTCATCGAGTGAACGAGTGTTTGGAGTTCATCTTTCGTAATCACATGGTGCCAAGAATCAATTATAGCTTTAAAAAGTTGTCTTTTATTGGATGGACGTTTTTTTCGTACAAGAATTCTCAAACGTCGCCACAAATTTTCAATTGGATTGAGATCAGGGCTGTTTCTTGGCCATGGTAATATATCTATGCCTTTATATTGAAACCATGCTTTGCATACTTTTGCTGTGTGACATGGAGCTGAATCCTGCTGAAAAATAAATGGTGCGTTGTTGGGAAAGAGATCCCTGATGGAAGGTATCAATTTTGGTTCCAGGACATTTTCGATGTATTTTTTGGCATTCAGGATGCCATCAATCACTTGAATTCGGCCCACACCATCTGCAGACAAACATGCCCAAATTGCCCATTTCTTGGGTTTTTTGTAGTTGCTTCAATGCAATCAGGATGAAGTGCTTCTCCTACTCTACGTCTCACGTATTTTCTACCATCACTACCAAAGAGCTATATTTTACTCTCATCGCTCCAGATTACTTGCTTCGATTGATTTTCTGACCATTTAATGTGTTCTTTTGCCCACTTAACTCGGTTTTTGCGTTGCTTTTGATTTAAATATGTGTTTTTCCTTGGAATTCTAGCTTGTAGTCCAAATCCTGATAACCTTCTTCTTATTGTTCTTGAACTTACTGCAATACCCGCTGCATTCATTTCACATCTAATGGCATCTGATGAAATTTTTCTATCTTGAAGGCATAGCCGTTTAATTTTTCTATCGGCAGTAGCACTTGTGCATTTTTTTCGGCCTGATTTGGCCTTATTTTCCACTGATTTCGTTTTTTCATAACGTAAACAGAACTTTCGTACACCAGAACAAGTTACTGTACCACCAACTTGTCTTACAATTTCAGCATAAGGGAGGCCATTTTCTCTCAATATGACAATTCGGCGTCTTTTTGTAGATGTCCACTTAGTTCTTCTTGTTGATGACATTGTTTAAAATTACTTTAATTTAAAAAAATGACTTTAAATAGTCAAAAGCAGCAATACTCTATTTAATTGTACTAGTATGCATCATTCCGCAAAATATTTCCACAACAATAACTATTTTACCATCCAAGTAACCTAAACTGTAGTTACAGACATTTGATTAATCCATAGAACAGTGTTTGTGATTGGCTAGTACGCTTTTATTACAAAACACGTCCTTATTCAAAACGAGTTGTGTTTGTTTGTTCAACTAAAATGAGCATAACTTTTTTGTAATACAGATATTGTTTTTATTACTGTTTTTATTATTAAATTCATTAAATTACCTTTAATTTGATATATAAACATTTGCATTTAAGTGAAAATTAATATTGTTGTGAGCTCGGGGTTCGAAAGGACTGATGCCAATATATAAGAACAATAAAAAGGCTTTATTCACTATAAACAGTGCAATACGATCACAAATATCTTCTGAAAATTACAAGATATTCAGTAATCTTCAAATCCAATAAAAGCTAAGCAAAATTTCACACAGAAACAATGCGTTCAATACGACGTATCAACGACAAAATCGATCCGAGAAACACAGTTCTCAATGCAAAGCCTCTCGTATGAATTCAATCGCAGTTGACAGACAACTAACTAACTGAACTGATGGAGGTCCTTATATAGGTTTCAGAGATCTTTCCAGATTATTCCAGAGCCTTCAGATGCTAGAAATTACCAGAAAGTGCTTTAACTTTCGATAGAGAACCCAAGCAAGAAAGGATCCCAATGTATAGGTATAAGGGGGGTGTGGTTGCACAAAAAGTCGCCAAATCCGTCGCCAACTTGGCGATATTTGGCGATATATCGCCAAATTTGGCGACAAAAATAAGTCGCCAAAACCATCGCCAACTTGGCGATAAACCCATTCCTTGGCGATATTTCAATAGACTTCCATTATAAAGATGAGGGTGTAAGGTTGTTTTCCTTGCAAACCATCTGAGGCCTTTAGCATTGAGTTACATGATGCTCAATAGGAAATACATTAATAATACTGCAATTTTCACAATAATCAAATAAAATAAATTTAAACAAATGGAATATTTACAGATATATACAAAATTCATAACATTGCCCCCCTCTCAAGGACAGCACGTCCCGGGCAGTTGAACCTTTGATAGGAAAGCAAACCCGTTACCAACAAATGCTATACTATTCAAAACACTTAAAGCAAATATGGAAAATAACAATTAAACACATTCATAATGCTGAATTATAAAGCATAGACACCATTACATACAAGTATTTAAATAATAATAACAGTAATAATGATAATGCTAAGCAAAATAAATAATTACATTAATTTATATACAAGACCATGGTCATACAAATTTACATTATTTACATTACACTATTTACAATCAATGAACTAAGTACTATGTGAACTATGTACTATGGCCATAGTATGGAGCTAGCCTGTCGTAATGAACGACTCTAGGCTTCGAATTTGGTGACTTTCGGATCCGAATTACGACATCGTTCAGTCTGTTTAGGACTGTATAAGGACCGTCCCAGTGCGATTGCAGTTTGGGAGAAAGTCCTTTACGTCGAGTCGGATTATAAAACCAAACCTTGTCACCTTCTTTGAATTGATGTCCCGTGGCTTTCGTGTCGTACCTGGTCTTCATCTTCTCCGTCTGTATATTGATCCGCTCTCGAGCCAAGTTGTGGACGTCTTCAAATCGTGCCTGGAGATTCTGCACGTATCCCTCTGGCGATGAAGGCGCATCTGGAGGGCGACCAAACAGCAGATCACAAGGTAAACGAAGATCACGACCGAAAAGCATCTGAGACGGGGAATAGCCGGTTGTTTCATGGACGGCGCTGCGATAGGCGAGAAGAAACAAGGGAAGTTTTTGGTCCCAGTCTTGCTGGTTTCTTGAGACTAGAAGTGAGAGATTGTTGAGGATGGTACGATTAAATCTCTCAACCATGCCATCCGACTGCGGATGTAAAGGCGTCGTCCTAGTTTTGTCCATTCCGAGAAGTTGACAGAGACCCTCAATCACAGCAGAGATGAAATTTCTCCCCTGGTCAGAATGCATTTGAAGAGGGACTCCATACCTTGATATCCACTGGTGTACCAAGGCATCCGCAACCGTAGAAGCTTCTTGATCAGGGATGGCATAAACTTCAGGCCATTTTGTGAAATAGTCCATGACAACAAGGAGGTATTTGTTGCCATCAGCACTTCTTGGCAGAAGACCTAGGATGTCAAGGGCGATGCGTTCAAAAGGTGCTCCTACATTGTAGAGATGTAGTCTTCCTCGGCTACGTTTCTTTGGTCCTTTCCGAGCTGCACATGCATCGCAAGATTTGCACCATTGTTCGACGTCAGCTCTCGCTTTTCCCCAGAAGAAGCGCTCTCGGACTCTGTGTAATGTTTTCATGACTCCAAAATGGCCACCAGTGGGACTGCCATGTAATTCCTTGAGGACCTCTGGGATTCGGGATCGAGGAAGTACCAACTGCCACCGAGATGTCTTCCCATCTTCCGATTCGAATTTTCGGAACAGGACACCATTCCTGACGTGGAGAGAGTTCCAAAGAGCCCAATATTGCTTCGTCGTAGGACTGTAAGTCGAGATGTCTTTCCAACTGGGCTTCGTGCTAGAAGATTCTAATAACTCCAAGATTGGTTTGATCTCAGAGTCTGCCATTTGATCTTCTCGAATCTTCTCATCACTCCAGGGATCTGGTGGCGTCAATAGTGAAGTCTTCGTCTGGCGTATGACATATTCGGGATTATACTTGCTCTCCGCTCTGGAACAATAGCGACAGCTCTCGGGACACGGTCTTCTTGATAGGGCATCGGCGTTTCCATGCGATGAGCCTTTGCGATGCCTGATGTCAAAGTCGTATTCCTGGAGTCGTTGTATCCATCTGGCTACTTGGCCCTCTGGGTTCTTAAAATTCATCAGCCATGTTAGGGATGCGTGGTCAGTACGAAGGAGAAATTTCCTGCCATAGAGATAGTGATGGAAGTGTTCTATGGCTTTCACTATAGCTAATAACTCCTTACGAGTGACGCAATAATTCCGCTCTGGTTTCGATAAACATTTGCTCCAGTATGCTACGACTCGTTCTTGGCCATCTATTTCTTGGGAAAGTACAGCGCCGACACTTTCCTGACTGGCATCCGTGTCCACAATGAATTGTTTGTCGGGGTCTGGATAGGTAAGGACTGGAGAGGATGTGAGAGCTTCTTTCAGCCGCTGGAATGAATTGTCGCATTCTTGTGTCCATAGAAACTTCTGTTTGCTTTCAGTGAGCCTATGCAAGGGTCTTGCGATGTTGGAGAACCCCTGTACAAACTTTCTGTAATAAGTGCATAGTCCCAGAAAGCTTCGCAACTGATGGACATTTTCCGGACGTTTCCAGTGCTTTACTGCAGACACTTTTTCAGGATCTGTTCGAACACCTTCAGCTGAGATGATGTGTCCTAAATAGTTTACTTCTAGTTGGAAGAACTTGCATTTCAAAGGGTTCAGCTTTAAATTCGCCGCTCTTAGTTTCGTTAACACTTTTCGAATATTCTCTAGATGTTCTTCAAACGTGCGGCCACCAATGATGACGTCATCTAGGTAGATGAGACAAGCTTCAAAAGTCAGACCTTTTAACACTGTCTCCATGAGGCGCTCGAACGTTGCTGGAGCATTGCAGAGCCCGAACGGCATAACTTTAAATTGCCAAAGTCCTTGTCCAGTAGTAAATGCGGTCTTCTCTTTGTCATCAGGATGGATCTCTACTTGCCAATATCCACTCTTCAAATCCAGCGTGGAAAACCATTTATGTCCTGAAAGAGTATCTAGCGTGTCGTCTATTCTTGGTAGAGGATAGCTGTCCTTCTTCGTGATATCGTTAAGTTTACGATAATCCACACAAAATCTTGTGGAGCCATCTTTCTTTCGGACCAACACGATGGGAGAGGCCCACGGACTTGATGACGGTTCGATGATGTCACTATCCTGCATCTCTCGTAAGAGCTTAGAAACCTCTTCTTGTTTTGCGAACGGTAAGCGTCTTGGATGCTGTTTAATCGGTGGATGGTTGGCAGTATCAATTCTATGACGTGTCAGTGAAGTGCGCCCTATATCACTCTCGTTTTGTGAAAACACATCCTTAAATTCCTGGAACAGTCTTTCTGCGGCATGTTTCTGTTCAGGAGATAAATTTTCATCTCGTCCAATTTCAGGTGTTAAACTTGTAGGCGGCTCCGACAACAACAAGCTCGGGTCTTTGCATACACAGGTGACTGGAGCACAGGTTGCAAGCATTTCACCCTTCTGGATAATTCTAGACTTTTCACTTACGTTTGCAATTCTCACGGGTATCACATCTCTCGACAGATCTACCAGCGCTGATGCTATTAGCACTCCCTTTGGGCTCTTCTCAGGATATCCAGTCAAGCCATACTGGAAAATTCTTTCGTTTCCAGTTACCCCAGGTATCATCATTTCGGTTCGAGGAGGGATGATAACATCTGCCTTGGCTGTGATCCGTTGAATGGACCCGGACTCATTTCCAAGTTTAAAAATAGTGACATCTTCTTGAGCAGAGCGTAACTCATTATTCTTAAAATCCAGTGTAAATCCATGCTCTTTTAAAAAGTCCAGTCCGAGTATGAAAGGATCTGAAATATCTGCCACATAGACTGTATGATGGTAAGCGGCGTTCCCAAACTTTATTTCCAGTGTCATTCTTCCAAATATCTCGATCTTATCTCCGGTCACAGTTTGAAGGATAACACGTGGCGGGGTCCAGGAAAGTTTTTCTTTCAGCCGCTGAGCTAGATCTTTCCGAATGATGGTCACATTGGCTCCTGTATCGATGATCATATTACAGGGCAAATCATTCACACTTCCGACTAGAAAAACTCCGTTTTCGCCGCAACTTCTTGCAGAAATTTCACATACTTGAAAATGAGGCTTCTTAAGATCTGGCAACCTCCACCCCGTGAGATGACCATTAATCAGTTTTCCTGCTCCTCCGTTCGCGGGTGAGCTATTACCTTCAGTCCTGGGTAGTCTTGGGCAGTCGATTTGGATATGGCCTTCTCCACCGCATTTCCAGCACTTGATCTTCCTGTAAGGCTTGTTGGCCATTAAGGAGTTCATCTGTCTCATTATGTCCTTCATCTGCTGCTCTAAGCGCTCCACAGCTCTCTCCGACGTCTCAGGCAGGTTGGCTGCTCGCACAAAGTGTCGATCTTTCCTAGTAGCTTGCTGGGCTGCCTCGAATTTCAGAGCGTAAACCAAAGCCCCTTTTAGATCATTGAGATCTGCAATCCGGAGTGCTGTCTGGATCTCAGGGTCACGCACACCATCGATAAAATGTTGCAGAGCTAAACTTTCTCTAATTTCAGTCGGACAGCCAGGATAAGCAAGGTGGGAAAGTCTCTCGACATCCGTAGCAAGCTCTTGCAGGGATTCAGTGGATTTCTGCTGTCGAGATTTGAGCTGGAGTCTGCTATATTCCTTCATGCATTTCTCGCCAAAGCGCAATTCTAAGGCACTGACGAGTGTTTCAAAATCCAGCGGTTCATTTGCAGGCAAAGTCTGTAAGACGTCGGCAGCATCAGCTCGTAGAGAAGCAGCTAACTGGCAAGCTTTTGTCTGGGAATCCCATCTATTGGCGTCCGCTACGATCCCAAATTGTGTCTTAAAAACTGGCCATGAGGATTTTCCGTCATAGGTCGAGAGTTTAATAGAGGCCCGAGGAAGCATAGCTTGATACTTGGCATCTTCGGGATAGTTTTCGGCAGTTATCTTTTGTTTCTTCACATTTTCCAACTCCTTTTCTACACTCTCAATCCTTTCTTCGACGGTCTTGGCGATCTTTTGAACTTTTTCTTCTATTCTTTCTTCAACGGTCTCGGCGATCTTTTGAACTTTTTCTTCTACTCTTTCTTCTACGGTATTGGCTGTCCTTTGAATTTCTTCTACTTTTCCTTCTATTTGTTGAAATCTTCCTTCAACTTTGTTTTCCACGCCGTCAATTCTGTCATTTAAAGATGTTATTTTATCCTCTATTAAGTCTTTCAACTCTCCAAGGTTGGTTGACTTATCCTTCTTCATTTCATCTTTTAAGTCGCCAAGGTTGGCAGTCATTTTCTCATCCATCTCGCCAAGATTTGCAGTCATTTTCTCATCCATCGCTGACATTTCCTTCTTCATTTCATCTTTTAACTCGCCAAGGTTGGCAGTCATTTTCTCATCCATCGCTGACATATCCTTCTTCATTTCTTCTTTCATCTCGCCAAGGTTGGTTGACATCTCAGCCTGATTCGCAGCTAATTTCTCCAATAATTGTTTCAGTTCACCCTCCATTGCTCTGGTGATCGGCATTCAATCCCACTTCTGACACCAAATGTTGTGAGCTCGGGGTTCGAAAGGACTGATGCCAATATATAAGAACAATAAAAAGGCTTTATTCACTATAAACAGTGCAATACGATCACAAATATCTTCTGAAAATTACAAGATATTCAGTAATCTTCAAATCCAATAAAAGCTAAGCAAAATTTCACACAGAAACAATGCGTTCAATACGACGTATCAACGACAAAATCGATCCGAGAAACACAGTTCCCAATGCAAAGCCTCTCGTATGAATTCAATCGCAGTTGACAGACAACTAACTAACTGAACTGATGGAGGTCCTTATATAGGTTTCAGAGATCTTTCCAGATTATTCCAGAGCCTTCAGATGCTAGAAATTACCAGAAAGTGCTTTAACTTTCGATAGAGAACCCAAGCAAGAAAGGATCCCAATGTATAGGTATAAGGGGGGTGTGGTTGCACAAAAAGTCGCCAAATCCGTCGCCAACTTGGCGACAAAAATAAGTCGCCAAAACCATCGCCAACTTGGTGATAAACCCATTCCTTGGCGATATTTCAATAGACTTCCATTATAAAGATGAGGGTGTAAGGTTGTTTTCCTTGCAAACCATCTGAGGCCTTTAGCATTGAGTTACATGATGCTCAATAGGAAATACATTAATAATACTGCAATTTTCACAATAATCAAATAAAATAAATTTAAACAAATGGAATATTTACAGATATATACAAAATTCATAACAATATATTCTACAAGCACACAAAGTTGAAAAACATGAAACTTTTACAAAATGTCCAGACTTTTGGCCAGCACTGTATATATATATATAAATAATAATATATATGTATATACATATGTACATATATATATATATGTAATAATAAAAAATTTCGCCATTTTTCCTTAGTTAAATTATTCCAAATTCTTACAATTCTAATTTTTTCCCCTGTTTTATTCCAATTTACTACTCTATATTCATTAAATCCTTATTCTTAATTTAGCTCTACCGTTAACTCTATTAAATTCCCTTTTATTTAATTCTAAATTGCCCAAATTTACTTAAATATAAAGCTTTTAGTTATTCTTAATTTCTATCATGATCCTCGATCCTTTCTGGGTTTTAGAATGTTTTTTGAGAGCCATTTTCATTTTTATTCTTAAATTATTTTCCCGCTTTAAAGTCACTTTACTATAAAATTAATCCACTCATCTCTGTCCGAACTCTTTCACGAATTATCTTTCATTGGTTGTGACGTAGCATGACGCGTCTTCTTTAATTCTTCATTGGTTCAGTGCGCGTTCTACGTCATAACTTGTGTTGTTCCGCGGGGTAACAAAAAGCAGCTGCCTGCGGCGCTCCCTCAGAATTAAGTCGTATTTTCAATTGTACACAACTCCCTGGCTGCTCGTTTTGAGAATTTGAGATGTTCTAATACTTACCCTCTATACAGTGATGATGTAGTGATGCCCAGATTTGATGGTTATGGTGGAAACTGCCCAAAAACAATACTTAATAAAGAATTTCCAGTGAAAGCTTCGTTCGTTGTATTATGGAGAAACGCCTCTGGATTTTAAATTCACTGCCGCTATGGCCGCGACGAAACTGCAACTAAAATGTACGACTGCTTCTAAATATTTATATCATCCAACAACCAACGTCTTAATTTCATTGTGCAACCATGTGAATTCTTTCTATAATCCACGTTACTGCAACTACAACATATGACGGTGAATCATCGTGATATAATATATATATATATATATATATATATATATTAGGTGCAGAAATATCTCACTCAGGGTGAAATGGCTAGTAAAACCGCCCCTGCTTTAACGCCCCTCCTCCCAAATTATTTTTCCTCGTCATTTTGCCATTTCTAAACCGAAAAAGGTCAATTTTTAAATCTAGATCCGAGCGTAGAAACTGCGTGGTCGAGTGACTGCATGGAAACCTAACAAGTGGGTAAGTGTGATCGAAGATCGCTCAAAGAGTTTCGTTTAATATTCCTTTCAAAACACTTTATCCTTTCTTTAATAAATCCAAATAAATTTCATTTAGCAACCCCAAAAAAAAAAAAAAAAAAAAAAAAAAAAAAACATGTTTTTTGTTTTTTATAAAGTAAAAATTTACCGGTCTATTTTTTCGTTTTTTCGAGTATCCAAACCAGCCCGATAGCCGGCAAAGCCGGCTATTATATCCTGTCATAATAATATCTGACACGCGGACTAAATGCGATGTAAAAAAAATATTTTCAAAATTAAACATGCTGTACACCTTCAAAATGTTAAAATATGCGAATATTTCCATAATCGGATTTTTATCATGATTCAATATGTTTCTCAAACTCATACATTTACTATTCTCTATTACTCATACTGATACTCGCTTTGTATTATTCTCAAACATCTGAAATATTCGTTAAACTTCCAATATGACGTCAGATTTTCTTTTTAATTCTCTAATGACGTGATATTGCTTTGTGTACATACTCATACTCCTTCTTTATTAAGAAATCTTTGAAAATTCTGTTTTTAATTATTAAAAATTACATAGAAGTTTTGCCCAGTTTTGTCCATCCATTATATAATTTTACCCACCTTTTACAACGCTGTAAATCAAAGATATCTTTGTTGCTACGTGTGAAGTTTGCACTTCCCTATTCGAAGTTTAAAAATGCAATTGTGCCATTATTTTGACAAAGTTTTCCCCACCCATTAGATAATTTTGCCTACTTTTTATAAAGCTGTAAATCCAAGATATCTTTGTTGACCACGTGTGAATTTGGCATCCCCCAATTCGACATTACAAAAAATAATTATGCTATTATTTTGCCCAAGTTTTGCCTACCCATTAGATAATTTTGCCCACCTTTTAAAAAGCTGTAAATTTAAAATATGGTTTTGACCACGTGTTCAACTGGAACCCCCAATTCGAATATGGCCATAAAAATTAACTAATTGGTAGGCAAAACTTTTGGCCACCCATTATTTAATATTGCCCACCCTTTATAACGCTGTAAATCAGATTTTATTTTTCGACCAATTTTTCATACTGACACCCCCCAATTCGAAATTTAAAAAAAAAATGGTGCCATTATTTTGCCCAAATTTTGCCCAGTTTTGCCCATTCAGTAGATAATTTTGCCCACCTTTTATAACGCTATAAATCAAAAATATCTTTGTTGACCACGTGTAAAGGTGGCACTCCAAATTTCAAAAAACAATTATGCCATTATTTTGTCCAAGTTTTGCCCAGTTTTGCCGTCCTCCCTAATTAGATAAATTTGCCCACCTTTTAAAAAGCTATAAATTAAAAATATGGTTTTGACCACGTGTTCAGTTGGCACCCCCCAATTCGAATATAGCCATAAAAATTATATAGAAGTTTTGTCAAGGTTTTGTCCACCCATTATTTAATTTTGCCCAATCATTATACCACTTTGTTAACCACCTGTGAAGTTGGTACCCCCCCCCCCCCCCCAATTCGAAATTAAATAAAAACAATTGTGTCATTACTTTGTCCAAGTTCTGCCCAGTTTTGCCTACCAATTAATTAATTTTGCCTACCTTTAATAAGCTGTAAATTAAAAATATGGTTTTGACCACGTGTTCAGCTGACACGCCCCCAATTCGAATATATTTATAAAATTACATAGAAGTTTTTCCCAGTTTTGTCTACCCATTTGATAATTTTTATCGCTGCAATTTAACGCTGCAATTTAACGCTGCAAATCGAAAATATCTTTGTTGACGACGTGACGTGTGAAGTTGGCATCCCACATTACGAATTAATCCTTACAAATTACATAGAAGTTTTGCTCAAGTTTTGCCCTCCCATTACACAATTGCGCCCTCTTTTTATGGCGCTGTAAATAAAAAAAAATGTTTTTCACCGCATTTAAAGCTGGTACCCCCCCCCCCCCGACTGGAATAAAGCCGTTAATTTAAGTCGTAATCCTATATCATTGCTCACTTTTTCCCTTTGGTTTTAGAGTTTTGCCCAACAATCCTAGTTTTTTCCAGCGTCCTTAAAGGTTTTTCCAGCTGTGTCCAACTTTTTTATGGAATATCCCTGTTTACTTTTAGTTTCGTCTAGTTTTGTCCAACGTCACTATAGTTTTGTCCAATATAATTAATGTTTTACCCAGTCTCTCACAGACTTCCTAAAGTTTTGCTGAGTTTTGCCTAACGTTACTAAAGTTTTATCTATCGTTCCTAAGATTTGTTCCGGTTTGTCCAACATTCGTGTGGCTTTGAGCGGTTTTTCTCTATATCCTACATAGATCGGGAGGCGGCAGCACAGACAATCACCTCATCGAGTTAACGGTTGAAAGTCCAGAATTAGTTAAAACTCGATTCGCATATTAAAACGCAATCGGTCTGCCAAGTCATATCTTGGTGAAAAACACCCTAAAACCAGGGCTACACTACATACCGGGCTTGCTCATTCATTATGATGACGTCACAAAAGGTGGCTGACTAGGAGGAAAGACATACAGCGATTGGCACAAAACGATGGGCGCATTGCTTTGGACCAATCGCTGGTCGCGGTCAGCCACCATTTGTGACGTTTTGAGAGTGAATGAGCAAGCCCGGTATCTAGTGTTGCCTTGCTAAAACCCGATTTTAACGGTTGACTCATAGGTTTACCATTGTGTTTTCATGCACCCAAAAGTATGAAAACATGGAGAACTGGGTGCAGGAAAACACAATGGTAAACCTACGAGTCAACCGCTAAAATCGGGTTTTCAAGTGTTTTCCACCGAGATATGACTTGGCAGACCGATTGCGTTTTAATATGCGAATCGAGTTTTAACTAATTCTGGAATTTCAGCCGTGAACTCGATGAGGTGATTGTCAGTGCTGTCGGCTCCCCATCTAACAGTTTTTCCCCGTTTTGCCCACCGTCTGTACTCTTTTGCTTATCATTGCTAAAGTTTTGTCCCACATTGATCGTGACCCTGTAAAATTGCCCTGTTTTGTTCAGTGTTTTCACAAGTGTATAGGGTCACATGCAAAGCCGGTCAGAATTTTACGAACGGTAGGCAAAACGGTAGGGACTATGAGTAAAATTGAGAAAAATTCTATGATATTGAGAAAATACAGTCAAAACCACCCGAATGGACAAAGACGGACAAATCTTTAGGACGCTGGACAAAACTTTAGTTATGTTGGGCAAATCTGTGAAAACTCTTGGAACACTGGACAAAACTTTAGTAACGTTAGGTAAAACTGAGCAAAATTTCAGGAAGGCTGGGCAAGAGTGTGTAAAATATTAATAAAGCTGGTCAAAATTATAGGGCATTGACAAAATTAGACGGGACTCCAAGAAAACAGGGAAAATTTGGCAATACTATAAAAAAGTTGGCACAGCCGGACAAACCTTTAGGGACGCTGAACAAACTATAGGATTGTTGGTCAAAACTCTAGAAACAATCAGAAAAACTGGGCAATGCTTTACGATTATGGGTAAAATTCTCGACTGCTGGACACAACTCTAAGAACGTTAGGGAAAACTTTAGGAATACTGAACAAAACTTTGCAATGCTGTAGAAAAACAGAGCCAGAACCAAACAATTAGGAATGCTGGGCAAAAAATGGAACAATGGCCAAAACTAGGATAATTCTAGAAACACTAAACAAAACCTGAATATACCATAAGAACATTAGACAAAACCTGGGAATGCTATCGATAACACCTAAATTCCTCGCAAAACTTTAAGAATGCTGTGCAAAACAGGGTAATGCTGAAGAAAAACGGGTCGAGAAAAACATTCCAAATACTAGTTTAAATTCTAGAAACGCTAGTGAAAACTCTTAAAACCCTGTGCAAATCTGGGCAAATATCGTGGATCACTAGGCAAAACCGTACAAAACTACAGCATAATTTGGAAAAAACGGACAATGTTATATGAAAACGGGCAAAATCTGCAAAACTTTAAGAACGCTAGGTAAAAGAGTATAAACACTGGGGAAAATGCTGTAAGAATGTTAGGCAAAGCCAATAAAATCTTTAGAAAATCTAAACAAACATAGAGAGTTGGGCAAAACACTAGGAACAATGGGCAACACCTGGCAATGATATAGCATCACGGGCAAAACTTAGCGCAAAACATAGCGCTGAACAAAACTGTAGGGACGCTGGAAGAAACGGACAAAATTCTAGGAACACTGAAATCTGTCAATTTTCAACCTGTCAACCTCTCAAACTATCAATCTGGAATCACTCTCGCCATCGAAACATACCGTGAACGAGACGCTGAAAATAATTTTGGGACTTTGGGAAAAACTCTACGAACAATCTAAAAATCAGGCAACGCTATTGGAAAAAATGAATTTGTAGAAACGATGGGTAAATTTCCAGAACACTGAAAAAACCAAGTAATGCCATATAAACTTTGTACAAATCTTTAGGAACGCTAAGTAAAATTGTAGAAACATGGTCAACAGACATATAATTGATTATAATGTTATAAAACTTTGGCAAAACTATTTCTGCTTAAATTGTATAAACTTAATTCGTATTGGAAAAAGGGGATGTGAAAACATCACACATAGCCAACAAAGATATTATTGATTTACAGCGTTATAAAAGGTAGGCAAAATTAAAAATTGGGTTCTCAAAATTAAAAATAACTTAGGCAAATAAAACACAAATGATTTTAAAATTTGCCATTTTGCGGTGATATAAAAAATGGGTCAAACAATAAAATTTTATTTACAGTGTTTAGAATAGTGGGGCAAAATTAATTAATGGGTAGGAAAAACTGGGTAAAACATGGGCAAAATAATGGCACAATTGTTTTTTAATTCGAACTGGGGGTGCCAACTTCACACGTGATCAACAAAGATATCTTTGATTTACAGCTTTATAAAAGGTTGACAGATTATCTAATGGGTGGGCAAAACTTCGTCAAAATAATGGCACAATTGCTTTTTTAAATTTCGAATAGGGAAGTGCAAACTTCACACGTGGCAACAAAGATATCTTTGATTTACAGTGTTGTAAAAGGTGGGCAAAATTATATAATGGGCAGACAAAACTGGGCAAAACTTCTATGTAATTTTTATGGCTATAATCGAATTGGGGGGTGCCAACTGAACACGTGGTCAAAACCATATTTTTAATTTACAGCTTTTTAAAAGGTGGGAAAAATTATCTAATTGGTGGGCAAAACTTGGGCAAAATAATGACAAAATTGTTCTTTTAAATTTCGAATTGGGAAGTGCCAACTTCACACGTGGCAACAAAGATATCTCTGATTTACAGCGTTGTAAAAAGGTGGGCAAAATTATATAATGGGTGGACAAAACTGGGCAAAACTTGGGCAAAACTACTATGTAATTGTTATGGCTCTAATCGAATTGGGGGGGGGGGGTGCCAACAGAACGTGTGGTCAAAATCATATTTTTAATTTACAGCTTTTTAAAAGGTGGGCAAAATTATCTAATGTGTGGGCAAAACTGGGCAAAACTTGGGCAATATAATGACAAAACTGTTCTTTCGAATTTCGAATTGGGGGGGGGGGCAAATTTACGTGTTCAACAAAGATATCTTTGATTTACAGCGTTATAAAAGGTGGGCAAAATTATCTAATGGATGGGCAAAACTGGGCAAAACTTGGGCAAATAATGACACAGTTGTTTTTTGAAATTTGAAATTGGGGGGTGCCAGTATGAAAAATGGGTCAAAAATAGAATGTGATTTACAGCGTTATAAAGGGTGGGCAAAACTGTGCAAAACTTGTGGGAAACTTCTATGTAATTTCTGTGGCTATATTCGAATTGGGGGGGGGGTGCCAGCTGAACACGTGGTCAAAACCATATTTTTTATTTTACAGTTTTTTAAAAATTGGGCAAAATTATCTAATGGGTGGGCAAAAACTGGGCAAAATAATGGCACAGTTGTTTTTTGAAATTTCCAATTGGGGGGTGCCAACTTCACACGTGGTCAACAAAGATATCTTTGATTTACAGGATTATAAAAGGTGAGAAAAATTATCTAATGGATAGACAAAACTGGGCAAAATTTGGGCAAAGTGCAATTGTTTTTTGATATTTCGAACCGGGGGGTGCCAGTATCAAAAATGGGTCAAAAAATAAGATCTTATTTACAGCGTTATAAAGGGTAGTCAAAATTAAATAATAAGTGGACAAAACTGGGCAAAACTTGTGAAAAATTCTATGTAATTTTTATGGCTATATTCGAATTGGGGGGTGCCAGCTGAACACGTGGTCAAAACCATATTTTTTTATTTATATCTTTTTAAAAGGTGGGCAAAATTATCTAATGGGTGGGCAAAAACTTGGGCAAAATAATGGTACAATTGTTTTTAGAAATTTTCAATTGGGGGGGGGGGGGGGCTGTTAACTTCACACGTGGTCAACAAAGTTATCTTTGATTTTCAGCGTTATAAAATGTGGGCAAATTTATCCAATGGGTGGGCAAAACTTGAGCAAAATAATAGCACAATTGTTTTCTGATACTTCGAATTGGGGGGTGCCAGCATGCAAAATGAGTCAAAAAATAAAATGTGATTTTTCAGCGTTATAAAGTGTGGGCAAAATTAAATAATGGGTGGGCAAAACTTGTATGTAATTCATATGTTTTAATTCGTCATGGGGGCGGGGGGGCAACTTCACACAGGTCAAAAGTTCCACTTATAACGACACACCTTGTTTTACACAATTAGCCATCTGCATTTAGTTTATCAGCAGTTATTATTTTGAAAATTGTAGAAGTGCGTTTTTAAATTTTCTTATTTGTTTTAGTTAATCTATTTTTTTTTTATTTCACCACAAATTTGAATTTTTTCTTAGTTAAACTATTTTTTACCATAAAAACTTTTAACAGTATGTCAAAAAAGTATTATAAAATATTCAAATAAAAATATCTATCAAAGTACCGAGTCTCCTTAAGTGTCGCAAAGAAAATTGTATGTGATTTTTATTTATTTTTAAATTTTTGCATACTAAATATGAATTAATATTTAATTAATATTTTTGTATACGACTACATGAACTATTTGAAAAAAAAATATTCGCATATTTTAACATTTTGAAGGTGTACAGCATGTTTAATTTTGAAATTATTTTTTTATATAGCATTTAGTCCGCGTGACAGATATTATTATGAGAGAATATAATAGCCGGCTTCGCCTGCTATCGGGCTGGTTTGGATACTCGAAAAAACGAAAAAATTTAGACCGGTAAAATTTTACTTTATAAAAAACAAAAAAAAATTTTTTTTTTTGGTTGCTAAATGAAATTTATTTGGATTTATTAAAGAAAGGATAAAGTGTTTTGAAAGGAATATTAAACGAAATCTTTGAGCGATCTTCGATCACACTTACCCACTTGTTAGGTTTCCGTGCAGTCACTCAACCGCGCAGTTTCTACGCCCAGATCTAGATTTTTTTTTAAATGGCCTTTTTCGGTTTAGAAATGGCAAAATGCCGAGGAAAAATAATTTTTGGGGGGAGGGGGGTAAAAGCAGGGGCGGTTTTACTAGCCATTTCACCATGAGTGAGATATTTCTGCACCTAATATATATATATATATATCAAGTTATCATTAAGTATTTTATTTTGTGAATTTTCCACCCCTTTGTTTTTCTTGTCCCAGGCAGTCACCTAGCAGAAAGTAGCTTCTTTGGATTTGAAAACAGCAATAAATCTTTAATTTTTTTTTTCTTTTACTATAAAATAAATTTTAAAAAACGCTAAGTTTTGTTTGATTAATCATTTTACAAAATGCTACAAAATTCACTGTTTTTTGTTTTGTTTTTAGAATTGTAATATACATCATATATATGACAAAGACGTTTGTCATATATCTTACTTTCAGTTCAAACCCCCCCCCCCCTCAAAATTTTAACAAGTTAACATAAGCTTTTCCATTCCTCTTCCAACATCTAGCATACATGTATTGATTGCATGCTTCTCCTCCCCCCCCCCCCCAAAATAGAGATTTAAAAAAAAAAAAAAAAAAAATTCATAAAGATTTATTCATTCCCCCCAAATAAATAAATAATTAAAATAAACAATTATAGTTTACAGTTTTTAAATGTCTGTAATCCCCCCCCAAAATTCAATATGTTAACTAAAATCTATTTCTGATTTAATTTAGATAACGTATCTACTTTCTTCATTCTAAAATGCAAGTCACTCTCATATATCAGAAACCTCTCTGTCCTTAATTTGCGGTTATGCTAAAAATAAGTTACTAATGTTCACATATTTCTAATTCAACCGTTTCCTTCTCATGAAATCAAAAGTGCATCTGTCTTAAAAGTTAGACAAAATATATATGCAGCTGTGCTCTACTTAGTAAAATAATGTAACGTATAACCGATATTCTTTATGCAAGCATTTGCACTTCTCATCCGCTCTCAAAAGAATTAATTAAAATATCTCGCGCCCACATGTAAACTATAATATGCAAGCTCATATCCTTCACACCCTGTTATTAGATTCGTGTCATATGTAACCGTTAATTGCAGCTGTCTTTTAGCAAAATCAAACGCCGATCCCAAAATTACTTTCTTTCTTTTTCCTTTTCTGTCTCCATAAAAGAATCTTTACAACCCTTCCCCCCATCCTCAAATGAATGCATTATCATAGACAGAATCTAGCAGTTATCGTTTTTTCCCATACGCGTCCGACCGTTGTCTCCAAAAACTCCCTCGCCAAGTACTGGCGATTTTATCATGCTTTCCGCGCCAACACCCGTACATGTAACTTTTAGAAGAACTTCACTTCGGCCGTTTGTCTTGACCAGGAAAGCGGTACAAAACTTGTCATTCTTTGTGTAGGTACCTCCCCTTTGCTTATATAACTATCGATATTGCCTCATCGTAAAAAATAAATCTATATTGCATCTAACTATGTGATCCTTCTTTCTACTGGATTTGCTACATATTTTTCATCTCTACTTGACCCTGTTTACTGCTCCGTTATACTAATAAGCACTGACGCCAAGGTAAATAAACATCTACTGCTCCATGTTACAAACTCTGGTGCTTTCGCCGGTTTCGCTTGAACTTAGCGATTCATTTTTTCTTCCAATAAGGGGAGGTACCGAGGTACAATAATTATATGAGGCATATTTCCTTTCATCTGCAACTATGTGGAACTTTAAATACAACTTCTCTGAACTGCCATTCTAAGTGTAACTCTGCATCCGCTCCGCTTCGCTGATTCTAGACTGCGCGTCACCCCCCCATCTCTTCGCAGCACGATGTACCTGACTCCGGAACTCGTCATCACAGCCCTCCCACCTGCCATGCTGGATCGTTTCTCTACCAGGAGTCTTTCTTCACCCCCTCATCTCTGCTGAATATCTGCTGTTTCTGGAAGTGCTACCCCCGCACCCCCTTCGCCGGATTCAAGACAGTCGGTCTGTTTATCTGCATAACTGGAATTCTCTCGCCGATCCTCATCTCTTCTATTCATGACACAAATGCAATATTGTGGTGTTCCCCCAGTGCTTTCCCCTCATCTAAAAGTGTCAGTGTGTTGTGTGAAAAGTAGTGTTTAAAAAAAAAAAGTGTGGTTCGTTGAAAACCACAAGTGTTTCGTTGCATTATAGGTGTTAAGTTCCATAAAATCAAGGATCCTCCTCTTCCCTCCATCTGCGTGTGTGATCTATGGTATGCGATTTTTATTTATTTTATCAAAATGATATCACCCTACAAATTTCATCCGTTTTGCGACTCATAATGCTACTAAATTATTTGTGCCTTCAAGTGCTTCAATGCCGGTGAATGTGTTACGTGTATTCTGTATGTGTTTCAAAATAGTGGTCCAAAAGTAAATTTACAATGATATATTTCTGACAGTGTTACAAGTAATCCGTGTAAGTTTCATCCAAAGAAATTTCTTCAACATTTGGGCTTCAATAGTGCTGTGCTAAGTGAAATTAAAAAAAAAAAAAAAAAAGAAAACGAGTGGTCGTGGTGTCTGCAGTGTCTCAAGTGTGTACAATAAATAATTAATGCTGCACTTACAAGAGTGAGATAATTACAAAATATTCAGACCATCAGTGATTTTTACATGGCATTATTTTTTTTTAAATTATCGGCGCGATAATGAATATTTTTTTTTGTGGTCCATGGTTTTCAAATTAATAAGTATGAAGGATGAATAGAATGTTAGTATATTGTAACTTTCTCTCACTCACAGTAAAAAAAAAATTTTTCTTTAAATAAATAAATATATAAAAAAAAAATAAATAAATAAACTGTGGCTTTGATTAAAAGGCACATTTCAACCTTCATACTTCTCTCGTAATATAATTAATTTTTCTCTACCAGTCAGTAGTGAATTTTATTTGGTTAAATTATTGCATTTCTTTTTTAAAAGAATACATTTAATAACAGAGTTTTAGTTATGTTCTTTTTGTGTTTGCCTTTTACCAAAACCTTCTTAATTAAATATTCAGGTTGAAATTAAGTTAATTTAATTTTTGAACTTTCTCATCAAATCATATAAATATGATTATTTTATCCTGCATTTTTTTTTAGTTGTAAAATATGATATTTTTATGAATATTTAAGGCAAGATTGTTTTTTTTTAAGGTGTTTTGGATACAAATATTAATTTGAGTTTTTAATTTTTAGTAAACCAGTTTAAAAAAAAAAATAAAATAAAATAAAATAAAATAAATAACTTAAATTGTCTTGCAATATTGGTTTCATTTTTTTTTTTTAAATGAAGAAAAGAAATGCTACGTTCCATTCTTAACAATTTAAATAGTTTGCATGAATTTTTTTACTTTTTATACTTGTATTGATTGATCCCAGGTAAGATCTTTGCTTGTATTTCATGCTATACAAATTGATTTTAAAGTTATAAAAAAAAAAAAGGATATATATTTTTTTTTTCCTCCTCTATTTTTCTCTCATTCATCGCTGTTTCTTTTTAAAGATGAATTTAAAAAAATGAGCGTTAGGGATCTATACGCTAAAAAGAAACAGTGATCAGTCATTATTATTTATTATGATATAAATCCGGTTTACATTTTTCTTTCATGTTATATTTATTATCTGCTAGTGTATATTGATATTTTTTTTAGTTATTTTATTGTGCATGCAGTGTTTCCTTGAATTTCATAGATTAGTTAATAGTATTTTTGGCCACCATGGCTTCTCGGCAAATACCAATTAACTTGCCTACTTTTGACGGTGATCATGAATCACTCAAATTCTTTTTCGACCAAGTACGGTCTGTTAGTCAAATAAATAAATACAGCCCGCAAGCAACAATTGCTCTACTAAAAAGTAAATTATCTGGTCCTGCATTAAAATATTTAACACAGAACCCTGATTTACTAATCTCAAATGACATAAATGTAATCGAAAAAGAATTTTCCAATTTTTTTTCCCCGCCTAGCAAATCACAGGTAGCAGTCGAACTTGCAAACTTAACGCTCTTACCCGCAGAAACCATTAAAAACTTTGCCCATAGGCTTAATGTCCTGGCTGCAACAGTTTATTCGGACATTCAAGATGCCAATGCGCGTGACAAAATTAAATACATGAAATTCCTGGAAACCATTCCATCCAATCTACGAATTAAAATCCAAGAGGAAGGGATTACAGAGTACCAACCCGCAGTTTTAAGAGCCCAGGCGCTACAAGATATTTTGTACGGAGAAAAAATTTTGCATGCTTACCCCACCCCTTCCCCAACTGATTCAATATTTGCCGACCAGCTGAAACAGCTAACCGAGAAAATAAACGCCCTTTCTGTAAATACCCAAACACAACCAGAAATTAAAGATGACGCGGCAACTTACAAAACTAAATTTGCTGGCATGCACAACAAACGGAAATTTCAAAATCGCAATTTTAACAAACGCCCCTCTCCACATAAGTCGTACAGATTTCACAGAACTACTTGCCAGCTATGTTTCAAAAGTGGTCACGAAGCGCAAGCCTGTTTTAAGTGGAAACGCTTAAATACACAAAGACGAGGACAATTTCACAACAACAACAACCGACAACAGGAAAACTAAGTCAGAGGTGTAATTTTGCTGATGGCTTTGCACCTCACCCCCCTACTGATTACACATCAGCCAGTTTTTTCCCAGATCCGTCCTTACCAAAAATTTCACTTAATAGACTAGTAAACTCTGTAAGCACACAAACATGTGATAGTGTAAAAATTTCTAAGCATGAAACAACACAAACAAACACAGAACAATACGATGACACCACTACAAAAATTATTTACAATGTCATTAAAGACTCAACATCACTTCCCCTTGTAAAGGCCTCAATTGCAAAAAAAGATATTACTCTACTTTGCGATACAGGAAGTACTATTTCGTTACTATCACAGTCTTTATTTGATGAATTAAAAACAATTTTAAAATATAAGAGATTATCAACTGGTGTTGTCATCAAAACAGTCAATTCTGATGTAGATTTTTCCGCATGTATTAGAACCTCCATTAAATTACAGCACAAAAACTTTAATCATCACTTCTACATTGTAGACATACCAGATTCATCTAGTTTTCAAGGTATTATCGGCTATGATTTCATCAAACGATTCAATATTGTTGTAAACACCGTCAAAAACATTATCCATATTGACAACACTTTATCGATTCCTTTGGTAAACAAACAAACTACTTCATCTTCTGAAATAAACCAATGTAGTACACAACCCAACTCCTTCAAAAATCAAACTGTAGCTTTGACTCGTAGAATTTCCTTAAACCCTCAGGAACAAAAATGGATTTCAGTTTTCACAGATTCTATTAGCACAGACAAAGATTATTTATTTCAATACAATTCACCCGTTGACAACTTATTAGGATTTGATGCTATAATAAAATCAAAAAATCCAAAGCGAAAAAGAAAAATTCCACAACAATATACATTTTTCCTGATTTCGGTTAAAAACAATTCTGATAATCCCATTCACATTCAAAAAAAAGCTAAAATAGGTCAACTTTTTGAGGTCGAGGAAATAATTGAGTACTCCCCAGATAAAATTAGTCAAGATAACTCAGATCAACAATTTTTAAATCTCATTCAAGCTTCTAAAGACATTCTCAAAAAAAGAAAAGAAGACTTATCTGCAACTGATTTCAATCTTGAACACTTACCATCCAATGAGGCTGAAATTCTAAAAGAAATGTTACTCAAATATTACCCTGTATTTTCAAAATCTCTAAATACACTTGGGCATACAGATAAAATTATTCCAGATTTGAAATTCATTAATGACTATCCTATAAAAACACTTCCTTTTCCAATACCTCAGGCATTACAAAAAGATGCATTAGATCAAATTAATCAATTACTTGAAGCTGGAATTATACAAAGACATTGCTCCGAATGGTCTTGTCCTATGTTACTTGTTAGAAAAAAACCAGATGGTACTGGTAAACAAAAATTTCGCCTCGCACTTGACCTTCGAATGTTAAACACTGTAATACAAGGATCATCTTACCCACTACCAAAAATTCAAAATATCATCGCTAATCTCTCTTCTTACACATTCTTTACAACACTCGACTTTCATCAAGCATACCACCAAATTAACTTACCAGAAAAATTTCACAATCAACTAACTTTTACCACCATGTTTGGATCTTTTTCTTACCGCAGACTTGTCTTTGGTTTAAAGACAAGTGCCTCAATCTTTCAAGCTCTAATGGACTCTTTAATTGACGAACTACACCTACAAGGTGTGTATACGTATCAAGATGACTTTATTATAGGTGCGAATTCTTTTGATGAAATGTGTTCTAAACTCGACAAAATTTTTAACCTCCTTTCCAAGTACAATCTCACTCTTTCACCTAATAAATGCAACTTTCATCAAACAAAAGTCAACTACTTAGGTTTTCAAATAGAAAATCATTGTATTTCACCAATCCATTCTAACATTGTAAAAATAACTTCATTTCCTACACCAACTACAAAAAGACAACTAAAAAGGCTTATTGGTTTGATAACTTTCTATAAATCATTAATTCCAACATTTAACAAACTAGTGCAACCACTTATTGATTTAACTACTCCTAAAACTAAATTCATCTGGACAGAAAAACATCAGGACATACTTAAAACAATACAGAAAATTTTCTTCGGTTCACCCATGGTTAGGTTACCAGATTGGAATAAGAATTTTTATTTGAATACAGATGCATCTAACATTGCCATCTCTGGTGTTTTAATGCAAGAACATAATGGAAATCTTCTACCAGTAGCATACTTTTCTAAATCCTTAAATTCCTCTGAGAAAAAATATCCTGCTTTAAAACTAGAACTCATGGCAATTTACAAATCTGTTATTGCATTCAAATATTACTTATACAACAGAAAATTCCTAATCTTATCAGATAGCAAACCTCTAAAAAAATACAAAAAAACTACAAACCCAGCAGACATAACCACCCGTTGGCTAATTGACCTTTCAGAATATTCATATGATTTTGAACACATTCCTGGATCTTCAAATGTTTTAGCAGATTATTTCTCTCGCTGTAATTTTGACAACAACCAAGAAAATTTATTAACCAATCCTAACCTTATCCATGATCCTCAACCACTTCCAATAGTCGATCATGAAACACCTGATATTTGTAAATCTGTTAATAACAACAATTGTCATGTTAGTTTTCTCATCTCAGGTGAACGAACAAAACGAGACCCATTATTGGAGATATCAAATCAAACTTTTTGCACTGAACAACAAAAAGACCCTACCTTAGCTAGTATTTATGATCATATATTACAAAATGGACCTTCTTCAAAATTCCCGAATTACTTCATACATCCTGATTCTAAAATATTAATGTTCAAAAAGGAAGATGTCATAAATAATACTTTCTCATATCACATTGTTGTCCCTGATTCACTTAAAAGTAAAGTTTTAACTATATCCCATCTGTCACACTTTGGTATGGCCAAAACTTATGAATTTCTTACATCCAAATATTTTTGGAAAGGCATCTATGTGGATACACTCAACTTTGTAGCTTCATGTGTCAAATGTTTACAGGCCAAACACCATAACACTCCACCCGCACCTCTTCAACCTACATACACACCAAGATATCCTGGTCATACAGTCAGTACTGATTTACTTGGTCCTTTCTCAAACAATAAACATGTTTTAACTGTAACCGATCACTTCTCAAGACACATTGAACTCTATCCTCTCACTGATACTTCTGCACCCAAAGTTGTAAAATGCTTATTTAGTTACATAACTACCTATGGGAGACCCGTCTGTATTTTGTCAGACTTAGGCCCACAATATACTTCTCATATTTATAATGCATTTAATGATGCTCTTGGCATAAAAATACATCACAGTTCGGTCTCGCACCCACAATCTAATAGTATTGCTGAGCGAATTAACAAGTCTATTAAATATTCTGTTACCACATTACTACAAGAAGGACACTCTTTTGAAAATGCTCTGTTTATTCATAAGTCACTTTATAATGGTTCGACACACTCTTCTACACTATTTTCACCTAACTTACTTCATTTTGGTCGTGAACTTTCATTAATTTTTGACACATATGATCATAGTACCAACCAAGCATTTCTAGATAAACATGTTGAAGTTTATAAATTACTAGATGACTTAAACAAAATATATGACAAAGCATATAACAACATTAAAACTGCTCAAAATAGACGTTACAAAATTCACAGTCGAAAAGCTAAATTAAGAAATATATGTTTAAAAGATATTGTTTATTTAAAATCAGTCGACAAATTTAAACCTAAATATACCGGTCCATATATTGTAACATTTAAACACTCTCCTGTTTCATTTTCAATTAAAAGATTATATGCTCATGATGATACTGCATTTAGGGTACATATTGATAGACTTCTTCTAGCACCACCTCGATATGGACATTTATGTGATCCTGCAAGTCATGTTACAAATAATAATTCTTCTAACACCATTCTCGCCCCTCGCTACAATTTAAGAAAAAGATAATTTGTAACAAATTTTAAAAATAATAATAATAATAATAAACTTTAAAAAAAAAAAAAAAACTTTTAAATTTTTAATATGATCTGATACTAAGTGTTTTATCCCTGGCCAGGATTCTACGTATACTGTGCATAACTTGTCTTCACCTGACTTCACGGCTGGTCCATGTCTTCTTGTGAAGACCACTTTTACACAATATTTTGTATCGGGTCACACCATTCTTTTAATTTTTCATTCAATTTTATAAACAGTAGATAAATATAATCTTGTCACATTCTTTTTCTCTCACACTTTAAACTTTCATTCATACTGAATACAACATTGCAAATATTTTAAATAAATAAGATCTTTCAAATAAATAAAAAAAAAGTTCTCGTAAACAAACTTAAAGCATTTGCTTACATGACTTGTACAGTTTCACTTCATTACACCCGATTATGACATATTTTAGGTCTCTCAACACTCTAGGACTGTCAATACATTAGGATTTGCATAAGATACACTTGTATCTGTTTTTTTTTATTTTTACTAATTCTTCCCCTTCAGGCTAGTGGTACCGTTCTAAATTTTTGCCCTTAGGTTACCACCCCTCACCAGATTGTGTTTAGAGAGACAATTGTGATTTAGTTTACTAATTCACAATATTCCCTTTTCCCAAAAGTATATGTGTTCCCGAATCGTGCTCCTGTATGGAGATCAATGCGATCTTCATTGGGGAGCAGGGAGTTCATGTTGTAATGATGTGGACTCTCATCACTGCCCTCCTCACCTAGGTCGTAAGGCCCTAAGCCTGAGACATCACACTTGTCATGCATTGACAAGATTAAGGGCGGTCCCTTTTTATGGGCGTGCCACATGCACCTCTTTTTTTTACCGTCCTGTGCTTGCACGAATTTTAAAAAACTTTTTTTTCAAACAACTTTTCAGTACACTACACTTGAGTTAATCCATTTTCACTTTTTCATATAAGTCAAGTTAATTTTTAAGGATATATGTTTATGTTATGTGTTATTTGTGTTTATTTTTTTTAATTGTTTTCATTTGTGTTTCATATTATACTTAAGTAGTAATTATGGTATTTAAGTGCAACAAATTGAGAAAATGAGTACTGTTTTGTGTTCAGTTATCATTAGACATGTCTAGTTAAATAGTAACTTTTTAAAGCTGGTACCAGACAGAAAGACAGAAAGACAGAAAGAAAAAGATCAAAACAGAAAATAAAAAGGACGAAGATTTAAAAAAAAAATCTTCGAAGGTAGTGCACTATGTTTTATATTCTATGGCCTGATGTTACAGACTATTGAGGTAACAAAATCCTTTATACTGTTGCAACTCATATAATTTTACAAGTATTTTGTTTTATATTATGTATGTATTATTTTAAGCTTGGGGAGAGTATAATTGTATTGTATATATTTTTTTTAAACTGTACTGTAAACAGTACAGCTTTTCTGGTCAATGGGGTGATATATATGACAAAGACGTTTGTCATATATCTTACTTTCAGTTCAAACCCCCCCCCCCTCAAAATTTTAACAAGTTAACATAAGCTTTTCCATTCCTCTTCCAACATCTAGCATACATGTATTGATTGCATGCTTCTCCTCCCCCCCCCCCCCAAAATAGAGATTTAAAAAAAAAAAAAAAAAAAAATTCATAAAGATTTATTCATTCCCCCCAAATAAATAAATAATTAAAATAAACAATTATAGTTTACAGTTTTTAAATGTCTGTAATCCCCCCCCCCAAAATTCAATATGTTAACTAAAATCTATTTCTGATTTAATTTAGATAACGTATCTACTTTCTTCATTCTAAAATGCAAGTCACTCTCATATATCAGAAACCTCTCTGTCCTTAATTTGCGGTTATGCTAAAAATAAGTTACTAATGTTCACATATTTCTAATTCAACCGTTTCCTTCTCATGAAATCAAAAGTGCATCTGTCTTAAAAGTTAGACAAAATATATATGCAGCTGTGCTCTACTTAGTAAAATAATGTAACGTATAACCGATATTCTTTATGCAAGCATTTGCACTTCTCATCCGCTCTCAAAAGAATTAATTAAAATATCTCGCGCCCACATGTAAACTATAATATGCAAGCTCATATCCTTCACACCCTGTTATTAGATTCGTGTCATATGTAACCGTTAATTGCAGCTGTCTTTTAGCAAAATCAAACGCCGATCCCAAAATTACTTTCTTTCTTTTTCCTTTTCTGTCTCCATAAAAGAATCTTTACAACCCTTCCCCCCATCCTCAAATGAATGCATTATCATAGACAGAATCTAGCAGTTATCGTTTTTTCCCATACGCGTCCGACCGTTGTCTCCAAAAACTCCCTCGCCAAGTACTGGCGATTTTATCATGCTTTCCGCGCCAACACCCGTACATGTAACTTTTAGAAGAACTTCACTTCGGCCGTTTGTCTTGACCAGGAAAGCGGTACAAAACTTGTCATTCTTTGTGTAGGTACCTCCCCTTTGCTTATATAACTATCGATATTGCCTCATCGTAAAAAATAAATCTATATTGCATCTAACTATGTGATCCTTCTTTCTACTGGATTTGCTACATATTTTTCATCTCTACTTGACCCTGTTTACTGCTCCGTTATACTAATAAGCACTGACGCCAAGGTAAATAAACATCTACTGCTCCATGTTACACCATATAGCACCAAAGCTCCTGAAAACCTCCCAGGAGTTCCAATTCATCCCAAATTCCTCCTGAGACTGTAATGACGCTATCAGGCGTTCCTGGGGAAGATTCTTTCATCACTTCCCCAGGACTGATCTCCCAGATCCCTCCCAGGGAGCAAGCTCCTCAGGACTGATCTCCCAGATCCCTCCCAGGGAGCAAGCTCCTCAGGACTGATCTCCCAGATCCCTCCCAGGGAGCAAGCTCCTCGGGATGATATTCCCAAGGAAGGAGCTAGGAAGAGACGGTGCTGGTGCCATCTCATGGGTGATTTTGACACTAAAATAACTTATTATAAATTTTTATTAGAAAAAATATTTGATTTGATGTGGTTCGATTTTTTAATTAATAAAGTTTATATTATTATTGGATTTATTTTATTTCCTAAGCACATCTGGTTATTGTTTAACTTTTAATTATTGTTACAATATTTAATTATCCTTATTTAGATATTTTTTTAATTTATAAAATGCAATCAAAATGTAGTTAAATAAATAATTAAAATAAATTAATCTTTAAATATAAATTGAAAATGTATTATTTATTTATTTCTGATCTTTTAAAAATTAACTTATATATTAATTCATTTTATCATTATATTCATTAATTATTTTTTCTGAACTTTCAACAATTACTTATATATTTTTACTATTACTTTTTCATCTAACTAATAATTTTACATTGATTTCACTTATAGACTTTATTAGTTTCTATAGAAATAATTTAATTTTAAATATAAAATTGATTTACTTTCTCCTAATAAATTATTTTTATTTTCAATTATAAGAAATCATAATTATTTTTTCGAAACACGAAGTTTAATATATATTTATATATTTGTATATAAACCTTATTTTATAAAGTAAAAATTAGAGATACCTACTAAAAATTATTTCTTCTGATCCTTTAAATATAGCCTTATATATTGAATTATTATTATTATTTGTATTAAATAATTAATCATTTCATATTAATTTGAATTATATATATAAATAATTTTTGGATCACTATTTAATTTTAAAATATAAATTAGATTTATTATTTTTTTTTTTCGCTGACCATTTTAAATTATCATATATATATATATATATATATATATATATATCTTTTATTATTTCTAATAAATGAGGGTTTTTCTTCCGAAACTGTAAGAAATCAAAAGGAATCAAAAATTTGTTACAAATAAGAGTTTTATCAACAATTTAATATATATTTATATATTTGT
This sequence comes from Maratus michaelseni, assembly GCA_963931845.1. Taxonomy (NCBI): domain Eukaryota; kingdom Metazoa; phylum Arthropoda; class Arachnida; order Araneae; family Salticidae; genus Maratus; species Maratus michaelseni. The sequence goes on along the minus strand of OZ007600.1, from coordinate 220,683,362 downwards.
ATCTATTCAGAGTTTGATAGTTAATAGATTAGAGATAAGCATTTTTAAATTAAACAATCTATTTAAAAAAATCTTATTTCGATTGTAAAAGTTAATTTTCATGTAAGTTTCAAAATTGAATCATATTTAAGTCATATCGAGCATATTTACTTTTATTATTATTCTTCTATTAATTATTTTTTCTGATCTTTTGAAAAATTACATATATATTTATGTATTTTATTATTACATTTTCAACTAATTAATACTTTTATATTTATCGTCATTATCAAATCAATAATTTACTTTTAAGTCTAAATTATAACACCAACTTAAAGAGATTACATGCTCTATTGAAATGGCACATTTGGTTTTAAAAAATACAAACATACCCCCCCCCTCCCCCTCCCCCCTGAATAAGAGTTTTGCTTGAAATATTTTTATTTTAAACTATACATTCTTACAAAATCGGGTTAAAGATATAAATTCGTGCTGATTATTATCACGGACCTGGTCAATACCAATTGTCTCATTTAATATACTTTATATATGTGTTGGTAATGAGCATATGTTCGCTAAATGATGTCAATTTTTAATTATGTATGAATTTTTATGAAGCGTCTGTTCTGGAGGTTTTACCATATTAGTTTTATTTTATTTTTTAAATACAAATTAGTTATTTTCTATTACCTGTTTCAAATTACGATACATGGTATATATTTTTTAATTCTTAATAATGAAGGTGAAATCTCAATTTAGTGAACTTAAGAAATATTAACAACATACAGATTCAGAAAATATAAATAAATATTTATCTTTCTAAATAACAAATATTTCTCCAGAATTTAAAACCGAGTTGTGTTTTGCTTTAGTTGTTAAAACTTTCATTTAAGAAACCTATTTTATATTTGGCAAACTTTTTAGTTTAGGATATTTATAAAAGATTATTTTTCGTGCAAATGCTTCACTCCTGTTTAAGCAAGGAAATACTTCTATCCAGATGTCAAGAACAATTATATAATCAGCTGCTAAAGTCCCATAATGCAAATATGTTTAGTCAGGTAAGGGTAGAATTTTAACTACAATAAGAACATGAATAGTACTGAGCAACCTCCAATTCCTTTTGATGGATGAAGAATGGATATGTATGCTTACTGGAATGCATGCAATACTTGCAAAGAAAAGTAGTTGAAAGCATGGAACTTAGTTCCATGGTTGAAAGGAGAGAAACGTTCTTCTTCCCAGAATAAGGAGTAAGCTATTTCAAATTTAGCTTTGAGATAACTAAAATAAACAATTGTCGGTACAATAGAAAAATAATCTTTAAAGCAGTCGACCAATGATTCTATAAAAGACAAAAGTATTGCTTTTAAAGGATTTCCTTGTTTAGAATTTTTACACAATACTTCGTTGACAATCATAACAAACAACTCAAATTTTATGTCAAAGTATCCGTACATTTAGGCATTTTAAATCTCGTGAAATATTAGTTTTGTTAGCTAAAATGAAATTATATTTCAATGAAAAATAGTGCATAATGAAATTTCTATGTATTGAATGTTTTCACAGGATTTCAAAAGATCGCTAAATGGAGATTTAATTGTAAATTAGTTTTATTTATTACAATAAGAAAAAAAAAAATTTGTTACAGACACAAATTTTATTAACAGTACTTTTTTTCATATTTAACTAGTTACAGATATAGAGTAGAAATGCCCATACTTTAAAAATTAAGAGCTAAAGAAATATTATTGTCATTTTAAACAGCAGTTTCATGTAGGTAATTGAAAATTAAACGATGTATTTATGTATCTTATGGTGTTTCTCAAATGATCTGCTCAGCAACGCGAAACTTTCTGACACACCTTTTGACTTATTTTTAAACGCAAAGACATAAAATTGGCTGGCCTGACTATTGAATTGATTTGAGATCGAAATGAATTTTCCATTTTTTGATAAATAAATTACTTATCGGGCTATAAGTGATTCATGTTATATGACGACACGTTTTTCTCCTTTCTCGTGCTACGGCGTCGGAAATTCAGCTCAAAACACCGACTTTGACGGTATTTTCTGAAAGATCTTCTGTCTTTACCAAAAAAATGGAAAACATCTTTTGATTACAAAGTTTATAAATAAGAACACCTGCCAATTTCAAGCGTTTCCGAACAAAAATGAACTAAAAAATATGTCATAAAGTAGCCAATTTGAATTTCAGAACAGCCTAGCATGCATAAACTCAGAAAAGCTTTTATAGATATATCGTTTAACAACTTGTAATATGGTAATATCAATGTTAGAAATCAAATTGAGTTTTGCGTATTCTAATTCTAAATTTAAAATTATAATATTTCTAATTTTAAAAAAAGTGCATTTTGAATTTGTCTTTCAATTTTTGGTTCATAAAAACGTCAATTTTTCTCTTACTTTGTTTAATTGTGATTATTTATAATTTATAATTTAATTTATTTAATTTTAAATATTTTTATTTAATTGGCCCCTTTATCATAGACCCCTGACCCTGATATATGTGGCTCCTAACTAAAATGATAAAACACCCCTTCCCCTTTCCCTTTTATTGTGATGCCACTTGGGGAATTCGGTTCAAAACGACGACTTTCACAGTATTTTCTAAAAGATCTGTGTTTACAAAATAATAATAATAATAATAATAAATAATAATAAAAAAAGGAAAACATTTTTCTAGTATTTTAAAAACACAAATTGCACAAATTGTGCTTATTAGTTGCTAAAATCAGTGTAAAAATTGTTTTAAACTCATAAAAGAGCTAAAATCCTACATGTTTCGGCTTTAAACTTAAAGCCATCATCGGGGAAGAGGAACAACACAAACGACTACTGATCTTTTAATTTTCTTTTTATTTGTCGAAAATTAAAAGATCAGTAGTCGTTTGTTTGAGAGTTGTTTTAAATATGGCGTGAAATTCATCTACTTTCTAAATTTACCGATTATTGTATTATTAATGTAAGGGATTGATTCACGCTCCTTGTAAAACACATTTGAAAATTCCCGTTTTATTTCACATATGACGTCATTTTCCCTCAGAGAAATCTCTTTTTAATGGCATAATTCTTGTTAATTTTCTTTTTCTGGCAATCAGGATGTGAATTTTAGCAGAAAACTCAGATTTGTATGTAACTGGTATTCAAGCTAATTATTAATCAGTATCGATAAAAAATATTTCAGTTTTTCATCTTAAATATTACGTCCATTATCTATCTACTTTCATTATACATTGATATTCAAGCTCCTTGTAGTATTACGAATATTTTAAAATATGTTTTATTTATGACATCATATTTGTCCAAGCCGAGGAGGATCCTTTTCATATTTCCATGGTCCAAGCGAAGTCTATTTTTTAATAATATAATTATTGTTGCATTATTCCTTCTAATTATAACGCAATTTTTGACAGAAAAATATCTTTTTAATGTAATTGATATTCATACTTCATATTAACAAATACTCCATATTTTTGTTTGAAATATCACGGAAATTCATCTTCTTTTGAATTATTTTTAATTTTCAGTTTTCACGTGAAAATCGTTCAATTGAAAATTAATTGTTGAGAAAAAATTATTTTTCCATGTTTTTATTTATTGGCAACGATCAAAGCCTACCAACGATAAAGTAAAATGGTTAAATTGTATGGAAAAATGTCCATTTATTCTCTATGAAAATAATGAAATTTGTAATTAGTAAAGAAAATTTTTGAATAAAATAAATAAAATCTAGCCTATGTTCATTTATGGGTTATAATACACCTATATGCAAAGATACAGGATAATTAAATTATCCATTTTGACGCTGGCTTCAGCCTAACATTTGCACACAATCGGATTTATAATATTATTAGGATTTGAAATAAAGAGAAAATAAACCCTTTTCGTTATTAAAAATTTTTTGCGAATTTAATTTAATTTACATTTTTAATGAACTGGATTTTTAATTTGGAATATGTATCGTATACTATGTGAAAGAATAACAAAAAATTATATACAATTTAATGTGGAATAACTAACTGCTACAACAGAACAAAGTGCGTATAATTTGATTATAAACCATCTTAGTAACGGTAATTCTTTGTATAAGAGAATGAGTGTCAAGAAATATTTGTACCATTAGATATCAGGGTAAATGACCATAATAATTAATTTTAAGGAAAATTTTTAAATAAAAGTAAATATTTAAACAAGTGGGTAAGTGTGATCGAAGGTCGCACAAAGGGTTTCGTTTAATATTCCTATCAAAACACTTTATCCTTCCTTTATTAAATCCAAATAAATTTCATAAAAAAAGTCATGTTATTTATAAAGTAAAAATTCACCGATCTATTTTTCTCGTTTTTTTCGAAAATCTGAACCGATCCGATAGCGGACGATTTCAAAATTAAATATGTTGTATGTTATTGTTGCATGTTGTAACCTTCAAAATGTTAGACGTCAGATTAATTTTCTTTTTAATTCTCTAATGACGTCATATTAGGCTGCTTTCCGTATTTACACATACTCATACTCCTTGTATTATTAAGAAATGTTTGAAAATTTCCGTTTTATTTTCAATATGACGTGATATAATTCTTTTTTTTCAATTGGTGAAACTTTTTATTTCATTTTCATTTTTCACGTGGAAATCTTCCAATAGAAAATTAATTATTGTAGAAAGAATTTTATTGTGGAATTTTATTTGCTGGCAACTGCTATAACGAAAAATGCTTAAATTTAATAGGAAAAGGCTGTTAGATTTTTGTTTTCTTATCTCTGTATATTAAAATAATACGACTTTTTCAAATTTTATAATTTTGAGCTTCATAATAGGTATTTAGCTATAAGTACACAAAATTTTATGATTGTAAGTTACGTAGTTTCTGAGAACCGGCTTTGGGACGGACAGACAACGAAGCGGGAGTAATAGGGTTTCGTGAGATGAACGAAACCATAAAAAAATGTGGAAAAAATGAAAATATTTTAATAAATTTCAAAAAGCAACTTAAATTTTAGATGCCATTAATCGTATTTACTTCAAGGGAAAATACTAATCACAATATTTATATGAATTTGACAGCTATTTAATTATATACACTCTTAAACGTAACCTTTTTTTTAATTTCAGTTTTATTCTTTTTTTTTTTTAAATAGTAAATTCAATTATTTATTCTAAGCTTTCTCAAAATTTTGCTCAAGGAATTGTGACGCATACAATATGAAAATTTAGAAGCGTTAACAATACTACTAATTGTGATAAAATTTGTTACTTTTAAAATTAAAATTTTATAGTCAAGTGCTACACTATACATGCCAAAACAATGCAAATTCGACAATGGAAATCCAATCGGTGATTGTACTAAGAAATACATGTGAGACAACTGCGAGATGCTTAATTGTCGCTCCCATTCTGCAAAATTCTTTATACTATCTATTTTTTAAGATACTATTGCTAATACAAATATGAATTTTAAGTCCTTAAAATATAAACTGTTGTCGAGAAAGGATGAAAAAGTTGTATGAAATGCTGATATATATATATTTTAGTACATTCTAAACAGTTCTAAATAACGCATCACGTATGGAAATTTTTAATCGCGTATTTCATCATGAATTTTAGCCATTTATACTCACAGTTCATCATTGAAATAGAATGGATAGATTATAATTAGTTTTAATTTATTATTTTATTATTTTTAATAATAACTTGTCCAACGTTTTAATAATTTTGACACTAATTATTCTTTCTGGTATTTTCGATCAAATTAATTTTCGATGTGGGGTATTTCTATCAAATCAAGTTGATGGAAAAATACATTAAGATAACAAATTATATATTTGGTTTACCATTTTAAGGACTTTTCACTTGAATATAAGAAATACAGCTTATACATTTTGAGGGACTTATTTTCTATTATATAACTTGAAATACAACTTGTGAGGTTACATGTATAATATAGAAAATTGGAGCAGCCCGCGTATTTATAAGATTTTTTTTTATTTATATTCCTGTTGTAAATAAAATGAAATGAGATGTTATTTAATATATTTCAAATAAAATGAAAAGAAACCCTTTTCGTCGTGTTAACTTCTTTTGTGGGCTGTTTAATGAACTCTATTTTTTAATTTAGAATATGTATCCTATACTATTTGAAGGGGACGCTGATTAACATCCCCATGATATATGCCCCATACGTCATTTATACGTCACGAGAAAAGGGGATATAAATCCAGTGCTTGAGCATTTCACTTTTCACGAAATCCTGATTAATGTCCCCCTGATATATGCCCCCATATCTGAAAGGAACACAAATGTAAAGCTAGAGAAATTTCGTTTCGTTGAGAGCCTGATTAACGTCCCCATGATTTATTCTCCATACGTCATTTTGACGTCGAAAAAAATGGGGGTGCAAATCCGGTGTTCGATAATTTCACTTTTCAAGAAATCCTGATTAATGTCCACATGATATATACCCCCATATCAGAAGGGGACACATATCCAGTGATAGAGAATTTTCCTTTCTTTGAGAGCCTGATTAATGTCCCCCTGATTTAAGCCCCCGTACGTCATTTTGACGTCACAAAAAATGGGGGCACAAATCCAGTGCTGGAGCATTTTACTTTCGACGAAATCCTGATTAACACCCCCATGATATGCATCCCCATACGTCATTTTGATGACGTCACAGAAGATATGACGTCACAGCAGATGGGGATCTAAATCAGGGGGCACAAATCCAGTACTAGAACATTCTATTTCGTCGAGAATTCCTGATTTACGACCCCATGATATAAGCCCCATACGTCCTTTTTATGTCGCAACAAAGGGGATTCAAATTTCATGTAGGATAGGCTACTAGAGTTTTGCACGGGCAGTAATAGAGGTCTGCTTGGGCCGAAATTTACAGGTCCGGACCCGGCCCGACCCATACAAAAAACTTCGATCCGGCCCGGCCCGATACAAAAATTTAAAGTTAGGTCCGAGGCCGGCCCGAACAAAAAATATATTTACCCGGCCAGGCCCGATTTAAAAGTTAAAAGTTCGGCCCGGTATAAAAGCTAAAGGTTCGGCCCGAGAGAATTTCTACAAAACATTGATTTTTACGTCGATTTGGTTAAATATTTGCCTCGTAGGAAGAAATCTAACCAAAACTTCCTATCTAAGCCCTTTTTTCATGTTTATAATCTTCCTTTTTATAGAAGTGCCGCAGCTTCCGATATTTATTTTTTGAATAAATCTCTATTTGTTGTATGTATGTGTTTAAGTTATCATTTATATTGTCAATCCATATTCCATGTATTCAAGTGTTAAAAATCAGAAAAATGCTATACAGTAAAATCTTCTAAGATGGAATTGCATAGGGTAGAAAAAAAATGAGTTATAGACAATTTGCCTTCTTCGCAGGTGTAAATCTATTATATATTCTTTTCTTACGAATTAGCATATTCATTTTGCATGGATCAACACATTTTTCAGTTTAAAACAGGATCCGTCATAAGCAGGTTCTTTTTCACACATTTCACTACATTTTAATTTAGACATATTTTAATAAGCGCATAAATCTACTATTCTTTAAAAATAATAAATTTTAATGTTTAATTGTAGAATAATGGCGATTTAAAAATGTATGCATGTTTTGCAAAGATTTTTGTGCCAGGTCTTATGTTACTGACCTTCGGACGGACCAGGCCACGCCGAGATAATGATTTTCATACGGGTCAAAATCAGGACTGAAAATTTTGGGGCGTGGAGACTAGGATAAAGGAAACCAGTCCCGGCTCTGTACCGAAAAAATAATTTAAGGCACGGCCTGATTCTTCAGGAAAAAAGCAAGGCCCGGCACGGCCCGTAAAGAGTAATCGCTAGGCCCGGCTCGGCCCGGCCCGAGCGCTGTGAAGGAAAATAGGCCCGAGCCCCGCCGGCATGTCCGGCCTTTAACATTTCGCTTCGGGACTTGCCCGGCCCTTGCAGATCTCTAGGCAGGAATTTCCAGTCTGATCCCGGCTCGGTGCAAAAATTTAAATTTCGACCCCAGAAATTTTTGTGTTAAAAAGAAATAATCTTGTGTAATCACGTGTTCAACGTTTTCTGGCGTTTCCATTACCTGCGATTTTATTTTGTTGAGCTGATCATAATTATCAGACCAGAATTATAATTATTAAGGTTAAGTGGGTGAATTAGTCCTTCCAGCTTTTCCAGGATTTCATAATTGGTAAAGCATTGGCGGCTTCAGCCAGGATATCCTTGGTTCGAATCCTAGCCTGGACATTCTTCGCCCAGTTTGAAAAATTAAATCTCATATGATTTATTTACGTATTATAATAATTGCGTTTAAAAAAATGATTCTTGTATAAATACGTGTCCAGCGTTCTCTGGCGTTTCTGTTACCTGCGATTTTGTTCTCTTGAGCTAATTCATAAGCATCAAACCAGATTTATAATCAATACAGTTAACTGAGTGAATTAGTCCTTCCAGCTTCATCCAGGATGGCTCAGTTGATAGAGCACTGGTGGCTGCAGCCAGGGTATTCCTGGTTCGAATCTTGGCCTGGACATTTTTCGTTCAATTAGAAAAATTAAATCTCATATGATATATCTATTATTCTAAGGAAAATCTGGGAAATGTTTTGCTATAAATAAAGTAAACATTGTTTACGCAGACGGCATAAAGCTGTTTCTATCCCACTTGCTACAAATTAGTAAAAGATATTGTTTTTGAGGCATGATTGTGAGTAGATTTTTTTTCCGTAAATTCTTTTAATAGTTCCGTATTGCTAATTTTGAATTTTGGTTATGTTTTTGTCGTTAAAATGTTAAATGTAGCATTATTATTCTTTTCCTTCACACTAAAGCACTAAATAAATTAAGTACATAATTTTTATATATTGGACTGGACAATAATCAAATGCTTATCCCATATAGCAATTGTGCTTCCCTAGGACGTCCCCAGGAAGATTGACATTCATCCTCCAGGCATCCCTGAGGATGCAAAAATTTGTCATCAGGAGGTCCTCAGGAACCGAAAATGTCCGCCTCATAGCATCCCAGGGAGCTCCCCAGGACCTCCTTCAGGTTCCTCCTCAGGTTGTTCTAGGGAAGATTTCAGGAAGTAATACCGGAAGAATTTGGGAGACTTCAGGGTCACTTAATGTGCATAAAAAACATCCGAAGTTATTATTATTCGACGTAATGTAAAAAGTATTTAATTTTTTTCTTTTTTCTTTTTTTTTTTTTTTTTTAAATTAATAAATACGGACATTATCTTTTAAAAATTTACATAATACACATAACTTTTATTAATCACGCACACAGAATCACATGACAGTTATGACACAGATTTTACGGAATAAACTTTCTTACCGCCCACTGGATTTGAACCTGGGTACTTACGCATACGAGAAACACGCTCTAGTGATTACGCTACACGGCCGTTGTACCTAAATCGTTTATAAGGTACTCATGTATATCTTTCTCTTCTTATGAAAGTCAGTAAATAGAAAAAATGTATATTTTTATGCTTCGTATAGCAGGAATTCTGTGGTGAGAGTTTTTTGCCAAAAACCACACCATGATTATTAGGAAAATAAAAATAAATACGAATCTATTATATTAAAATCGGACCGCCTGTTTGTATTTTGCAACCACTCCTTTCAGATTGTCGAACGCAACACGATTTACTTAACACCGGTTATCATTGATCCGATGATGTCATAAACTCTCAGAATTTAAAAAATGATTTAAATTCCGAGATATTATTATTTTTTTTTTTAAGTTTATCTAAAAATGGCAACTAAATTATTCCAATTTTGTGGATAAAAAAGAAGAAATAAAACGGAATAATATATTTTTTCTCATTAAAACTGAAAAAAAAAGAATTTATTTTCAATTTGAATAGATGGAATAAAAACGTATTTTCACATATTCAAACTTCATGAATCAATTTATTCTGGAGAACAAATATCGTCTTTCAACATATTTTCATTTAGAAATAAAGATTTTTTTTCCCTGTTTTAGATTAAATCAAGGAGGCAAATTTAAGCTCCTTGCATTTAGGTCTACAATTATTGCTCCCTATTCACAAGAATTGAATTTAATGAAAAAGAATATACTATTTCTATTATCTTTGAAGGATGGCTATTAAAACGTTTCACAAAGACGTTAAAAGTAAAATGGTTTACCACGTAAACTTGACATATGTTTTTACACAATTCGCCGATTTCTACGATTTCATTTAGCCCGTCTTTTTTCATTGTTGCAGTTTCCTTTTCGTGATTATTTGTCACAAATTTTCACTTAGTTTTTAGAACTTAGTTATGTCAAGGCCTCTATAACATAGAAATACTGTACTGTCTCCTATGGAATTTGATAAAGAGTTAGTTAATTATTTACGTTTCTGACTATCGGGAATGGAATATTTTGCTTAATTAATGTATTTATTTTTCTTTTAATGATACGTGAACGAAGTCCCGGGTAACAGCTAGTAAAATATAATAAATACCTCGCATTTCATTTTATTTACAAAAGGAAAAACATAACTAATAATAAACATAAAAGTATAATAAGTAAGTGAGCTTTCTCAATTACATTTCAATACATGCAACATCACAGGTTGTACATGGAGTTATAAAGTATACAAAAAAATCACTATCTATTTAATTTTTGAGACGAACATACATTTATTTATTTCTTAAGAGATAGTTTTTTCCATTTCAATAACGATGTCAATTTCAAAACTCTACAAAATAGTTAGCAGTTGTCTGCTTGTATACCATAGTACAATCACAAACTGCATCGTAATAATACACATAAACAAGTAATGCCTATTAACAGTATTCCAATGCCCTTTTTCAAGAGTTCCCAGTTGTTTAGACAATCAGAGGAACAGACGCTAGGAAAGTCTAAATAATGATAGTCTTCTTTAAAAGATAATTGCTTTTATAATATAAAAGTGAACACACCAAACTTCTTGAAAATCACGCATTCATAGAATTTCGCTGATTAAAAAATGCATAGTCTATGAAATATAATAGCTTTAGTAAACTACATTTTACTCACTGACCTTGGCAACCAATATCGTCTTTGTAATCTTTACTTGTTGGACATGAGCATTGAATGGTTTTATTTTTCAAAGATACGCAAGACCCTCCTGTTTCTTCACAATTTGGCTTTAACGTCGAGCATGTTCCTTCTAAGACTGAAAATTAATTTGAAAAAAATAAAAATTCTAATGAATTAAGTCTCTTTGAGGAAATGCTTATTTTAGAATTTCAACAAGGACAAATTTCATTCGCCACACACACATAACGAAATTATTTCAAACAGTACACATGTGTTGTTTATAAATATCTAATGCCATACATTAAAAGGAGATACATGAGTAAAATCTTTGGTAAGCTCATAATGCAGCTCACTGCCAGTAAGCTGTATGTATTTAAAATCTTTTGCGAAAACCTGGAGATTATTTTTGAGAATCTATGACCATCACTCAATATACAAAAATTTCATGCAGCCGAGTAATACAGAACATAATATAAATCGCACTTCATGAAAGTGTTTTCCTACTTTAGTAAAGTATCTCCTTTGATTGAGCATTGTATATGAATTTGTTTATATTTCTAAAACACGCAAAAGGTACTAAAACTTAGTTCTAAAGATAAACGAATAAATTTTTGAATTTCTGTCTCAGCAATTGATCCCCCTAGATCAGCAGTTCCCAACCTGTGGAACGCGTACCCCTGGGGATTCTTGACGGGTCTGCTGGGGTACGTACAAATAATTTCGGTAATGGCGGAAATCACAAAAATGGTTTAACTGAAAACACATAAAGAAAGTTGATACTTTTGGATTACAAAGTTAGTCTCATGTTAATTCCAATCTGTTGCATTCAAAATGAGGGGTAATTCAAGACAAAATAATTCATTGATAATTCAATGTCACTAGCTCCACTCACCAATGATCATATTGCATGAGTACTTACCCTATCTTCGCAAAAGCTGTCATTGATATTACATACAATTGATATTACATACATTGATATTACATACAATACTATTTTCTCAAACATTTATCTTATTGTTCCGTTTTTAATAATAATTGCAGAACGCCTTAATTACATCAGAGCTTCCACTTTTAATGCTTTATTTTAAAACGTATTGAAAAGCCGGCCCTTATTTTCGTTTTCGAATAGGCAGGTTACGTCACTAACTTATATTAATAGGAAAGTTTCCTTCTTTTTAATGAGTATTTACTAATGAGTATATTACTTATTTTAAACAGGCCTGTTTGCCTTATATGAGTGAGGGGAGAGGCCAGAGGCGTGTTTCTGATCAAAGAGGGTACTCCGAAATGAATATCCTAAGCAAGGGGTACGTGAAAGAAAAAAGGTTGGGAAGCGCTGTTCTAGATGAATAAGAAATCGAATTCTTCAGTAGACAGGGTTGGTATGATTTTACCACAATGTTTTAATAGAATTTATCGCCTCATTTAAATGCAGAAAAGTATTATAAATCTTGCAATTAATCGAGGAGTCTACAATGTCTTCAATTTAAATATTAAATAGATAAATATTAATAACAAAAATTGTGGTGAAAGCATACGAACCCTGGTAGAGCATTGCATATAAATTACAGCATTTATATACGTCTTTTATTGTATACAAATTCATTTAAGTTTGTTAAACGCCTAACATGACTGCAAACGTGCTACTACTCCTTATATATAGAACATTTTTTTATCTCAGGTTCTTTCTTTGATGTAAAAATACAATTATCACTCATGAGTTATTTTCTATACAGATATGTTTTGTGCAATTCAATAACGATGTCTATTTCAAGTACCTAAAAAAGTAGCACAGTATTGTAATGACACACTTAAAAAGGCACTTCCTATTAACAGCATTCCAATGAAGATTTTCAAGAATGTCCAGTGGGTTAGATGGTCACAGGAGCAGACGAGACGACGTTATAAACTATTTTCAATATTCTACTAATGTCTTAATAAATATAGTTCATTTTAAACGGTAATTGCTTTTATAATGTAAAAGTGAACACACCAAAACACTTGAAAATCACGTATTCATAGTATTCCGTTGATCAAGAAATGTATAGTCAAAGAAATATAATACCTTTTATAAAGTACATTTTACTCACTAACCTTGGCAACCAGTATCGTCTTTGTATTCTGTACTTGTTGGACATGAGCATTCAATGGTTTTATTTTTCAAAGATACGCAAGATCCTCCTGTTTCTTCACAATTTGGCTTTAACGTCGAGCATGTTTCTTCTAAGGCTGAAAATTAATTTAAAAAAATGATAATTCTAATCAGTTACGTCTCATTGAGGAAATGCTTATTTTAGAATTTCAACAAGGACAAATTTCATTCGCCGCGAACGCACAAAGAAATACTTTCAAACAGAACAAATGCGTAGTTTATAAATATCTAATGTCATACATTAAAAGGAGATATGTGAGTAAAATCATTAGAAACTCATACCACAGCTCACTTCTAGTAAGCTGTATGTATTTAAAATCATAAGTTTGCGTATCAAGAATGAAAGACAAACAAGTTATCAAATGAAATGTGTTCATTCCTCCTGCACTACGTTCATAGTACAAGAAAAATCTTCCGCTTTTTGTTGATGGGGCAGTAAGGAAAACAAAAGTCACATACTGGTAAGGTTCTTCATGAATTGTTGTCATAGAGGACAGTTTGATATCCTCACATATTATTTTTTAGTACGTGATAACTCATTTATGCCATGCGATAAGACCTTTGGTTGTATAAAGGAAGTTTTGAGACGAACAGATCATGTGGAGACTCCACCTCAATCTCAACTCATCGTAAAGGCTGGCAGAAGTGATTGCTTCTCCATTCATGATGAAGGAAAAGATGACCATTTTAGTTTCAAATACTTACACAAAAACACTATCTACAATGACGAGTCTATGACGAAATATGCCAAATCAAAAGGCATTGAAATGGAACATAAAATCCTATTCAAATTATCAATGCACAAATAAGATATCTTTAGACATGGTGCTCCTTAAAAAGCTGAAGCTATATAATTTATCAATGCTATCACCCCATCAACATTTTCTTCGGAAATGATCGCAAATCGTCCTGAACTGCCAAATATGAAAGACTACACTTTTGGGAAAGTCACAATTAACAAGAAAATATAGCTGATCTTCACAAGGTGTATACATAAATAACAGACTATGCAGAATTCTAAAACACGATTCTGAGTTAGACAACGTCTTAAGTTGAAAAAAATGGTAGACTCTGCGTATGAAGAAACGTGAAAAATATTCTTTTTCTGTTTATTTCAGATTTTATCGAAAACATTAAGACTGGCCAATTAGCACAAAATGGCTGAGCAACCGTTGTTTAATTGTTGTTCCACGTTGGCTCACACTAAAAATTGTATGTCTTGCCGTACCGAAAAATTTACTAACAAAGGCCCAATATTGGTTCAATTGTTAGCTGTTCAGATACGCACCAAATTCGAGAGACCTTTGTACTTATCCTCTCTTAACCATTCGCATACCATTCATTTACTAAGAGTTTCCACAAACTACCAACGATGAAACAACCGTCTGATCTTCTTGGGTGGTTTTTAAATTTTTATTTTAGAAAATGTTTCACGAATTTATAAAATATTTCATTGAGCTAGTTTTCTATACGTAAAAATACTTACTCTTTTTTTCTGTTTACATGGCCTGTTTCAAATTCAGAGGCATCTAACCTTTTTTTCAAAATTTGTGTTTATTTAAAATTTTGTAACTGACCAAAATGTATTTTAGGTTTACTTAAAAGTTTAGTTATGGTAAATTTCATTAGCAATCCATATTTATTATTTAATAAAAAAGGTAAAACAGATGAAAATTTACTTTCCTTTAACCTAATAAATAATAAACCTTTTGGTTTTATACCGCTGACAGGCCCCTACCTGCCAGGCTTTTGCCTAGCTTAACGAGTTGATACCTGGCAATGGGGCGAAGATTCGCCTGCTCTCCGCTTGGCGAAGATTCGCCTGCTCTCCGCTTGGCGAAGATGTGTTTGTTAAATCTGTAAGCCGACGTGACTTCAGTGCGTCTTGTTGCTTTAATTGCTTTTTCTTAGTTGGCCGGTTGCTAGTTGATTTTTGATGAGGCGTTTCAGCATTGCGCAGTGTAGCGAAGTCATGCCGGATGGATGTGAGATGCTGGGATATTTACTATTTCCTCGCTGCATCGCTTATCCATACGTTATGCCATCACTACTCGAGTTGGTCTCGTAATTTAGAACCTTGATCTGGTGACGAGACCTTCACCAGACTAGGCACTCCCAGTGGGAGAAGACCCAACCTTATAAGTTGACGTGGAAAATTTTTCTTTAGAGTCTGGAATTTTATCGTAAGAAAATATATACTTTTTGCTTGGTTGGGCAGTTTTGAACAAATTTAGTTATGCTATTGTAATAAAAAGTAATTTTCAATACAGAAACTGTATAATAATAAATGCACAAGACTTTTTTATTTAGATTTACTCACCTGTACAAGTACCAGAAACTTCTCTATATCCAATATCACAAATACATGTTTTTTCGGCCGTATGAATACCAAATGAACAGGAAAATTCTTGTCCGCAATTGCATTCTGAAATTAAGAATGATTGAAAGATTAATATATTTATATAAGGAATTAATTTTTTCTATATTAATTGGCTATTTTTTAAAATACGTATATACATATATATACTATGTGTATTAATTTTCGTTTTGAAATAAAACATTGTTTTTAAAAACAACAATCCCACTTTATATTTTATTTATGCTTATTAAATAATGTTTCGACTTCCTGAGTTTGCATAGATTAAAAGTCGAACAGAGCAATTCTTGGAAAAATACATTGTTTATTTTGTGAAGTTTTTCATAGGCAGACAGAAAATTTCATGCAATATTAATTTGCATTCTTAAGAAGTTTTAGACACTGTTTTGAAAACTATAAAGCAAAATTTTCATTATGAATTCCTTAAAATTTAGATTTTGTGAAACAATTCAACAACTTAAATTCAATTAAAGTTGATAAGCGTCATTCTGGAGCCAAATGAATTTCTGGTTAGAAATGGATTTTCCAAGAGGCTTTTAAAAACGCGGTAAAACGAAGTAATATTTTAGCTTCGAGAATAGGTATAAAATATATTTTTGACTGCAGACAATTTTTTAGAATACGACAGAAGAATTTAATGATTGACACAGATTAAGAGAGAGAA
This sequence comes from Maratus michaelseni, assembly GCA_963931845.1. NCBI lineage: Eukaryota > Metazoa > Arthropoda > Arachnida > Araneae > Salticidae > Maratus > Maratus michaelseni. Next base: position 220,667,126 of record OZ007600.1, on the reverse strand, counting down.
ATATTTAGATAGTGAAACATAATAGGAGATATTTGATATTTTAATTGTCTGAGTGCAACGAAGACTCATACACAGCGCAGTATTACTTTGCCCCATATATAGCTACGATGGATATTAAAATCTTTCGTCAAGCATAACTCAAAAAATATTTAACGGATTTCGTTCAAATTTTTACAGCAGGTACCTATAAAGGTGACCACGACGTCTATTCATTACCAAGAATAAATGTCAAACCGTTTGGAAATTATATTAAAAAAATAGATAAAAAAGCACAATTAAAGTACATACGTCACGAAAATTTTGTGCGTACGCCATTTTCACTGGCGGGAGATTTTCGTAGACAATCGGAATTGAAAAGTTCATGGAATACATGGAGCAAAAAAATATGCACGCACTAATATTCAGCACAATAAAATATATTTCATTATAGTAGAAATCGAAAATTAATCTGGATTTTTTTCTGTTTGAAAGAAAAACCCCGCAATAACTTAGTAGACTTGGTATTAGAGATTTGGCGCAAATCTCAGCAATAGCAGCTTTTTTGGTGTTTAAATAAAAGGTTTCGATTTATGGCATTATTTCTTTTTTTTTCTTCTCTTTTTAGCATTTTAAATGGGATTAATGAAAGGCATGTATTTTAAATTAAATCAGTGAAAGGTTTATATTTAAATGAAATGAATTCAATATCAAAATGTTATAGGAACTATATTTGGCGATTTATCAACTGCGCCAGGATAACATAAAAGTACCAATATATCAAAGGGTATGTAGTATGTGAAATGAAACAATTATATTATAATCACCCATCGTACGAGAAAAAAAAACTAATATTCTGCATTCAGAGGGGAAAATCCATCTCCTGTGCCGTAAGATTTGTCGAGTTCTTTTTTGGTGATAAGTTTTTCGATGTGATTGTTGGGATCTGCAGGATTTGGCTTACTTTTTCTAAATCTTACTTTTTGCAGATGTAGTATTATGTAAATATATTTTTTTGCATATATTTTTCTATTTTGTATATTTGGCATTCTATTTTGTATTATATTTTCTATTTGGCATTTGGAAAAGAGATTTTTACCTTTTTATCTGTGCCTTCGGAAATATTAAAAAATAAAAAAATATTTACATATATCAAGCGTTTAATTTTTATACGGACCACTTCTCCATTTTTAGATTTTAAATGCCATTTATTATTTACTAGCCGTTTATTAATTGTTTACAATTTACCCCCCTGACAATAACAATTATTTATCACAAAAATGCCTCTTAGGTTTGTTAAATAAGTTTGTTTATGTATTTTCATTACTTATTAAAATATCGAATATGGCGATAAAATTTTATTTTAGCATCGTGCTTAAAGTTTTAAGATGGTGCAAAAACATGCTTTAATAAACGTATGTTTGTATATATTTGAAAAACATGTTTTACCGCTCTCTTGAAAAATTTTGTAAGATGCTAAAACTACCTTTTGACACCATTTTAAATTTTTTTCGCCAACCGACATAGGATACGAAACTTTTCCCCATTCAGATACACAGGCAAGGCTGGTCTCAAACAAGAGTAAAGCTAGCAGCAATATTGTTTTAACTCTATAAGAGTTACAATAATGATATTAAATACTCCGATTGGCTTTGGGCTCAATTACGAAAGTTTCTCCTAAAAAAACTGTAGAAGAAGTTTTTTACATTTGTTTCAAATGAAGCTCGGTCTACAAGGTATTAGTTAATAATACAAACAACACTAATGGCATAGAGGCAAAAAATTTAATTTAAATGTATATATTTGAAACCCTACCCCCCCTACCCCCCCCCAAAAAAAAAAGAAAGTTACAGTAATGAATTTAAAATGGCGTTAAGCCACGCTTTCTGACATAAGCAATTGTCTGCAAACGCGATAATGAAACTTTCACTTAACTTAATAACATGTAGCTAATAACACATGGGCTGATAAGTTCCCGGTCTGGAACACAGATGGCGTTGCAATCGTCGAACCGATGTTTTTTTTAGTAAATACTAACCTTTAAAAGGTAGCAGAAAAAATGGCATGACGATTCGCAATGTGGATAGAACGTTAGAGTGGTTTCAGTTGAACGACTTTGTTGATAAACAAAAAAATGGATAAACAAGATTTTCAAGAATTGTTATTTGATGGGAAAAACATCGTTCAAACAAAAGCTTGGCTTGATAAGCGTTATCCGGACACTGCACCAGATAATCCAACCATTATCGACTGGTTTGCTGAATTTAAACGTGGTCGTACGGACACCAGTGATGCACCACGCGAAAGAGGTGGTTACTCCGGAAAACATAAAAAAGTCCACAAAATGGTTTTGGGGAACCGTAAAGTGAAGTTGCAGGAGATAGCTCAGTCTCTGAAGATATCCAAGGAACGTGTAGGTTTTATTTTGAATGAACATTTGTTTATGAAAAAGCTTTTGTCAAAGTGGCTGCCGCGTGTGTTGACTTTTGACCAAAAACAACAACGAGTTCTGAGCACTGTTTGGAGCCTTTTCGTTATAAAATTATGTTATTTATTATAAAATTATTATTATTATTCATTTACTAAATTAATATTATTAAATTATTATTATTAAATTAATATTATAAAATTATTATTATAAAATTATTATTATAAAATTAGTATTATAAAATTATTATTATTATTATTATTATTAAATTAATATTATAAAATTATTATTATAAAATTAGTATTATAAAAGTATTATTATTATTATTATTATTAAATTATTATTATTTATTATTAAAGTTATGTTATGTATTAAAGTTATAAAGTTATAAAGTCATAAAGTTATAAAGCTTTGTTAAAAAGTTGTGTTTTCTTTATTATACCGGGAACTTATCAGCCCATGTGTTATAGCCCTCAGGGTACTTTGCAGTTATACAGACCTTGTGTGGTTTTTTTAAAAAGCTTGAGACAATTCAGGTTTAAGAAGTTGAGATTTACTGTCAAATGATATAAACAACTACGAACAGAAAACTGATGAATTATTATGCAGGTTTATGTATGTATTTTTAAAAAATGCATCTGATTACACTTATTAGATAAATTACTTCTGTTTGCATTTAATAACTGATAAACGGCTTCTATATATTAAATGAACTGTTTAAATATTGGGAAGAGGTGGCGAGAGGTAGAAAGACGAGTAAACAAACGGGTAGACAGACGGGTAGTGAGATTGGTAGAGAGACGAGTAGCGACATAGGTAGGCTGACGGGTAGCGAAACAAATAGACAGACGGCTAGAGAGAAAGGTAAAAAGAGGGTTGATAGAGGGGTAGCGAGATGGGTCACGAGACGGGTAGCGATACCGGTAGACAGGAATGTAGCGAGAAAGGTTGCGAGACGCGTAGCCTGGTAGATAAAGAGACGAGTAGAGAGATGAGTACACAGACGAGTTGACAGACGGGTAATGAGATTGGTAGAGAGACGGGTAAAGAGTCGAGTACAAAAACAGACGGATAATGAGACAGGTATACAAACGAGTAGAGAGACAGTAGATGGGTACGGAGATGGGTAAGAAGATGGATAGAGAGGCGTATAGCCAGACGGGTAGAGAGACAGATAGACAAGTTGTGAGACAGATAGACAAATGGGTAGCGAAGTGGATAGAGACACGGCTAGACATACAAGTAGTTATACGGATAGACAGACGGTTAGAGAAATAGATTGGCGGGTAGAGAGACCGGTAGAGAAATATAGAAACAGGTAGCGAGATAGACAATCGGTTAGAGAGACGGGCAGAAGAACGGATAGGGAAACATACAGACTGTGGAGAGACAGACAGACAGGCAAAAGAAAAGTCTGCGGATTGGCGCAGTAAAGGCGCATTAGAAGTACCTGTTAAGCTTAACTTTGTAATATATATAATTTTTCAATTTTGCCGATATGGAGATTTAATGTAAAAGTTATTTTACAGAAGTCATCGAAGATTTTTTGTATACTTTAATAGTAATTTAGACTGTAGTTTTGCAATCTGGTTTGTAGCAAAGCATGCCATCAATGTGGTTTGAAGTGTAAGAGTTTCTATAAACAGTTATACAAATAATAGATATATAATCAAGTAAGAAAAATTTTAAATTCACACACAAAAAAAGGTGTAACAATGAAATTAAATTTGCATTAAGCCACGCTTGATAGAATAATCTATTGGCTGCAAATCCAATTACGTAACTTTAAAAAGCTTGGCGTTTTAAAAGATCCGGCGTTTTTTTTTTTTTTTTTTTTTTTTTTTTTTTCAAGTTCTGCGCAATACGCGCTTAAGAAAATGAGATTTTTTGCCACATGTTAAAAAAAAATTATGACAACACATCTGATGAACGGTACTTCTTTTATATTTTTTTAACAGTGTATATGAATTTATATATGATATTTTGTAATTCTATCATTTAATTTGCTCTTTTTCTTTATATTGCAATTGTTAACCCTATGTTCTCAGCAATATCTCTCAGACTAATCCCTTTGAGGGAAGTGCTAGTATAAGAAAGATTGTACGGAAATAAGGTTTTTTAAAATTGAATAATTTAGGAAACATGAGATTTTATATCTTTTTAAAAGTATTTAGAGTGATTTTAGATACGGAAAATGATAGGGATTATTTAATAAGGATTTTATTAAAAAATTGTTTTAAAGTAAGAAATATAAGCGGGAAGCGCCATTTTCAGAATAGAGTAAAATAGAATAAATACTATGAAGAGGATTAGGATAAAATGGCTTCACATATGGATAGTGAAATACTATTTAAGGAATAAGAATTATTTAAATGAGCCGGGGTTATATACGGAACATTACCAAATAGAAAACTTTTATAGAATAATTTAGCAGATTACGGAAAAGCTTAAATTTTGTAATATATATATATATATATATAGAGAGAGAGAGAGACAGATAATGAATATAATTAATTTCTGTAGGGTGGTCCGACCAGTTAGTGAACAACCTCAAGTGAATGAACAATTAGTAAATATTTTAAGATAATAAGATTTGAAAAACTCCCCACTATTTAATTATCATACTTGGTTTAAAAAACCCGTAATTCGGTAAAAACGTGTTATAAATTATTTGTACAAGTTTCAAAATAAATAAAAACAGTTTGAAACTTAAGAAGTATGTGGCCGAAGATTGCAAGAATTAGAATCAGTTTTTTTTATATAAATCTGTAATGTATAATTAATTTAAAGACTTAAAAGTGACCTTTTTTTAAGTTAATTAATTATTATTAGATGTTTAAAAAACCCGCAATTAAGTAAAAACAAGTTATTTGTACAAGTTCTAAAATAAATAACATAGTATGAAATTTAAATGTTTTTAAATTGCTCCCTATATATTCACTGGAAATTTTTGCATTCATTCAATGATAAGAACTTTTCATTTACTGGGTTTTTGTATAGCTTTTCATTAAGACAATCCCAACATCCCAAACAAATGAAATATAAACTTCCTTTTATTATTTTTCAATCATCTGTATACCAACACATATATTTGCACTGTCAGATACCAAAAGGCACTGTTTATTAAAATGTTATTAATGTATGTTTTTTTAAAAAAATGCTTAAGTGTTCATGTAATGGTCGGTCTACCTAAAAGTAAGTAATCAAATTTCAGCTTTAAATGTTTTCGTACATATATGGTTTTCATTTTGTATAAGTACAAATTTTAATATTCAAATATAATTTAATATGATTGTATTATTATATAAATATAATATAAGAATTCAATTTTATCTAAAGAGGAAGGGATATTTTTGACTCGTAACTACTGTACTGTATACAATCTTCTGCCATTTTAATAAAAATATCAATTTTTATAAGATTTAAAACGCTTACAATATTTTAAAATTATATGCGGATTATAATAAATGAAACTTCTCAAAAACTTTCTTTGCGACTAATAAAATAATTCTAAAGATAATGTCGAGATGTGTAACCCTGATAGAACAATTAAAATTTTTAATCTCATTTAAACAAGAAACTCTCCTCTACTGCGTTTTGTGATGTACGTATGTGGACAGTGAAATAAAATGCATACTTGCGGTTTCTACACGCCTTCGTCTACTTGTACTATGATCGCCTTTACACTGTTATTTCCTGTTTAAACTTTGGAACTTTTTAGATGTTTTTTTTTTTTTTTTTTTAGTTCATGTTTAACTGGCTTTGCAGTAAGAGCTTTTTAAAATGTTCTCCGAGGAGATATTTTATTTCTCTCGGTTTACACATTGTAATATTATTATAGTCAAGACATAAATTATAGTTTCTCCAAGCAAACTGGCTGGAATATTTCAACAAAGATTTCACATCAATATACACATTTATACGACACTATCATTTTTTATTTCTTTAAGCAGAAACGTTCCATGTTTTAGTGCCGCCGATGAATTATATTGTTACGGTGAATGAAATTCGCGCATCCGCCGAACGTATACCGAAGGATGGAGATTATGGTGGGTCTCTGCGCTACAGAGTACAGATAAGCAATTATTTATACCTGTTTTTAATTTTGCAATTGATAATATTGAATTTGATAAGCAGCACACTCGACATATTATATATATATATTACAAAAGATAATGCATTTTCACTTACTTCTACATTCGTCGCTACCAAAATAAGTCGCAGCTGGTTTAATACCATATCCTGGACAGCAGTTGCACTTTTTTTTGCATTTTCCTGTATCACAAGCATCGGCTTCTTTGTCTGAAACGCAGTAGAAATATACATTATTTAGGTGTAATATAATTTGAATATTCATAGGCAGTTACAAATTAAAATTTGTTTTTCTGTTTCCCGATTTTTTCTTTTATTAAAAACAAAATAGTGCAAAATTGCATGTATCCTCTTCGCTACTGAGGTCCACATATTATGTGGACCTCAGTAATCAACAAGTATAAATAGGCTTAAACTCAGGGGTTACTGTTATCGTACTTAGAAATAATAATAAAGTATTTAATATTTAATATATTTAATTAACACAAAATACCTGTTTTTTTAACTGAATATGCAATTTAAGATAGATTAAGTGGATTTTGTATGATTATTAGGTTAATTATTAATTAATGCAGATTAAATTATGCAATTTTATTGAAAATATATGGACATTGGAGACTATTTTTAGATATATAATGTATTTTTTATTGAAAATTGATAAAAATAATTATTTTTACGTAGTTATATTTGTAAAATAATCTTTCTTGTAAATAGTACATAATAATAATAATAAAATATTAAAAGATTTCCTTGTATTTTTTCCTTGTTACTTTGGCCAACTTTTGATTTTTTTTAAAAATTTAACTTATATTATTAATGCACATGTACTTTTCTTATATATTCTATTTAAACTACATAATAGGAATTTAATAGCTGTTTACTTTTAAAAGCACAAAACATAGCTTAATACTGTTAAAATTAAGTATTTTCTTCAGACTAAAATTTAATCACCAGTTATGATTTTAACCCGTTGAATAATGCATATTTCAATTCAGATATCTGGATCTAATATGTGGACATAATTAAATAGATACAAGTATTTACTCCAGAAAAATATATATATATCATACATAAATAACTAAATTAAGATATTTTCAAATCCCTGGTCAACATGATGAAATGACTGACACATTTTCAGGGACATTTTTAAACGTAAATGCATAAAACTGGCAAGCCTGATTATTGCAGCGATTTGAAACCGAAGCACGTTTTCTATTTTTGATAAATAAATTACTTATACAGTTATGAGCGATTCTTGTCAAGTAACGACAAGTTTATTTTTTCTTTTTCGGACTAACGGATTGGGAATTCGGTTCAAAATGTATATTTTTGCATTTTCGGAAGGATCATCTTTGCTAAAAATTGGAAGACTCATTTAAATTACATAGTTTCCGAAAAAAACACAGGTCAATTTCATGCGAACTAAAATACATTTATTTATTTCCTAAAGAGATAGTTTTTTTTTGCGCTTCAATAACCATGTCAATTTAAAAACTCTACAAAATAGTATTTCGCAGTTGTCTCCTTGTATCCCATAATACAATCACAAACTGCATCGTAATAATACACATAAAAAAGTAATGCCTATTAACAGTATTCCAATGCCCTTTTTCAAGAGTTCCCAGTTGTTTAGACAATCAGAGGAACAGACGCTAGGAAAGTCTAAATAATGATAGTCTTCTTTAAAAGATAATTGCTTTTATAATATAAAAGTGAACACACCAAACTTCTTGAAAATCACGCATTCATAGAATTTCGCTGATTAAAAAATGCATAGTCTATGAAATATAATAGCTTTAGTAAACTACATTTTACTCACTGACCTTGGCAACCAATATCGTCTTTGTAATCTTTACTTGTTGGACATGAGCATTGAATGGTTTTATTTTTCAAAGATACGCAAGACCCTCCTGTTTCTTAACAATTTGGCTTTAACGTCGAGCATGTTCCTTCTAAGACTGAAAATGAATTAAAAAAAAATAAAAATTCTAATGAATTAAGTCTTATTGATGAAGTGCTTCTTTTAGAATTTCAACAAAGACAAATTTCAATCTCCACGCAGACATAATGAAATAATTTCAAACAGTACAAATGTGTTGTTTATAAATATCTACTTCCATACATTAAAAGGAGATATATGAGTAAAATCTTTAGTAAACTCATGCCGCAGCTCACTGCCAGTAAGCTGTATGTTTTTAAAATCTTTTCTGAAATCCTGGAGGTTTTTTTTATGAACTCATGATCATCACTTAATGTACTAAAATTTCATGCAGCCGAGAAATACAGAACAGAATATAAATCGTACTTCATGAAAGTGTTTTCCTACTATAGCAAAGTATCTCTTTTGATTGAGCATTGTATATGAATTTGTTTATATTTCTAAAACACGAAAATGGTACTAAAACTCAGTTCTAAAGATAAAAGAATAATTTTTTGAATTTCTGTTTCAGCAATTGAGCCCCTTAGATGATTAAGTAATCGAATTCTTCTGTAGACAGGGCTGGTATGATTTTATCACAATTTTTTAATAGAACTTTTCGCCTCATTTAAATACAGAAAAGTATTACAAATCTTGCAATTAAACGAGGAGTCTACAATGTCTTCTATTTAAATATTAAATAGATAAATTCGAAAATAAAAATTTGTGGTAAAAGCGTACGAACCCTGGTTGAGCATTATACATAAATTACAGCATTTATATACGTCTTTTATTGTATACAAATTCATTTAAGTTTGTTAAACGCATAACATGACTGCAAACGTGCTACTACTCCTTATAGATAGAACATTTTTTATCTCAGTTTCTTTCTTTGATGTAAAAATACTTTTATTATTCATGAATTATTTTCTATACAGATATGTTTTGTGCAATTCAATAACGATGTCTATTTCAAGTACCTAAAAAAGTAGCACAGTATTGTAATAACACACGTTAAAAGATACTTCCTATTAACAGCATTCCAATGAAGATTTTCAAGAATGTCCAGTGGGTCAGATGGTCACAGGAGCAGACAAGACGGCGTTATAAACTTTTTTCAATATTCTACTAATGTCTTAATAAATATAGTTCATTTTAAACGGTAATTGCTTTTGTAATGTAAAAGTGAACACACAAAAACACTTGAAAACCACGTATTCCTAGAATTTCGGTGATTAAGAAATGTATAGTCAAAGAAATATAATACCTTTAATAAACTACATTTTACTCACTGACCTTGGCAACCAGTATCATCTTTGTATTCTGTACTTGTTGGACATGAGCATTGAATGGTTTTATTTTTCAAAGATACGCAAGATCCTCCTGTTTCTTCACAATTTGGCTTTAACGTCGAGCATGTTCCTTCTAAAACTGAAAATTAATTTGAAAAAAATAAAAATTCTAATAAATTAAGTGTCATTGAGGAAATGCTTTTTTTAGAATTTCAACAAGGACAAATTTCATTCGCCACGCACACATAACGAAATAATTTCAAACAGTACAAATGTGTTGTTTATAAATATCTAATGCCATACATTAAAAGGAGATATATGAGTAAAATATTTAAACTCATACCACCACTAAGTTGTATGTTTTTAAATTCTTCACGAAACCCTGGAGGTCTTTTTTATGAATCCATGATCATCACTTAATGTACTAAAATTTCATGCAGCCGAGAAATACAGAACATAATATAAATAGTACTTCATGAAAGTGTTTTCCTACTATAGCAAAGTATCTCTTTTGATTGAGCATTGTATATGAATTTGTTTATATTTCTAAAACCCGAAAAATGGTACTAAAACATAGTTCTAAAGATAAACGAATAATTTTTTGAATTTCTGTCTCAGCAATTGATCCCCCTAGACGATTAAGTAATCGAATTCTTCTGTAGACAGGGTTGGTATGATTTTACCACAATTTTTTAATAGAATTTATCGCCTCATTTAAATTCAGAAAAGTATTAAAAATCTTGCAGTTAAACGAGGTGTCTACAATGTCTTCTATTTAAATATTAAATAGATGAATTCTAATAACAAAAATTGCGGTAAAAGCGTACGAACTCTGGTATTTATATACGTCTTTTATAATATACAAATTCATTTGTTAGTTAAACTCATCACATGACTGCAAACGCGCTACCACTAGAACATTTTTTATCTCATTTTCTTTGCTAGATATAAAAATACATTTATTGTTCATGAGTTATTTCCTACACAGATATGTTTCGTGCAACTGAATAACGATGTCTAGTTCAAATACAAAAAAAATAGCATAGCATTGCAATAACACACTTAAAAAAAGTACTTTCTATTAACAGCATTCCAATAAAAGTTTTCAAGAATGTCCAGTGGGTTAGACAGTCAGGGGTGCAGGCGAGACGGCTTTATAAGCTATTTTCAATTTTCTAATAATGTCTTAATAAATATAGTTCATTTTAAAGGTAATTACTTTCATAATGTAAAAGTGAACACACCAAAACACTTGAAAATCACGTATTCATATAATTTCGTTGATTAAGAAATGTATAGTCAAAGACATGTATTAGTTTTAATAAACTACATTTTACTCACTAACCTAGGCAACCAATATCGTCTGTGTATTCTGTACTTGTTGGACATGAGCATTGAATGGATTTATCTTTCACTGTCACGCAAGATCCTCCTGTTTCTTCACAATTTGGCTTTAACGTCGAGCATGTTTCTTCTAAGACAGAAAATTAATTTAAAAAAAATGATAATTCTAATCAGTTACGTCTCATTAAGGAAATACTTATTTTAGAATTTTAACAAGGACAAATTTCATACGCCGCAAACACACAAAGAAATACTTTCAAACAGAACAAATGCGTAGTTTATAAGTATTTAATGACATACATTAAAAGGAGATATATGAGTAAAATCATTAGTAAACTCATGCCGCAGCTCACTTCTAATAAGCTGAATGTATTTAGAATCATAAGTTTGCGTATCATGAAGGAAAGACAAACAGGTTACCAGATGAAATGTGTTCATTGCTACTCCACTACGTCCATAGTATAAGAAAAAATCTTCTTCTTTTTGTTGATGGGGCAGTAGAGAAAACAAAATTCACATACTGGTAAGGTTCTTCATCAGTTGTTGTCATAGACGACTGTTTGATATCCTCACATATTATTTTTTATTACGTGATAACTCATTTATGCCATGCGATAGGACCTTTGGTTGTATAAAAGAACTTTTGAGACGAACAGTTCATGTGTAGACTCCACCTCAATCTCAACTCATCGTATTCATGATGTGGAAAAAAGATGACCATTTTAGTTTCAAATACTTACACAAAAACACTATCTACAATGACGAGACAATGACGAAATATGCCAAATCAAAAGGCATTGAAATGGAACATAAAATCCTATTTAAATTATCGATGTACAAATAAGATATCTTTAGACATGGTGCTCCTAAAAAAGCTGAAGCTATGTAATTTATCAATGGTATCACCCCGTCAACATTTTCTTCGAAAATGATCGCAAATCGTCTTGAACTGCCAATGATGAAAGTCTACACTTTTGGGAAAGTCTCCATTAACAAGAAAATATAGTTGATCTTCACAAGCTGTATTCTTAAATAACAGACTAGACAGAAATCTAAAACACGATTCTGGGTTAGACAACGTCTGAAGTTGAAAAGAATAGTAGACTCTGCGTATGAAGAAACGTGAAAAATATTATTTTTCTGTTTATTTTAGTTCTTATCAAAAACATTAAGATTTCACAAGTAGCACAAAATGGCTGAGCAAACGTTGTTTAATTGTTGTTCCACGTTGGCTCACACTAAGAAATATGTCTTGCCGGACCGTAAAATTTACTAACAAAGGCCCTATATTGGTCCAATAGTTAGCTTTTCATATACGCACCAAATTCGAGAGACCTTTGTACTTATCCTTTCTTAACCATTCTCATAATATTCATTTACTAAGAGTTTCCACAAACTGCCAACGATGAAACAACCGTCTGATCTTCTTGGGTGGTTTTTAAATTTGTATTTTAGAAAATGTTTCAGCAGTTCATAACATGTTTCAATGAGCTAGTTTTCTATGCGTAAAAAAACTTTCTCTTTTGTTCTGTTTACATGGCCTGTTTCAAATTCAGAGGCATCTAACATTTTTTCAACATTTGTGTTTATTTAAAATTTTGTAACTGACCAAAATGTATTTTAGGTTTATTTAAAAGTTTAGTTATGTTAAATTTCATTAGCAATCCATATTTTTTATTTAATAAAAAAGGTAAAGCAGATGAAAATTTACTTTCCTTAATCCTAATTAATAATTAAACTTATCAGTTGACGTGGAGAATTTTTCTTTACAGTCTTGAATTTTAAAGTAAGGAAATATATACTTTTTGCTTGATTGAACAGTTGTGGACATATTTAGTTATGCTTTTGTAATAAAAAGTAATTTTCAATACAGAAACTGTATAATAATAAATACATAAGACTTTATTATTTAGATTTACTCACCTATACAAGTACCAGAAACTTCGCTATATCCAATATCACAAATACATGTTTTTTCGGCCGTATGAATATCAAATGAGCAAGAAAATTCTTGTCCGCAATCGCATTCTGAAATTAAGAATGATTGAAAGATTAATATATTTATATAAAGAATAAAATTTTGCTATATTATTTGGCTATTTTTTAAAATACGTTTATACATATATATACTATTTGTATTAATTTTCGTTATGAAATAATGTTAAATAGTGTTTCGACTTCCTGAGTTTGCGTAGATTAAAAGTCGAATAGAGCAATTCTTGGAAAAATACATTGTTTATTTTGTGAAGTTTTCCATAGGCACACAGAAAAAATAATGTAATTAGAATTTGCATTCTTAAGAAATTTTAGACACTGTTTTGAAAACTATAAAGCAAAATTTTCATTATGAATTCCTTCAAATTTTGATTTTGTGAAACGATTTATCAACTTAAATTCATTTAAAGTTGATAAGCGTCATTCTGGAGAAACAGCAATAATGGCTGTGAATTGAAGATATTTTGGTGAATTTGAATGTAGCCTCTTCACCTAATATTTTGTTAAAAATCTTTTGGATAAATGCAATTTCTTCTATTTTCTTTCCTTTTCTTTTTTTTAATATTGTTTAATTTAGATTTACATAAAATTAAGGGAAAATGCCCGAGGTCTTCAGCTATACGAGGGTTGCTTTGGTAACAGTGTTGTCAATCTACGGTCCTCTCATGATCTTTGCAAGGGTAGGCGATTTAATTGAGGAGCAATTGGTATAGGATGAAATACTTTTCAATGACAGTCCTGCTCTTGAAGAATATACTAGTTTATTAAATTTAATTGCACATATATGGCTTTTTCTAATTTTTTCAGTTATTTTTTGTAAATTCTAGTTAATATATACGTTATGTATATTTTACCAACAAAATTGTGTATGTTATCTGCTAATGATATTGGTTGTAATTTATTATAAAGACCATTTAATCGAAGGAAAAAAAATCTACTTCATGATCAAAATCAACAGAATCGTTTTTAATTTAAGGTAGGAAATATATAATAATGTAAAATAGCTTAACAAACTTTTTAAACAACGCATGGTTTGATGAATATAAATGGTTGTGTTGTTCAAATGCATTATAAACATTATATTATTGGCCCTGCATTCCTTTAGCAATAAACGTTCTGTATAAACTTGTAAAATATAAAAGGAAGTACATAAACAGCATGATTCTGTAGAGCATTTAAATTTTGATAAAGATCCGATATTGATATCAAAAGTCCTGTATAAATACAAAATAATCAATAAAAAATTAAAAATGTATTTACCAGAGATTGTAACAGGATTCAAAATAAACAATTCCGGTATATTTTGGATTATATCGATTATTACGTCAAGAACGTAAAAAAAAGAATCGTAATCGCAGTTTTTTAGATTTTCAGTAAGTGTGCTAACACTGCACATCAGAAAATTTCTACAAACTAATTCCTGAAATTTTTAAAAAGTTTAATTATGAACAGAAATTAAGAGCCTACGCTAGTCACGCGAAGAAACGCTTCAGCTAATGTTAAGTCTATGGGAAGGTTATCGCGCGATTTCTCGCTCTCATTTTAATATTTTTAAGTGATTTTTTTGCATAGGATAGCTGAGGTCGATCTCTAACGTTGTTAGTTTTTACTTTTTCGATTTTGGTTACGGTTTTTTTTATAAGCGGACATTTTCAATTTTGGAACCGGTTCTGAAAGAGAAATTACCCTTATCTAAAAAAATTGGAACCAAAATCGAAAAATTAAAAACTAACAACATTAGAGATCGACCTCAGCTATCCTATGCAAAAAGAATCATTTAAAAATATTAAAATGCGAGCGAGAAATCGCGCGATAACCTTCCCATAGACTTAACGTTAGCTTGAGCGTTTTTTCGTGTGACTGATGTAGGCTCTTAAAAGTACTAAATTGCAATAGAAAATTAAATACAAAGCTGCACAAGCCGATTTCATTCGAATAGTTTTTCGAACATAATTGAATGCCAATTTTTTCGTAGCTTCTCATGATTTTCTTAGTTTGTTTTCGTTATTCCTCTAAGCCAGCGGTGCACAACCTGGGGTACGCGTACCCCTGGCGGTACAAGGGGGGGCTGTTGGGGGTACGTGAAAATAATCTCGGTAATGGCGGAATTCACAAAAATGGTTTAACTGAAAACGCATAAAGAAAATTGATAGTTTTGGATTACAAAGTTAGTCTCATGTGCAAATCCAATAAGTCACATTAAAAAAGAAAGAAAAAGCCCACTAGACCTAATAATTGATTGATAATGCAATGTCACTAGCTCCGCCCAATGTTAAGCATATTGCATGTGTTCTTATATATTTTCCCCCATCTTCCCGAAAACTTCAATTAATAATTATCCAATATTCTTTTCTCACCACTTTTTTTTTCATTGTTTCGTTTTTAATAATAATTGTAGAACGCTTAAATTACGTCAGAGTTTCTGGTTTTAATGTCTTTTGTTAAAATGTGTAGAAAAGTTGGTCGTTATTTTCGTTTTTGAATAGGTAGAGTTATATCAGTTACGTATTTTAATAGAAAAGCTTCCCTTATTTTAATAAGCATTTAAATTAAAGTGTTTATTTATTTTATGATTGATTTTGTGTTGTGTTTAACATGGATAAATGGTTGAAAACCGGAACTCTTAAGAGAACTGCAATTGCGATTGAAACTGTACCTTGTGAGTCCGGAATTGCAAGTACTTCGAAACAATCTGGTTATTTAGAAGTGCAAGACAACCTGAGTGCAGCTGTTAATAGGCCTTTTTTGGTAAGTGATAAACCTAATACTTCAAATAAAACTGAAAGCATCAGTGCGCCATTAAAGAAACGAAAATATAATAATGAATACCGTAATTTCCGGGGTATAAGCCGCGGCTCAAATAAATCTGTTTCCGACCAGAAAGTTTATTTAATAAAATATAACCTATTTGTGCATGGAACTTATTTTACCTTTTTTAATAAATAAAAATTTCTTGTTCGTAACAGAATTTTTTAAGCCACAGCTTATACACCGGAAATTACGGTACTTAAAATATGGATTTTCATTCACAGGAGGGGAAGATTTACCAAAACCCCCATGCGTTGTATGTGGAGAGATATTGTCTAACGGTAGCATGAGACCCTCTTTATTAATGCGTCATTTAAAGACAAAAGATCCAATGTACAGACAGAAGGATGTTAGTTTCTTTCAGTGACTATCAAGCGGCCCTAATGTCGCATCTTACGTGTTGTCTACAAATAAAGACAATGAGAAAGCTGTTGAAGCATCGTACAGAATATGCTATCATATTGCTAAAAGTGGTAAAAATCATACAATCGCTGAAAATTTGATATATCTTTGTATCAAAGATACTGTCGAATGTATATTTGGTGAGGAACATATGAAAAAAATAATAAAATATTCCTTTCTCAAACAATACAGTTGCTTGAAGGATTAGTGACATGTATGCCGATATTGAAAATACTGTAATTCAAATAATAAAAAAGAGTCCCTACTTTTCAATTCAGGTTGATGAGAGTATGGATATCTCCAATCTGTCCATTTTGATTATTATGGCAAGATATTTGAATGATAATGTACTTGAAGAAAATTTGCTATTCTGCTATCCTCTCACAGAAAGATGTGCAGGAAAAGATATACTTAATGCCCTTCACAGTTGTTTCTGTGAAAAAGAAATTGATTGCGCCAATTGCTGTGGGGTTTGCACGGATGGTGAAAAATCTATGCCTGGGTGTTATATAGGGTTACGCGGTCTAATCAAAGAAATTGCACCTCATGTAGCTCGGAACCATTGCTGTATACACAGACACAGTCTAGCGTCCAAACCCCTGCCTGACTCATTGAAAGAAGTATTCCACCAAGCTGTCAAAATTGTTAATTTTATAAAGGCCAATTCAACAAACTCCAGACTATTTAAATATTTGTGTGAAAAGATGGACATCCTGCATACTACATTGCTTTTGCACACAGACGTGAGGTGGCTTTCACGAGGAAAAGTACTTGAAATATTTATTTGAATTGAGGCATGAAATTCAATATCTGTTTAAGATTATCCTTTTGAACTGAGCTCTACATTTCATGAAAAAGAGTGGCTTCAAATGCATGCATACTTATCTGACATTTTTTCAGAAATAAATAAACTTAATTTAGGATTACAGGACAGTTCCATAACCATTTTTAAGGTATCTGACAAGATCGAGTCTATGATTAAAAAATTAGATTTTTGGGAATCATGCATCAGAAAACACCAGCCAGAAATTTTTCAAACACTTTACAATTTCCTATCTAACAACGAGCTAAAATTATCAGAAGTAAAATCTTCTATAATGGCTCATTTAACAAGACTTAAAACGTCGTTCAGACAATATTTTCCGAAACAGAGTTGTGAAAATAACTGGATTTCAAACCCATTTAACGATTTGTTCTTTCAACAAGCCGAAAACTTATCACTTTCTGAAAAAGAAAAATTGATCGAACTTTCGACTGATTCTTCTTCACAATCTGATTTCAACCAGAGAAATATTATTGCTTTTTGGATAGCTGTAAAAGAAGAATACCAAGAACTGAGTGATAAGGCTATAAAACACTTGTTGCATTTCACAAATACCGAGCTTTTAGAAAGAGTAATTTCATTTTATGCGTATATTAAAAACAAATATCGCAATAAGATTGACCCTGCTCCTGACTTGAGACAATATCTGTCTTCGTTTGAACCCGATTTTAAGAAACTCAGTACTATGGATCTCAAGGATCCCATTGAGAGTATGAAAAATCATTTTGATTATTTGTATATAATGAGAAAAATTTTATATTAATAATCATCGTAAGATAGCTAAAATTTCTTTTAATGCTATATTAATATTTTTTAATGTTCAGCTAATATTATAAAAAGCAATGTTAATTTTCAAATGCAAGTTAAAAAATAAAAGGTTAGTGCCAATGTAATTTGTGTCGATTTATTATTTAGTTGTGATAAGTTTACTAACATGTTTGCGTTATATGGTTGAGTGGAGGTTGCGTTATATGGTTGGGTGAGTTTTTATGAGAAATGGGGGTACGCCGAAATGAAAAGCCTAACAAAGGGGTACGTGTAAGAAAAAAGGTTGGGAAGCGCTGCTCTAAGTGATCTTATACCTTAACATTATCGAATCATTATCGTTTTTTAAAATTCAGTAATTTAGGAATAGACCGGGAGGCGGCAGCACAGACAATCATCTCATCGAGTTCACGACTGAAATTCTAGAATTAGTTAAAACTCGATTCGCATAATAAAACGCAATCGGTCTGCCAAGTCATATCTTGGTGGAAAACACGTGAAAATCCGATTTTAGCGGTTGACTCGTAGGTCTACCATTGTGTGTTCCTTCACCCAGTCCTCCATGTCTTCCTAACTTTGGGTGCAGGAAAACACAATGATAAACCTACGAGTCAACCGCTAAAATTGGGTTTTCACGTGTTTTCCACCAAGATATGACTTGGCAGACCGAATGCGTTTTAATATGCGAATCGAGTTTTATCTAATTCTAGAATTTCAGCCGTGAACTCGATGAGATGATTGTGTGTGCTGCCGACTCCCGGTCTAGAAACATGAGATTTTATATCCTTTTTAAAGTATTTAGATACGGGAAATGATTCGGATTATTTAATAAGGATTTTAATAAAACAGTGTTTTAAAATAAGAAATATAAGCGGGAAGCACTATTTTCAGAATAGGGTAAAACAGAATAAATACTATTAAGTGTATTAAGATAAAATGTCTTTACATATGGATATTGAAGTACTATTTTAAGAATAAGAATTATTTTAATGAGCCGGGGTTAAAGATGAAAATAGGGAATTTTGCTTAGTAGCCACTGGCCGGTAGATTGATTTTTTTTTAGCAGCCAGTTAGTGACGAGTTAGAATAATTTTTTTAGTAGTCAGTAAGTACATTTATGTCACTGAATATTTAATTAAAAAATATATATAGTGAGTTTACAGTAAAATAATTTATGTACGAAATAAAAATATTTTAATTTATATTGCTTTGAATAAACTTGACTTAGTAGTCAGTAAGTACATTTATGTCACTGAATATTTAATTAAAAAATATATATAACGAGTTTACAGTAAAATAATTTATGTACGAAATAAAAATATTTTAATGTAGCTAGCTACATAAGTCTCACTAAGCTTAGGTATTGTGTAGCTAACTACATAAGTACCTTTTCTTTAAAAAAAATTGTCTAGAATTAAGATCTGAGAATAATAAAATAGGTATGTTTATACACTAAATAATAACCCAGAACACAATATACATTACACATGCACAACCTGTGGTCCGCGGACCAAAAGTGGCGAACATCTTCAGAAATTAAGAAAATGTGTATTTCATCAATTAGCCCGGAAAAAATTGCAAATTTCGTCATTTGGGAGCGTAAAAGTCATGAATTTCCGTAATTATCAGAAGCGTAAAAATCATGAATTTCGTCGATCGCGTGTGGAAGATCACGAATTCCGTCGATCGGGCACTTAAAAATCATGAATTTTGTCGATCGGACGCGTAAAAATCATGAATTTTGCCGATCGGGCGCAGAAAAATCATAAATTTCGTCAATTGGACGCGGAAAAATCATAAATTTCGGCGATCGTCCGCGGAAAATCATGAATTTCGTCGATCGGAAGCGGATAAATCAAATTTTGGCGATCGGGTGCGAAAAAATGAGGAATTTCGTAGATCAGACGCAGAAATATCATAAATTTCGGCGATCGGGTGCGGAAAAATCTCAAATTTCGGCGATCGGGTCCGGAAAAATCAAATTTCGTCGATCGGGGGTGGAACAATCCTTAATTTTTTCGATCGGGCGCTGAAAAATCATACATTTCGGCGATCAGGAGTGGAAAATCATTAATTTCGGCGATCGGACGCGGAAAAAATCATAAATTTCGGCGATCAGGTGCGGAAAAATCCACAATTTCGTCGATAGAACACGAAAAAATCGTGAATTTGGTCGATCGCACGCTGAAAATCATAAATTTTGGCAATCGGGTCCGGAAAAATCTTGAATTTCGGCGATCGGGTGCGGAAAAATCCTGAATTTCGGCGATCGGATGCGGAAAAATCATGAATTTCGCCTATTGGATGCAGAAAAATCAAATTTTGGCGGTCGGATACGGAAAAATTATGTATTTCGGCGATCGGGTCCGGAAAAATCGTGAATTTCGGCGATCGGATGCGGAAAAATCATGGATTTCGCCTATTGGATGCGGAAAAATCAAATTTTGGCGATCGGGTGTGGAAAAATCATGTATTTCGGCGATCGGGTGCGGAAAAATCAGGAATTTTGTCGATCGGTCGTGAAAACATCCTAAATTTTGGCAATCGGATGCGGAAAAATCATAAATTTCGGCGATCGGATGCGGAAAAATCCGGAATTTCATCGATCGGGTGCTGAAAAATCACACATTTTGGCTATCGGGTGTTGAAAAATCATGAATTTGGGCGATCGGGAATGGAAAAATCATTAATTTCGGCGATCGGACGCGAAAAAAAATGAAGAATTTCGGCGATAGGGCGCCGAAATATCATACATTTCGTCGAACGGGCACGAAAAAATCACGAATTTCGGTGATCGAGTGCGGGAAAATGGCGAATTTTAGGGTAAAAAGGAAAGTATTTTTCCATATTTTTAATCGCCAGTTTTTCAAGTTTAATCGACGAGTGGCGACTGGCAAGTGCTTATTTTCACCTTTAGCCGGGGTTATATACGGAACATTACCAAATGGAAAACTTTTATGGAATAATTTAGCAGATTACGGAAAAGTTCAAATTTTATAATATATATATATAAACAGATAATGAATGTAATTAATTTCTGTAGGGTAGTCCTACCAGTTAGTGAACAACCCCCAGTGAATGAACAATTTTGCACTGTCCGACACCAAAAGACACGGTTTATTAAAATATTAACAATGTATGTTTAAAAAATGTTCTCAAGTGTTCATATAATGGTCGGTCTACCTAACAGTAAGTAATCGAATTTCAGCATTAAATGTTTTCATACATAAATGGTTTTCATTATCTATAAGTGCAAATATTAATATTCAAGTATAATTTAATATTATTGTATTATTATATAAATATAATATAAGAATTCAATTTTATCTAAAGAGGAAGGGATATTTTTGACTCGTAACTACTGTACTGTATACAATCTTCTGTCATTTTAATAAAAATATCAATTTTCATAAGATTTAAAACGCTTACAATGTTTAAAAATTATATGCGGATTATAATAAATGAAATTTCTCATAAACTTTCTTTGCCACTAATAAAATAAATCTAAAGATAATGTTGAGATGTGTAAGAACTGAAATAACAATTAAAACTTTTAATCTCATTTAAACAAGAAACTCTCCTCTACTGCGTTTTGTGATATACGTGTGTGGACAATAAAATAAAATGCATACTTGCAGTTTCTACACGCCTTCGTCTACATGTACTATGATCGCCTTTGCACTGTTATTTTCTGTTTAAACTTTGGACCTTTTTCGATGTTTATTTTTAGTTCATGTTTAACTGGCTTTGCTGTAAGACCTTTTAAAAATGTTCTCCGAGAAGATATTTAATTTCTCTCGGTTTACACATTGTAATATTATTGTAGTCAAGACATAAATTCGAGTTTCTCCAAGCAAACTGGCTGGAATATTTTGACAATGATTTTACATCAATATACACATTTATACGACACTAATACTTTTTTATTTCTTTAAGCAGAAACGTTCCATGTTTTAGTGTCGCCCATGAATTATCTTGTTACGGTGAATGAAAGTCGCGCAACCGCCGAACGTATACCGACGGATGGAGATTATGGGGGTCTCTGCGCTACTGAGTACAGGTAAGCAATTATTTATACCTGTTTTTAATTTTGCAATTGATAATATTGAATTAGATAAGCAGCACTCTCGACATATTATATATATTTTTACAAAAGATAATGCATTTTCACTTACTTCTACATTCGTCGCTAGCAAAATAAGTCGCAGCTGGTTTAATACCATATCCTGGACAACAGTTGCACTTCCTTTTGCATGTTCCTGCATCACAAGCATCGGCTTTTTTGTCTGAAACGCAGTAGAGATATACATTATTTAGGTGTAATATAATTTCAATATTCCTAGGAAGTTAAAAATTAAAATTTGTTTTTCTGTTTCCCGATTTTTTCTTTTATTAAAAAGAAAAGTGTGTAAAATTGCATGTATGCAGATATGCAATGCATACAGACATATAAGGAACACATACGTAGATTTGTAGAAATATATATTATCGAAACAAAAGTTCTGATGTATAAATCTCTTACGAAATATAAATATTTAGAAAAAGACAAAAACTTAATCTTAATGATAATGCCAATAAAAGTAAATAGTTTAATTAGAATAGGTATATGTTCCGATGTTAGAATGGGAAGCGTGTCTTTGAAATGATACATTTATATATGCCACGTTGACCCAACGCTCATAACATTTATAAACAAATAAGAGTTTGTAATCGAGAGTAACTTTTCTTCCATTGCCTTTTATCGCTAAATTTGCAGAGTTGAAATCCGACATTTTTCTGCTAGTTTAGTGTAATAGTAATGATTGAGACAATATCTACAGGAATTAATGTATTAAAATCATTTTTGACAAATACATTTTACAGAGTATCGTTGCATATTGTTAAATATTTAATAAAATATAACTATTGAATGTAATATTTTTTTGCGTTTTAGAAGATTCAGAATTGGAGACTTCTCCATTATTAAGCAAAGTGTGATAAAATGCAGCTGAGAGGAAACGATGTTTGTAGTAACACTACAGTGCCAAGAATACACAGTGTGGAAACCGGCTCTTCCAGTAATGCTTTAAAAAGTGCTAAAAAAGTGCAGCCGTAAATGTGCAACGATGCTGTACGATAACAAGGCGATCGCACGACATCTTCTAGCTCTTTTCAACGTAAACATTGTATTGCAAAAATTTAATAAATCACTTATGTACAATGACGTCCAGAAATTAAGGAGCAGTAACCAATTTCAGACGTTTCGTCGAATATCTACTGAAACTCGTGAGGCAATGCCCGAAATGCCCTTGAACTTTGAGGATGTAAAGAACATGTTTGACTTTATGTTTTTCAGTGACGATTTTGTCGCGAAGACATTTAGGGGAGGGCAATAATAATTTTAATAATAAAATAATATTTTCAATCACCCAAGCTAAAAATGGTCTGTCACTATCGCAAATGACTATATAGGTCCTGTTCAACATTTGTGTGCGTTTGTGTAAGCATAGCACGTATATTCGTGAAGATGTTAACGTTTCTGTGAAAGCTTCATTTTTAGATTTAAATACTTTGGAATAAATATTATTAAGTATATTAAGATCGTATACCTTTACATTGTTTAATTTAAGATGCGATTTTAATTTAATTAATCGGAATTATATATGGAATAATATAAAAAAGGAAAAAAATATAGAATAAAAGTTAATTATGGCGTAATATAATAAATTTTGTAATATATATAGATATATACATTTTCAATATTCTGTTTTTTTTTTTCTTTTTTAAAACTAGCAAATTGTAAGAAAACCATATATTAAATCGACAAATTCAAATAAATAAAGATTTCATTCGATTCGATAAAAAAAATTGCAATTATTATAAATTGAAAAACGGTCTGTTCAATTTCGTAACTTTTACAGAGTTTTAGTAATATTCAATTTTTTACCTGTTACAACCAAGTTCATTTTCATTCGTCGTTCCATCTGGGCATCTGCAGATTATATTTTTAATTTTGTTTGTAACGCAAGTGCCTCCAGTTTCGGCGCAGTTCTTTAGCTTATTTTTACAGGTGTCATCCACAAATAAACCATAAAAGTAGGCATCAGTTTTAGAAAGTCCCCGAACCATATAGTTTTAGTATTAAATTTTAGTTTTTTTTGTTTCGAAAAATCAAAAATGGAAAATAGTTGTTTAACAACTTATTAAAAGAAAATCATAAATCAAGTGAATACAGGAAATCGTTTACATAACATTATAATAAATAAATTTACTAGCATATATACCGTAGTATTAGAAAATAAAAATACACTGTAAAACATTTGCAGCAGAGTAGCCGGTCATTCGACCGTTTTTATAAAAAACGGTTACATAATCGTAATTTAACAGTATTCTGACCCTAATAGGAGCAATATTATGGTCAAAATAGCGTTAAATTACGGTTATGTACAGTTAAGTACGGTCATTCGACCGTTTTTATAGAAAACGGTCGAATGACCGGTTACTTTGCTGCAAAATGTTTTACAGTGTACCCTAATTTTGTTAATAAATATTTATATATTTTTAAATATTTTACAATCATGTAACGAAAATTTGTTTCAAGCCTTTTGAAAAGAAACTATGATCATAGAAATGTTTCCGTAATTTAAAAATATTCATTTTTGAAATATAATAATTCTCGTTATTTATAAATTTGAAGAACTATTTTACTTCAAATATAAGTCCATGCACTTTTTTGATGCTAAAAGAAAAATGGTTAACTTTACTTAATCTTTTCTTTATACTTTTTTTTTCTTGTATTTTTTAAAAATAAATTTATATATCTTAAATAAGAAATTCAATTATAGTTATTCAATGAGATTTATAATGGCCACAAACAAATGCAATATTTTCAGTATTATAAAGTCTGCGATTATAATGAGAGTATATTGAATATGTAGAATTAAATATTATGTATATGTCGTAGGCTAATTGGGAAATCCGGCTCTTTGCAAACAGCCTAGGCTCTTTGCAAAGAGACGGTCTAATTGGAGAATCATTTCCCTTTTCCCAATCAGCCTGACGTTTTTCAGGCTTATTGCAAAGAGCCTATATAGCGTTAGGCTAATTGAAAAATGACCATACTTATTTAGAAAATGACCAGTTCTTTGTCAAAATATGGTGTTGTACCCAACTCGAACCTGAAAATTCCATTCGAAATCGACCCGAACCCGACAGAAAAATTCCATCAGACCGTAACCTAATCCTAAAAGGACAAAATAAATTCCTTCGAGTCGCAACCCGACCCGAACCAGAAAACTCAAGTTACCCCGAAATCCGACACGAACCCGACAACCCGACAAAAAAAAAACATCGAACCGTAACCCGATCCGAACCCAACAAAATAAATTTCTTCATGTCGCAACGTGACCCGAACCTAAAAATTCGATGTCAACCAGTAACCCAACCCGAACAAGACATAAAAATTCCATCTAATCGTAACCAGATCCGAACCCGATAAAATAAATTCCTTCGTGTCGTAAACCGACTCGAACCCGAAAATAATAGCTAACCCGAACCTGGAAAAAAATTCCAGCGAACCATAACCCGATCCGAACCCGAAAAATAAATTTCGTCGTCATGCAACCCGAACCGAAACTGAAAATTTAAGTTAACCCAAAACCAACTCAAAACTGAAAATTTAATGTAACCCGAAACCTAACCCAAACTGAAAATTGAAATTAACCCGAAACCCGAACCCGTCAAAAAATCCATCGAACCGTAACCCGATCCGAACACCACAAAATAAATTCCTTCGTGTCACAACCCGATTCAAACCAGAAAATTCAAGTTAACCCGAAACCTGACCCGAACCCGATAAAAAAATCTATCGAACCGTAACCCGATCCGAACACGACAAATTAAATTTCGTCGTCACGCTTCCCGATCCGAAACTGCAATTTTAAGTTAACCCAAAAACCGATTTGAACATGAAAATTTAATTTAACCCGAAACCTAACCCAAACCTGCAAATTAAGTTTAACTCGAAACACAAAGTCGAAACGCAACCCGACCCGAAACCGTCAAAAATTTCATCGAAAGGTAACCCAATCCGAACCCTGTTAAATAAACTCCTTCGTGTCACAACCCGATCCAAGCCAGAAAATTCAAGTTGATCCGAAACCGGATTCGGAACCCGATAAAAAAATCCATCGAACCGTAACCCGATCCGAACTCGATAAAATAAATTCCTTCGTGTCGCAAACCGACCCGAACCCGAAAATAATAGTTAACCCGAACCAAGAAAAAAATTCCATCGAACCGTAACCCGATCCGAACCCGAAAACTAAGTTTCGTCGTCACGCAACCCGAACCGAAACTGAAAATTTAGGTTAACCCAAAACCGACCCGAACCTGAAAATTTAATTTAACCCGAAACCTAACCCAAACAGAAAATTGAAGTTAACCCGAAATCCGAACCCGTCAAAAAATCCATCGAACCATAACCCGATCCGAACCCGTCAAAATAAATTCCTTCGTGTCACAACCCGATCCAAACCAGAAACGAAGGAATTTATTTTGCCGGGTTCGGATCGGGTTACGGTTCGATGGATTTTTTTATCGGGTTCGGGTCAGGTTTTGGGTTAACTTGAATTTTCTGGATTGGATCGGGTTGTGACACGAAGGAATTTATTTTGTTAGGTTCGGATCGGGTTTCGGTCGAAATTTATTTTGTCCTTTTAGGATCGGGTTACAGTCCGATAGAATTTTTCTGTCGGGTTCGGGTCGACTTCGAATGGAATTTTCAGGTTCGAGTTGGGTACAACACCATATTTTGACAAAGAACTGGTCATTTTCTAAATAGGCATGGTCATTTTTCAATTAGCCAAACGCTATCTAGGCTCTTTGCAATGAGTCTAAAAAATGTCAGGCTGATTGAAAAATAAATGACCATATTCCAATAAGCCTAACGTTGTCTAGGCTCATTGCAATAAGCCTGAAATACATCAGGCTGATTGGGAAAAGGGAAATGATTCTCCAATTAGACCGGCTCTTTGCAAAGAGCCTAGGCTGTTTGCAAATAGCCGGATTTCCCAATTAGCCTACGACATATACATGAAATACCGAAATAAATTAAAGAAAACTTGCTAAACAGGTGTATTTAATGTCACAAATATAAAAGATGTTGTTACATAATAAAATAGTTTTTAAAAACTTAAATACTTCCGAAATTTCGCGCCGAGCGCTTTCTATCAGACCTTGATCGTCATCAGGGTAGCTTTGATTATAAGCTCCTATAAGGGGAGCTGACGCATATCCATTCTGTTGCCCAAAATAACCGCCACATTGTGACCTAGCTCAGCATTAGGAAACCGCCTGAGCAGATGTTCGCCGTTCTCGTTACTGTCACTCGCCGTCCACTAGTACGGTAAGCTAACCGGTTTTATCTTGATTTTTGGTCCGCTGGGTCATTAAATGGCGGTATGATTCAGCCTGTATTATAGGAGCTGTAGCTTTGATTGCGTACTGAAAAATCTTAATCGTACTTCGTCCTCAGCTGGGCAACCAGGTGAAACTACTTTAGAGTGGAGAGGGGGATGGGGAAGGGAGGCAGTAAACTGAACGTTTCTATTCAACTTTAACAAAACAACTTCTATTTTAAAAACTTCAACCATATACCCGGAATGTTATATGACATGTTATCATTAATAGCCTTATTACCGTTTATTGAAATTTCTATGGACTCTTTTATTAACGAAATATGATAATGGGAGACAGGAATAATCAACTTTAACAAAACAACTTCTATTTTAAAAACTTCAACCATATACCCGGAATGTTATATGACATGTTATCATTAATAGCCTTATTACCGTTTATTAAAATTTCTATGGACTCTTTTATTAACGAAATATGATAATGGGAGACAGGAATAATCAACTTTAACAAAACAACTTCTATTTTAAAAACTTCAACCATATACCCGGAATGTTATATGACATGTTATCATTAATAGCCTTATTACCGTTTATTAAAATTTCTATGGACTCTTTTATTAACGAAATATGATAATGGGAGACAGGAATAATCAACTTTAACAAAACAACTTCTATTTTAAAAACTTCAACCATATACCCGGAATGTTATATGACATGTTATCATTAATAGCCTTATTACCGTTTATTAAAATTTCTATGGACTCTTTTATTAACGAAATATGATAATGGGAGACAGGAATAATCAACTTTAACAAAACAACTTCTATTTTAAAAACTTCAACCATATACCCGGAATGTTATATGACATGTTATCATTAATAGCCTTATTACCGTTTATTAAAATTTCTATGGACTCTTTTATTAACGAAATATGATAATGGGAGACAGGAATGATGATTCTTGCTTCATTAAAACGAATATTTAAATGCAAGAATAACCTCCTTGGCTCGCAATTTAGTTCATTAAAGAAGAAATTTGAAAAAGTTTACCTGAATATTTATATTCGGAGAAAATTCAAGATAGTTGTTGCATCTCATGTAAGGTTTTTGACCTATATGTGCAACTCACGGAAACAGAAAGCGCTCGGTGCGAAATTTCGGAAGTTTTTAAGTTTTTTAAATTATTTTATTATGTAACAACATCTTTTATATTTGTGACATATTTTTTATACGTATTTGTGACATTCAATGCACCTTTCTAGCAAATTTTCTTTTATTTCGATGTGGTTTCAAAGTGAATGTGACATTCCAACATTATATGTTTTTTTCATATGTACATTTTGTATTAAATGAAATACTTTTCAAAAAAAATCTCTAAAAATTCCGTTTTCAAAAAATAACTCTGTATTATTTTTAAATAAAGCTTGAACCATCTTCCGTAAAGGAGTATATTTAATTATTTCCAGAAAATATACTCTATTGCCAAAAATCATGGTACATATACGATATTACACATTTTATCGAATATCTAGAGAAATACTTGGCGAATTCTTCTGGAACTTTTTGAATATAAAAAAAAAGGATGCCTAAAGTCCAAAAGAGAAAACAATAATATTTTTCAGTAAACGCGTGATACTGCGAGCTAATAGGGAACCAACCACATATTAATATATATATATATATATATTTGTGATCACCCTGAAAAAAAAATGCTCGAGATGATCTTCTGGTATATCTAATCACATATAGACATCGTACAAAAAATTTCTATTAATTTGTGTAACATGATGCAATTAGAAAATAAATATAATAAATATTGGATGAAATATGAGCATTTGCAGAAAATAGTTTTTAACCCCGCATACGTGAATGTACGTGCTCTTTTTACACAAATGATTAAGAATATAAGACAAAATCCACATATCAAAGTGCTGCAACTACAGATCATTTCATGATTTTTTTTTACAGGGTGATCTCAAATATTATGTTTTCTTCAAATGTTTGAGGTTCCCTAAATTGCCCTCGTGATCAAATCACCGTGGAGAAAATTTTGGGGGCAAAAATGTTTTATTTTTAATTATTTTTTCAGATTTTTCTTTAAATAGTTGATGAAACGTCTCAACTCAAAAGTTTCCGGTGATTTATTGCAATATGCTGTATGTTTTTATTTTAATATATATCAATTACTTGCAATAGAAATTCAAAACAAATAAATTTAGATACATCTTTTTTTGTTTGTCCAGGGTTCCCAAATTGTCCGCTTCTTGAATACCGATATTTTCTTTAAAAAGTTTAATTTTTAGATCTTTTCTTACAAATTTTGCAGAAACCACCTTCGGAGGTAAATTTTTGCGGAAAGGTTATAGAAACCTACCATGAAATTTTCTGCTAAAAAGTACGCTGTAAAAAATGACCAATGTTTCTTTTTTATGAAAATATACTATAACCACGAACGAAAATATAATATAATCTTCTGAGTTATCCGACATTCAGAATAGCGTGTTCCATTGTATTTTAAACCATTTTCGGACAAAGGTGCGTAAACGCACCATTTCAGTAGGTATATTTTTATTAACACTGTGACGTATATTTTTCACTAATTTTATTTTTCTGCTATTTTTAAGGGTTCTGGAGACATCTATAAAATATTAGTAACTCAATTGAAGTAATCACTTTCTGTTGAGAAATTTTCAAAATACGCTGGTTTTTTACTTGAAACGGTTATTGACAAATTCCACTTTTTGAAAATGTATAATTATTCCACTTGAGATGAATCATGTGTTTTTATAATGGTGTAAAGTTTCAAGTTCTGTAAATAAAATAAAAATAAAACAAATACCATAAGAAAACTAAAATTTTTTTATTTAAATTTGATGGTAAATTATTAATGGTAAATTAATAATGGTAACGTCAAATTAAATAAAATATTATTTTTCATGCACGAAACTTTTTTGGTGTCGTAATGAATGTATTTTAAGCAAATTTCAATGCAAATAATACCACATTTTACCCAGAAACCAATATATTTCCAAAATTCAAAGAATTATTTATAAAAACAAAGTATTTTTCGCTGCCCGTACTTTTCAGAAACATTTCCGAAAGGTTTTTATAGTATATTAATAGTGTCCTCAGCCTAGAATACCTGTTTTTATCGAAAATTGATTTATTTCTTATAGGTAGTCATCATATAAAAAATAAAATATAACATAGATATATAGAAGAAAATGTTGTCTTTTAATTATCTTTTAATATCCAGAGTGCTACATACCTTTACATCCCACATTTCTTACATATTCAGTTAAAGGCGAACACGAACACAAAATATTTTTCTCCGAGTCAAGTACACAGGTTCCTCCAGTTTCTGTACATTCAGGCAAATAATCAGAGCATCTATCTTCTGGAACTAAAATGATAAAATAAAGTCTTGCGAGTAGACATCATTTTTATAGAATATAGCTCTAATAAAATTTCATTACTTGTCAAAAGTTTATTAAGAAATTGTATGATTTTGAATTATGGAGTTTTTATTATTAATAAGCGTACTTGTTTTCCATTCTTACATTATTTTGAATTATGTATTACATTCAATCATTTTAGGTATTAAGAAAATGAACAATTTCCATGTCTTCATGGTTTAGTCTTTGTTTGACGTCTTCAGATGAGACAGCTGAATGCACAGCTGCAGAATTTTAGCAACGATATTTGGATGGGTGTACCTCGATTTTTATAATAATTGATTATTTTAAAATGCGAACTTTAATTTTATTAGCATGTGTAGACCGAGCATAGCTGACGTCTTGGGAATTTCACTGATTAATCTTCCTGATTAATTGTCTGAAACAAATACAATATTTTCAGTATCATAAAGTATACATTTATGTTATTCATTTTTTAAATATAATACTTCTCTTTATTTGTAATTTATTGAACCATTTTAAAGCATAAATAAGTCCTTGCGCTGTTTCGATGCTCAAAGAAAAAAAAATATTTTCTTTTTATACTTTTATTGTTAAAAAAATTCTTAAATAAGTAATTCAATTACATTTATTTAATGAGATTTATAATAACCTCAAACAAATACATTATTTTCATTATTATAAAGTCTGCGATTATAATGAGAGTATATTGAATAAGTAGCATTAAATATTATATGTACATGAAATAATTTCCAAAAAATTTCTAAAAAATTCTATTTTCCAAAAATAATTCTATATTATTTAAAAAACGTTTGAACCATTAAAAGAGTATATTTAATTATTTCCAGGAAATACACTCTATTAACAAAAAATCACGTTACATTTATGATATTACACATTTTATCGAATATCTAGAGAAATACTTGGCGAATTCTTCTGGAACCTTCTGAATATCAAAAAAGGATGTATCGTATCCAAAAAAGAAAACATCATATTTTTCAGCGAAAGTTCTATACTGCGGGATAATAAGGGATTAACCACATATTCAAGAAAAAAATAGTTTTGGTGATCACCTTAAAAAATAAAGTGCTTGAGATGATCTTCTGTTATAACAAATTACATATAGATATCGTACAAAATTTCTATTAATTTGTGTAGCATAATATATATATATATATATATATATATGTATAAGCATTAATGAAACATTACCAATAACCTAACAAAAACTTTGATATTATGAATTAAAATATAATATTTAGTTGACAACAGTACTGTTCCCCTAACACACTGAATATAGATTCCATATACATAGTTAAAAAAAGAAGAAATTGAATTACAAAAATTGAAAAAAAGAAATTTGTGGAATTTAGACAGAATCTTCAGGTCCCAAATGCCAAAATTACCACAAATAAAATGTGTGGTTTCATCATCATATTAGCAATAACATTGCTAAAGAATATGATACCACACACATAAAATAGAGAAATAAACTGTGAAATAATCATTAAGTTCAAAATAAAACTGGATTAAAAAGGATAGAGGGAAAAGAAAACATCAAATTATCAGATAGAATTCATGATCCAAACAAGAGTCAACACAAAACTCAAGCATTGCATTGGAGAAAATCGGTACATGTTGCCAATATAAGTTTTAAAAATGATTGAATAAGGTGATTGACCAAGGATCATCATTGTACAGCAAAGCAAAGCACAAACCCCAATATATATAGAACCAGCGCCCTCTATAGAAAATTTAAAATAGAACACCAAACATGTATTCAAATGAATCAATAAGGTGCTGCCATCTATTGAAAAAATTAGTGAATATACTATTATATAATAAAAATAATTTATTACTATTATTAGATAAAGTTGAAAACAAATACTGTCTAAATACAGATAACTGATGATTAAATAATAAATAAATAAAATTATGTTGAGAAAAATTCAATTGTATTAAAAAAAAATGAGTAATTGATGTCTTAAAGAAAAATTATACGTAAAATGGTGAAATTGATAATTATTGATTAATGTTCAGATAATTATTTGTACCTAGCAATGGCATATCAACTTTTAAATTGCTGTGACCGCAATCATCATCACTTAAATTAATTTTTAATTAAAGGTAAATAAAAAATTATTAGAATTAATCTGCTAAGGATTTAATATTATTAGTAATTAAATATTGAAATTAATTAGTTACATTTAATGTTTCTACAAACTTTCTTAAAAATTAAATACACGTGATTTAAGAGGAGAGTGTAGAACAATTAATAAAAATTAATACATGCATTATATTCACATTTAAGAAAGTGTACATTGTATTAGAAGTTAATTTGATATTGTCCGCAGTGGGCTATAATTTAAATACAAATTAATCGTTAACATTATTAAATATAAATGAATGTGAATTCATTTAAAATAATTAATAAATATGTAAATATAACTACAATAATTTGCATATTAAAAGTATCAAATTATAGTCCATTATAAAATGTGTATTAGCAACGTAGTTCTAAATCAAATGCCTCATTCCATTTTTTTTAAATAAATTAACCATGCGTATTTTCCAGACAACTCCACCACACCTCCGTATATATACATAAACAGATCATGTAAAAAAAATTTTACTGTCCGAAACGAGCAGGGACAATTTATAATCATGCAAGTTTTTGTGTGAAATATAAAAGAGTACATATTAATTTTTTGTAATATTTTGTTTCTCCAGAAATAAAGGAACGTTGATACTTTCCAACTCTGATTTTTATTTTTGTCGCCGTATGCTGAATTACAGTTGCATTATAATGCATCAAAGTTTATATACATGGTAGCAATCTTTAATATTTAAGTGATATTTTATTTGATATCTGTAGAAGTAACATTTGATTTGGACTGAAATTAATATTTCTAACAATACCGGCCTTTCTAGATGTTTTTTAATAGGAAGCATGTTTTATCATTTTTTTGAAAAATCAATGCGGTATAATTTCAGATATTAAAGAAACAAATAACAGGAAATTTACACTCCCAAATAGCACAAACTTTACTCAATCGTATACACTCATTCGTATTATCTATAGGATTTAATAATGCTGCTGGGCGATTATTCCGAATTACGGGGAGATTTAAAAAACGTTCTTAATGAGCATAAACTTGATCTCTTGAATTTGAATAACATTCCTGTGAAATCGACGGTGCAACATCATAATTAGAATCAAAAATTGAACTACATTGGATAAATCTAAAAGCATCTCACCGCAATGAAGACTTTAAATATAGCAATTTTATTGCCCCTGTCACCTTTACGTTCTCATGAACACTAGCTTTAATTATATCCTTAAAAGAGAAACATTTAGAAAAACTTAAAGAAAGTATGCAAAAATTATGTTTCCCGAAAACAAGGGAAGTAATAATTTAGATAGTTTAATATTAATATCAGATTGTGTAGCAATTTTTAAATTAACACTTTGAACTTTCTATTTCCAAATCCTTTTATATAAATCGAATTCCATGTCTTCAGGCGCTTCGTTAATTTTTCTTTGACAAAATCATTAATTACATCTTCTTTATACAATTTATAAATTAAATCAAATAACTCATTAAAAATTATAACTTATTTGTGATGCTTCTCCTTTATAAGAACTAGTTCATTAATACTGCATAATTTGACAACCTATTCTTATGCTATATTATATCTATACGATATTCTATATATTCTTATACTTTGTCATATTCGTTTTACTTGTTTTCTTTTGAGTTTAAAACACTTTCATATTCATTTTGAAAAATAAAAAATTTAAATTAAATTGGTGCATTTATCCCTCTTTAATATTTATCAACATAATCCTAGGTGAACACAATCACAGTATGAAGAACGCTGTATACAACTTGAGTACAATAATTCTTGCACGTAAATATCAATACGTATCACCACCGATATTCTTGAAAAGCAACGTCACATATTTAGGCGACGAAACACACGTTGAATATCAATAAAAATTTGCAGCACATTAACAAGGACAGAACACTAAAAACTACAACAAACCAATTGAAAAAAAAATACTCAGTTCTTTTAAATACAAATATATCTTAGAAGTTTCTATAAACATATATCGATTTTGTAGGATAAAACACTTCTTGTGGTACAACATTTAAACACAATCATTCGTTGCTTCGGTGCTTTATTTTTTATACCGGAATTAAAATAATGGGAGAGATATCTTTCAGTTTGTAGTAATTACATTAATTTACGCTGACTGTATTATGCTACACACAAATATATTGAATGCTGAATCAGTATTTGATAACAATGAATGCACATTTATTTTTAAAAAATACGTTACTTTTTATAAAACAAACGATGCAGTAACCACGCCTCATAGCATGGCTCTTTCATATATTATATTTATTTTATTCGTATCACCCAAGGAATTCCGTTCTATCTAAACTAGACTGTGTGTAAATTATATAATTTGAATTACAATAAGTGTAATTCGGTATTGTTAATTTTATTAAGAAAATTATAAGATGCATGTAAGCTAACATTTTGAATAAAAATATAAAAATGTTACTGATAGATTTCCATCTTCCTTAATTTTTAATACGCTCGGTGTATTACGCATCGGAAAATATGTTCTATTTAAAGTACAATGTATATAACTTTTTATAATGTCGATTATAATAAGAATAATTTTGTAATATATTCTGCAATTAATTATGTTTCCCAAATGGTCTGAGAAATGCAGAGTCTTCAGAATATAGAAATGAATGTCAGCAATGAATAGAAAAGACATTTGAAAACAAGAAGCGTTTTATTAATGAACTTTTCTGTATTAAGTCATTTAAAAGTATAGTGAATTCCCAAAATATTTTATTAACTAGACCCAGATTTTTTTTTTAATAAAATCTTTCTTGTTTCTAAATGTCCTTTTAACTCATACGTAGCAGGCATTTCTCCAATTTCAAGATTACGTTAGCTCATAGACCAGTTGGAAACTCAGAACTTACTTACTATTGCGCACAGTGTACAGCAGAGCGATTATACTTAGAGTGTACGCAGTACGTGTTAAATTTGTTAGTGCACACTAGCGCTACTTTCCTCTTCCCAACTACGGTAGAAAGTATTAAAAAAAGGGGAATTTTGCATCTGAACAGCATATATAAGAAGTAAGCATTTCTGCCAGGGATAATATAGAAAACTAATTACATGAGCTAATAAAATTAAATATGCAAATTTCAGATATTTTGGTATTTTTTATTAATGTATGTTAATTAAAAAAATGTGTAACACTTTATATCTTTGAATTTTGTAAAATTGCAGTTTTCAACCACCTCAAATTAAAAAAATTTAAAAGTGAAATATTGCCTTGATATTGGCTATTAACATTTTCCCACTACCGCGCCAAATTTTGCAAGACATATTTAGGCAGTATAAATCAAATAAAATTAAATTTTCTGCAATATTTGTGTTCCATTGAACAAATATTGCCTTGACATTGGAAATATTTCAAATGAATTGCTACTATTGTGCCAATATTGGTTTTATTGGCTTTACATTTATTAAGTATCAGCATAATATCAGCACCTCAAAATTGAGGCAATATTTAGCTATAGTCCTAATATTTAGTCAAGATACAACATATATTGGTGGCCCAATATTATTTTGCCACTAAGTAAGGAATATTCGTAAAGTTTCTTAGAAGTAGAAGTTTTCTTCATTATATCTTAGTTTTGTATAAATATTTATAAATGAGAGAAAGTTTAGAATGAATTCAGAAGTAATAATTTCACTTTAAACGAAAAAATTCAAATTTTTTCAAAATATATTTTTTTAGAAATTGTGCTAAATGTTAGCTTTATTTTCTTTAATGGAATCTTTTACATTTCGAGAGGCGATAATGTCCCCAAAACTAATTATTTTCTACTTTTTTTTTCTTCAAAATTATGGCAGTTGTATATAAAAGAAAATTAATTTCCCATTGGAATTTTTCTTAGCATATATTTTATTTAATCCTTTTTTATGACCACCCCCTTTCTTCTGGTGGTGCTTTAATATACCATAAAATCTTTATTTAAGACTAGATTGGCAGCAATGCAGTTTAGGATGAATTATAGATATTTTGGATTATCATGCCACAAAAGCGTGTCATTATAGATACCAAAAACAGTTTTAAATAAATATTTTTGTTCATTTAATTATAACACAAAAACTGTTGAAGTTTTCTGATGTTGAAAAACATGCAAAAAGGAGCTCTGAAAAATTTTCTATATTTTTAATTTAAGGCAATTGCATTTGTATGTTTTCACATTCTATATAATACTAAAATAAATATTAAATAAATGATTTGAGTAAAGTTTTAAGTAGTCTACAGAACCAATGAACCAATAAAAATGCTGATTTAGTCTATTATTTTAATAGATAAAATATTCCTAAAATTTATTTAATAATTGAATAAATAATGTAATGTATTTCCAAAAGTTCAGGAAAAATACTTTCGATGACGAAAGTTTCATGTATACATACTTTTGGATTAAAGAGATAATCGTATATTTGCTTAATAATAATATGCTGAAATAACAATTTTAATCAATAAAAAGTTAAAATTTCAGTGCAAATTTACCTTGTTTATTAACTAAAATTAATAAAGATACAACTAAATGTAAATATATTGCTTGAAGGTGCATAAAAACATACATAAAAATTTAAAAGCACATTAAAGTCCTTTTAAAAATTCAAAACGTTTTCAACCAAACTACTCGGTCATCATCAGTGAAAAACTAATTGTTGAGTTGAGCTGTTGTCTCTTCGCGTTTTGTTGCTTGCCCGGAATAAACTATTTTACTTCAAGGGTTTGGAATATAAGGTGGGATGGGAAAGGTAATCAATGATGTATTAATTCATTCCAGACTGCGTGGATATCATAAGATAATACATCGTTACAGACTATTTCTTTTTTAGATATTATTTCTAGAGATTCTCTTATCATAGCTTCCTGGTGATTATTTGTGCGGAAACTTCATAACATTTAGAAGCAAGAAAACGCGAAGGTTCGGTTGAAAACGTTTTTAATTTTTAAAAGGACTTTAATGTGCTTTTAAATGTTTTATGTATGTTTTTACGCACCTTCAAGCAATATATTTACATTTAGTTGTATCTTTATGAATCTTAGTTAACAATTTTAATTTCAATTTGTCGAAGAGTTGTTTATATATATATATATATATAGTGGTTTATTTTATAAAAATGATGCTTCAATTCAAATGTTAAACTAATTTTTACATTCTAACAATTTTAACTATAGTTAGAACATATCAACATGGCTCATTTAATAGAATAGCTCATTTAATTTATTTTGATAAAATGGCTGTTCTAGTAAACCGGGCTTGACAGTATATAACACTATCTTATTTTTAAGTTATCTGACTACGTTTAAAAAGTGATTTTCGAACAAAATCGTCAAATTGGTTTTATTACATTTTATTAAAGTCCAACTTTGTACCTTTCCAAAACTGTATTTATTTTTATTGTTTGACAAATAGAACTGGAGTTGTAGCGGTTTTTAAACTACTCAACAGCAGTCACTAAAACCGGAAGTACTGTTTAAAGGACCGGAAGTACTATTTAAAGGTAATAACTAAGAAGGGGGAAGCAAAACTATGGCCTTCTAGAAATAAACAAAGGCTCAGTACTTTAAAAAAAGAGTATGGCGCATAAAAACAGTGAAGTTTAGATGCATATTACTGTGTAAATTCTTGTAGTAAAATATAAATCTCAACTTTAAATGCATTTTTTGGAAAATGTAATTTTTGGTGAAAATTCCATACGCAAAACATGATTTCTGAAAAAGTTATTCGAATATCACTATGAAATTTAAAATGCATGTTGTTTAAACTATTGTGAAAGCAATGAACTACAGATTTAATTTTAGAATAAATATTTTTTGTTTTGTGGATGTTTTCGTAGAAAGACATCGATGAATTTTAAGAAAATCAGCATGTAAAAAGGTGCGATATGCTATAAGTTTTGAAACATCTAAAATATATCTTAGATTTTAGTTCATTGCTTTCACCAGTGTCATAAGTATGAAGTGTAAAAAGGAAATTAAGATACATACAATATATTTTTCTGTAGCGCGATTTGCGTATTGGGCCAAATTTCACTAAATTTTACCACAAAATCCCCCCATTAACAAAATTTCATCAATGAATTAAATATTTTTTACATTTTTTCATAGTTTCTAGTCATAATCTTAATAAAAATAAGTTCAAAAAATAATTAAATAGCCTTTGTGGAAAAAATTGCTCCGTACGTAGTCAGGCACCTTAAATGTTGACGAATACGTAAACTTACCATGGTTCTGAACAATAGACGGTATGTTGCTGTTATTCTTGAGTTCTGTAAATCCATGAGGAACTGCGAAAGACGCTATCGAAGACAATAGCGTGCAAAATAAAAGTAAGGTATGTAACTTCATCATTCGCTATAGGGATTTTACAATATGAACATTCAGAAAAGTTTCCTTTCATGAAGTAACTAAGTGAACTTGAAATGTTTTTGTAAATTGTCGTAAAACATTCAGTTAAACAAAAAGCTATATAAGATTTATTCAAGATCGTGAAATCTGTAATTTTGACAGCAGTGATAAAATGTGTCAAATGCCAGATAGCGCATTTAAGGAAAATGCATTATGTTCGAAGATGATGGACACGGAGGATAATAAAAACAAATAACACTTGAATAAAAGAATGAAAATGAAGCTGTTTCAGAACCACTATTGCTAAATATTACGCAAATTATTATCTGTGTAGGACTCTTCAATATTATTCTTATCATCAATTTTAACAAAACATTTAAATAACGCATCGGGTATAGATTATGGTAAATTTTCATATTTTACTCGTTTATTGTATTGTATTATTCTGCTTATAGAGTTTTATTAACCTCCTTCTTTCAACAACACAATAATATTTCTGTTAAAAAATAATGCCACTCTTTAACTGCCGAAAATTTAAAAAAAAGGAAGAAAAGAAAGAAAAAGAAAAAAGTTAAAGTTAAGGCTTTAATCTCTTAATAAATAGGTACAACAAATTTTGTAAAGGAATAGGGTTAAATTAAAATACTTATTTATAGATATGTATCCATCACGTAGTATGCTCACGTGATTGCTCAATGCCTTAACCCTTTCAGGGGGGGGGGGAGTATTTCTGTTGCTAAAATATTAAATAATTGAACGGCAACAGGATTTACAAACGAATTTATTTTTCAATAAGTTAAAGATTTTCTTCGCGTACATTACTAAAATTTTTATTTAAAAATTCTTGATTCCTTTGGGGATTAAAATTAAATGGTATATATTATATCCCACCGCCCTTCAAGCGGTTAACTTTAAATTGATGTCATTCACCATCTCTATTTTATTATATGTTAAGTGTTTTTAGGCGTAATAAAATTTGTATTTTGAAATTCATCCTATTATCTTTTTAAAACAACCCATGGCAATTTTAAAGGACAATTTTCAAAAAAAAAAAAAAAATTCTTGTCGAGAGAACGTTCAGGTGGTTTCCAATGATAATCATAGTGTTCCCTTCTGTTGGTTTCCTTAACATTTTTTTGGTCCCTCAAAATATTCCCGGAAACCTTCGGACGAGTTGGTGTTCAGTGCGGCCGCCATAGCTTCCTCATTTATTTACAAAATGAATTGGTGAAACGGAATCTTTTGAAAACACCTTCGCAGGATTCGCAAAAGAAAATTAAAAGGGTTATGAATGACAACCCGATTTTATCTGAAACTGCGAGTCGTATCGGCACTGATTTTTATCGTCGCTGACTGGTCGGGTTCGTGTCTGGTTGCCTTCCCTTCATCATATGATCTAATTATTTCGGATTCAGCTCGGTTTCAAATTTGATTTTTACTCTTTCGGATTGATTTTAGTAGTGCGATAGTTCACAATATCGCTTCAGATGGAAAAACTATATATTAGAATATAAATAAGCATATGCATGTCCATTTCTCTATTTATATATGTATGACTATTTCTCTATTTAAAGGATAAAGTTTATATTAGAGATATAAATTTTATATTATATATCAATAATTGCATTAAAATATGGATTAACTTTCTTTCATTTCGCGTCGTTTTCTCTTAATTTCAAATAGACTTTTCGGGTTCGGTTCGTGAAGGACTTCATTGAAGTTAAGATTAAAGTGTTGCCACAAAAACAAGTTAAGAAACAATCGCTTGATGTCGGGTTTTGTTTCTTTAAAATAACTTGTTGAAATTATTAAGAAGCATCAATAAAAAAAAAAAATTAAAAACGTATATTTAACAGTAGAAATTTTATTTAGGTTATTTAAAACTATTTCACACCAGAAATTTTATTTAAAACTACTTAACTTATTCATTCAACGTATTTCTGTGAGTTTTATATTTAATTTATTTTAAAAAATAATTTCTGGTTCTAATCAGAATATATTCATTTGGTAACCGTCAAAATGACGGCTCATGGTAGTTCTAGTGTTAAAAGGTCTAGTGTTTCATTTTTTATTTTTACATTGGTAAAGATATTGTAAATTTTGCAACATTTTCGGCGTTAAGGTGCTGGCTACTTTTCAAGAAGTATCACGTTCGAATATTATGTTCCGGCTTGGGTGATCGTAGTATTACATACGATTATTTAATCAGCTTCAGTGTCTGTTCATTTAGGTTTTTAGCTTTCATGTGTAAAAGATGAACGAAACGCAACAAACTAACCAACGGAGTATTTGATAATGTCTATGCCATTGTACAGTCATGGAAAAAAAGTGAATACCCCCCTACTAACTCTGCAACAAATTATTGTAGAAGAAAGTTGGCTACAAACGATTGAAAATAAATTCTACTTTTAAATGATGTATATAAAATTTTCTTAGGGGGCCATCTATATATCAAAACAAATGCAAACTTTGTTTTCTCAATGGCAAGACCCAATTTTGACAAGATATTTTAAATCTTCAGTTCAAACTATGCATAGATACCAAATTTCATGAAATACCGAGTATTAGTTTAAGAGAAAATAATTATTATAAAATGAGCCTATTTTACGGGCTGTATCCAAATTGAAGTTCGGTATTCGATTGTGGAAATGCTGCAGAATATCTAAGTCACTTCTATTAATGTGTATTTTCTTGCCAATATGACTATTTTACTCACTTAATATGTTTCGGCTATTGTTATATACGGTAAAATTCTTTTCAATATTCATTTTATAATGTTTAAAAGAGTTTAATTATCCGACTGAAAAATATATAAAGTTATTTGTGATTAAAATAGTTTTCGAATATGTGAATGTGAGTGGAATTTTACAGGTGTTTTTAAAATGCTTTGTCCCAGATTTTGAATTTATTTTACTCGCTCTTTTCTAAATTTATATGTGAAGAATATCGGCGAATACAAAATTTAGAATAAGAAGTAGTATGATATAAGGAAGCGATGTAGAGAAAACCCCGGCAGATTGCTTTTCAGTCTGAATCTAAATTTTAACTCGGTTGCTAATGGCGTATTTTTAAAAACTTTTCAGCAAATACACCACATATATGCATTTAATAAGAAACTTTACTTCAAACATATTGTAGCAAAGAAAGTGGGGGGGGGTAATTTTTTTTACGACTGTACATATTATGGGGATCATGGAACTATGAAATTGTCATATCATCAAAATGTTGAAGCTTTAACTGTAACTGGTTCCGGTATATCAAAGGTACAAGATATTACGGCTTTAACTTTGTGTGTTCATATTTGGAATAGCAAGGAGATATCTATATTAGCTATATAGATTTATTATACATTATATACAATTGCGGCCAAGCGAACCGCTACTTTGAACATTCAGCTTCCACTGCAGTACATCTCGTATCAATAACACTCTTGCAAGAGATATCAAATCCTGGACTTGCAGCGCCATCTCTGATTACAGATTAATACTAATCATTGAGATATGACACCCCTCCCCTCGTAGTTCAAACGAACCACTGGTTTAATCTGTCTGTTGCTTCTTCGAACAGGTTGATTGTCCTTTTTATCAGTCTTTATAGGTGCACTCTTCTGTAAGTCCACATCATTCTTTGTAACGGAATTGTCCTTTACATTTTTATCCATAGTATCATCACAATTATTATTCACAAGTGTACCTGTTACAATATCAGGGGAAAATTGAGATTGGTTAGATTATTCAGCATTCTCGGTATTAATTTGCTCTTTATTATTTGCATAATCTCCAGAAAATTTGTTTCTTTTAACTCTATCATAACTATTAAAATCATTGTTTTGTCTATCAAACTGACCCATTTTACTTTCCTCTGACGTTTCATCACTTATTTCTCTGTTGTGTCTCAACTGATTAACATGACGTTTACACATTATTCCGTCATCTCTATTTACTAAAACCCACCTACTCCCCAATAGTTTTATAATTTTTCCCTTTATCCATTTCTCCCCTTTTCCAAAGTTTATAACAAAAACTGATCCATGAAGATTGTATTTATGTAAGGGTTGCTGTATTTTAGGTTTGGATGGTACTACCAAGTGTAGAGCTGTTCGAACTGACCTTCCAAACATTAATTCTGCGGGAGTCTTACCAGTGACAGGATGTGGGGTGGAATGATTTTCCAATAAAAATCGTGAAATTGACAAATTTATGTCACCCTTATCTAGCTTTTTAAGACAATTTTTAACAGTTTGAACATACCTTTCTGTCTGTCCATTCGATGATGGATGATATGGCGGAATAGGTGTATGTATAATTCCATTTGATTTAAGAAATTCTTGAAATTCATCACTTGTAAACGCACGTCCATTATCACTGACTAATTCAACAGGCAAAACAAATGTAGCGAAAATTCTACGTATCAGCACTGGGTACCAGCTGTACCTCTAACCATTTAGTATAAGAATCGACCACTATTAAAAATATTTTCCCCTCAAAAGGACCGGCAAAATCTATGTGAACTATTTCCCAACCATTCCGATTCCCATTTTAAAAGTTTTATTTTAGGATTATCCCTAGCAAACATTTGGCATCTACTGCAAGAATTAACCATTTGTTCTATTTCTTTGTCCATATTAGGCCACCAGATCACACTTCGAGCTTTAGCTTTCATGCTAGATATACCCTGATGAACGGAATGTAATAATTGTAACATTTTTTTGCGACCTTCATCTGGTATAATTACTCTATGTCCCCATAATAAACAATTTTCTAAACACGAAATTTCCTAACGTCTACGAAAGTATGGTTTATATTCCTCGGATTTAACCGTTTTTGGCCATCCATATAACGCCCACTCTAAAATTTGTTTTGTTACTGGATTTTCAGTTATCCATTTTGAAATCGTTTTAGAAGTAACAGGCCAATCATTACTATTAGAAACGAACATTATTTCCGATGGATTATTTACTACATTTACAGTTTCTGGAAGAGGTAATCTACTTAATGCATCCGCATTTTTAGCTCACAGGCTATCAAAGCCGGTGAGCTAATGGCCCGCCCGTTCTGTATGTATGTATGTATGTATGTACGTATGTATGTATGTACGTATGTATGTACGTAACGCGATAACTCGTGATAGAAATATCCGTTTTGCTTCCAATTTTGTTTATAGGTTCATTCTAATAAGGCGCTTCCCTGATTAGTTTTGGGAGTACATTGGTTAAGTATAACGGGGGAAAAGGGGGCTAACTCCCCCTCAATTTGGATAAATGGGTTTTTCATGCAAAATTATCCGTTTTTCTTCAA
Source organism: Maratus michaelseni (assembly GCA_963931845.1). Classification (NCBI taxonomy): domain Eukaryota; kingdom Metazoa; phylum Arthropoda; class Arachnida; order Araneae; family Salticidae; genus Maratus; species Maratus michaelseni. Next base: position 220,622,700 of record OZ007600.1, on the reverse strand, counting down.
ATTTTCTATATAGGCTCATTGTGATAAGGCACTTCTCTGATTATTTTTGGGGGGCCCATTGGTTAAGTATAAAGGGGAAAGGGGGTTAATGCCCCCCCCCCCTAATTTACATAAATGGGTTTTCCTTGCAGACTTATCCGATTTTCTTCAAATTTTGTATATAGGTTCATTTTGGTAAGGAGCTTTCTGATGAGTTTTGGGCGTTCATTGGTTAAGTATAAAGGGGGTAATGGGGGGCTAATCGTCCCCCTTAATTTAAATAAATGGATTTTTCAAGCATAATTTATTTGATTTTCTTCAAATTTTGTATATAGGTTCATTGTGGTAAGGTGCTTACCTGATTAGTTGTGGAAGTTCATTGGTTAAGTATAAAGGGGGTAACGGGAGTCTAATCCCCCCTCAATTAAGACAAATGAGTTTTTCATGCAGAATTATCCGATTTGCTGCAAATTTTGTATATAAGTTCATTGTAATAAGACGCTTCCGTGATTAGTTTTGGGTGTTCATTGGTTAATTATAAGGGGGAGGTGGAGGATTTCCCTTAATATATTGTCAACTTCTTTATTTCTTGATGGGCATTATTTTTTTAAATAAGAGTGTAACATACAATTAGTGTAAATAGCCTGTGAGCTCAATGCCCTCAGTTTAACTGGGCAGTTTTCTTTTTTATTATTATTTTTACCTTCGCAATACTCAATTGTATAGTCATACCCTGCTAACATTAACGACCATCTCAGCATTCTGGGTGATAATGTATCAAGTACTTTTTTTACAGGATCAAACAATCGAATTAAAGGTTTGTGATCAGTTATAATTTTAAACTGTCTACCTGCCAAATATTGATGAAATTTAGTTACACCAAAAATTACAGATAAAGCTTCTTTATCAATCATGGCATAATTTCTTTCAGTCTTGTTCATCGTTCTAGATGCAAAAGCTATTGGTTTTTCTTTACCCTCAACAATGTGACTTAACACACAACTAATTCCATATTCAGATGCATCACAGTTTAAAACAACATATTTGTTTATATCATACAATTCTAAAACAGGCGATTTACATAAAATTTGTTTAACTTTCTGAAATGCTTTTTCATGCTTCTCTGACCATGTCCACTTTACATTATTATCTAATAATCTATGCAAAGGTTCTAACACATCTGAAATATTAGGCAGGAAGTTTCTATAATAAGAAATTAATCCCAAAAATGAACGTAATTGAGAAACATTAGTTGGAAAAGGAGCATTCAAAATAGCATCAACTTTTTCTGGAATAGGCTTAATGCCTTCCTGTGAAATTTTATGTCCTAAATAGCTAACTTCCGAAACCATAAATTTTAATTTTTCCTTATTTAATCTTATACCATGCTCAGAAAAGCATTTCATAATACATTTAATCCTTTCAGAATGTTCGGATTCAGATCTGGCACTTATAATTACATCATCTAAAAATACACCAACATAATCAAATTTCTTTAATATATTTTCAATTTTTCTTTGAAAAATACCTGGTGCACTTTTATACCAAAAGCCAGTCTTAAAACTTTAAATAAACCTTTATAAGTATTAATAGTTAAAATTTTACTACTTTCATCATCAACAGGTTGTTGTAAATAGGCATATTTTAAATCAAACACAGTAAAGAATTTTCCACCTGCTAATTTAGCAAACAATTCTTCCATTCTTGGAAGAGGATAATTATCATTTTCAGTATTTACATTAACTGTTTCTCTATAATCACCACAAATTCGAAAAGTACCATTTGGTTTTGGAACAATTACTATAGGACTAGCCCAATCATAATAATCAACAGGTTTTAATATACCCTCTTTTGTTAATCGTTCCAATTCCAAATCAGTTGCTGTTCTCAAAGAAAAAGGAGCAGGCCGAGATTTTAGGAAAACTGGTTTTGCATCATTTTTCAAATTTATTGAAACGGGAGGACCTTTGATCGTACCGATCCCGTCAGCAAAAACATTAGGAAATTTTTTTATTAATTCATCTTTCGAAATACTTTTTATCATGTTTACATTCGGCCAAAATAATTTTGATGCTTTCAACCAAGTTTTACCAATTAAACTCGGACCTTCCTCTTTAATAACTAGCATTTTAAAATTAGGTATATAATTATCATCAATCAAAACATTTACATTTAATTCACCTAATACAGTTAAAGAATCTTTAGTATACGTTTGCAGCTTAATATTAGATTTAACCAAAGGAGGCTTGCCTGAAAATAATTTATCCGCAATATTTTTACTTACGATCGTATGAGCTGCTCCGGAATCAATTTCAAAATTAACTTTAATCCCATTAATTGTAACACATTTTTCCCACAATACATTATTGCACTCATCCCTCATAACATTGAGAGAATATTCTTGAACAGTTTTAATTTTACTGTTCTTTTTCAGTTTTTGATTCACTGTAGAGAAGTTCCGGTTCCGGCAACAAATTTTTAAATGTCCAACTTTATGACAAAAGTGGCATTCCGCTGATTTAAATGGACACTCAACAGGTTTGTGATTTCTTGCACAACGATAACAAGGTTTCTCTTTATAACTGTTCTGGTTTCCAGGTGCATACATCCCTTCGGCGAATACTGGTATACTTTCGTTTTCTCCATTCGGGCATCTTGAACTTTATTTACAGTTGTCCCTCCATTAATCTGCAGTGATTTAACTCCAGCTTCGGCTGTTTCGAACGATTCCGCAATTTCTACAGCTGTTTGAAATGTTAGGTTTTTCGTATCTAACAATTTTTGCTGTATTTTCTCGTCTTGAATTCCAAACACTAGCTGGTCCCGTAGGCGATCGCTTAATGTAGTTTCAAAGTTGCAGTATTCGGATAACCGACGTATAACCCTTGCTTCCGTAATCTTTTTTGAAACTTAAACCGTTCAACAATTTTACTTGGACACGGTGAAAAATGTTCTTTCGCACTCTTTAAGAGATCATCATAACTTATCTCTTTCAGCGAAGTCGGTACAATGATATCTCTCAATATCGAAAAAGTTGCAGTTCCAACAGAGCTTAATAATATATTTTTCTTCTTATCCGCATCTTTAATGTTATTAGCAGAGAAGTAAAAGTCAATTTTTTCAACATAAATCGACCAGGGCCCGATAGAATTATACTCTTCCAGACGTCCCAGAGAAATAACTTCCGTTTCTGCCATTTTCTTTTTCTTTTTTTCTTCTTTTCAAACAGTCTGCAACATTTATTTAAAATCTTGGGTTCTATTCCGCATCGTCGCCATTTATTACGGCTTTAGCTTTGTGTGTTCATATTTGGAATAGCAAGGAGATATCTATATTAGCTATATAGATTTATTATACATTATATACAATTGCGGCCAAGCGAACCGCTACTTAGAACATTCAGCTTCCACTGCAGTACATCTCGTATCAATAACACTCTTGCAAAAGATATCAAATCCTGGACTTGCAGTGCTATCTCTGATTACAGATTAATACTAATCATTGAGATATGACAAAAGGCTTTACAATAGAGTTAAATTATCGCATTGAGCACAATATTTATGCGTAGAAATTAACTGTGGAAATCCTGTCTATAAAGTTCAAACAACCTTCTGTGTCTGCTATCGAGAAGACAAAATTGTTGGCATCTGATGCACCTATGTCAATTGATCCTAATATGTGCTCGGTGGAGCTTTAAACTTCCATTTGCACTTTCTAGGATGTTTGGGGTCTAAAAAAATCGGAAAATTAACGAGACAGAATTTAAGAAACAAATTAAGAAATAAAATTCATTTGTTGAAAACATTTAAGGAAATTAAGAAACAAAATATAGAATCAAAATAATAAAATTTGAATAGCATTCTTAATGTGCAAATTAATAACTAAGAGATTAAATTAGGAATGAAAATAACACTGTATAATGTAACAATATTTATTTTTTGGGCTCTTTCTGCTGTTTTCAGAAAAAAATTATCGTAACGCAAATGTTTCGATTTATTAAACTTCGGAAGAACTTTTATGTATTGATATTAACATCATGCGTATTCGAAGTAGTTTAAAATAATTTGAAAAATGTGGTAAATTTATAGTTTTGAAAATTTCGTTACATGCATATTGCACAAAAAGTGAAGAAATCATGAAGTGACTTCGAAGAATGTACATTCCTACTGGAGTCTCGAACTCTATTCCGGCGAAGATTTGGCATTTGATATTAACTAAAGGACTAGGATAGAAATCTCTTCCCCGGAAATGCAGTAATCCCTTCCAGGCAAACAAGTCTTAATTTAACTGTGTGGGTAATTGCTTTGTTATCTTTTTATCTCACAGTCCTTTACTATCTAACCTTTCAGCTATGTTCCGAAATATTATTTCTAAATATCATTAACTTGAAAGACATAGAGTAGAGTAGAATTAAAAGATACCACGTAGAAATTGATTATGAAAAGGCTCAGCATGTGAAATAAGTTTGGGAACCAATAGCTTAAAATGATTGCAATAGATTCAACTAATACACACTTCATACAAAACATTAGGTAATTTATTTGTATAAAATATAATGCATTATACATTATTTACATAATAAGATCTGTTGCACCAACTCATATTTCAATAATGTAGAAATAGTTATACAATGAAGGCACAAACGTTTTTTGGATCTTCGTCGAATTTAAAACGCTATTGGAATAAAGTCTCTCACACTGCTCGGAAACTCTTTACTTATCCATGGATTCCTATAAAATAAAAAAAAACAATATATATTTGCAAAGTTTCACTCAAATATACCATGTAAGAAAAAAATTGCAGAAAATAGCATCAAAATCTTCTGTCAATTTAATTTCCAACATTTTTTGCTGTAAAATCGTGTATAATCAAGTTATTTTGGTGCTGCAAATTGACAGAAAATTGTATTTTAAAACGTTTATTCTTTTTTTACCAGTTAATGGCTATAAACATGAAAATTCTTACAGGAAAAACTGTTCAAAGCAAATTGACAGCTGTCTTCTCTTCAGCTTATTTTAATTATTTTCTCTGTTTTTTATGGCAAGGTATAAAACCTTAATCATAAAAATTATAAACACAGTTAACTAAAAACTTATAATCAATCAGGCAGGCTAAAATGTCAATAGTAAAATTTAACTAGAACAAAAAACTTGTTAATATGACAGAAAATAAATCTATAAGAATAAAGACAGATATTTTTGTGTCGGTCTATGTGCTATTTTCTGAAGAGACCGCTGCGCGGATAGCTATATGTCTTGGAAGAAAAGTGCCAGTATGTATCTCAAAGACAGATGATTAGATATTTTTTATTTAACTTTCTATTCAATTTCAGCGTGTTTCATTTCATCGGTTTCAATCATTTTGTCCAGTATGGTAAATTGTGTCCTCTTTTTAATAAAGTTTATTCGGAAATTCTTACAAATATTTTTTTTATTTTTTCGCGCCAAAAGGGACCTTAGACGAAAATTTATTGTCCAAGAATAAAAATTTCACAATAATTCAAGGTTCGTTTGATGCAAGACCGACGCAGGCGTAACCCGCTAGGATTTTACGATGCCGAAAGCAGTGGGGCACGCAACATCAGGTACGTTTAATTTAAAGTTTGTTTCTTAAAAACAGACCAGTGAAGTGGGCGAAGCTCTGTTAGTCAATGAATAAATAAAATAGATAAATAAATAATGAAACTTTCATTATTCTGAGGATTTACGAAGTTATTACCCATAGCTTACAAAAAAAGATGTTTTGTCTGTTTTCTTTTCGATACTTTCGAAAAAAAAAATGGGATGTGGGCAAAACTAGGTTTCCTTATTTATACACTAAAATAAAACTGTCTTATTTTGTTTCGTTAAAAAAGTAGATATTCTTCATATTAAACATACTTTTTAAGTTTTATTGTCTCATTTCTTTCCCTTAAAAGGTTACCCATCATTCCACAAGAAGACACACCTCAAAGTATTGGTAACTTAAGCTGGGAAAACCTTTGAGCATAAATGTTTTCGAAGAGCCCTTAATTCGCTTTGCACATCTCTGACATTTTGAGGGAGAAAATATATTTTCTCTGGTCGAGGGAATGCAAACTTTGTTCTGACTGACCTACATCCTTAACACATAAACTTTTTTATTTTGTTTCATTAGAAAAGTAGATATTCTTCATATTAAACATACTTTTTAAGTTTTCTTGTCTCATTTCTTTCCCTTAAAAGGTTACCCATCATTCCACAAGAAGACACACCTCAAAGTATTGGTAACTTAAGCTGGGAAAACCTTTGAGCATAAATGTTTTCGAAGAGCCCTTAATTCGCTTTGCACATCTCTGACATTTTGAGGGAGAAAATATATTTTCTCTGGTCGAGGGAATGCAAACTTTGTTCTGACTGACCTACATCCTTAATACATAAACTTTTTTATTTTGTTTCATTAGAAAAGTAGATATTCTTCATATTAAACATACTTTTTAAGTTTTCTTGTCTCATTTCTTTCCCTTAAAAGGTTACCCATCATTCCACAAGAAGACACACCTCAAAGTATTGGTAACTTAAGCTGGGAAAACCTTTGAGCATAAATGTTTTCGAAGAGCCCTTAATTCGCTTCGCACATCTCTGACATTTTGAGGGGGAAAATATATTTTCTCTGGTCGAGGGAATGCAAACTTTGTTCTGACTGACCTACATCCTTGACAGTCATTCTTGGTACGCGGAGGGGAAGGACGTTATTGTGTTGTGCTCCTACAAATGTCTGGCTAAAGCCCCTCCAAAGGTCAGCGGGCCGGGCGCCCTTGATGGAAATGGATACATGAATGTCTCAGCTACAAAAATAGGTAAACAGCATGTTTCTACGTTAATTATTAATTGTTTTATGTACATATTACTTAATTTGCTCTAGCCTAGCCTGCTGTTTGTCAACCAGTGACTGCTTCCATCTTAATTTTTTTTGTCTTATTGTGTTTTCATTGTAATTTGCTTAAACAATGTAATAAAAAGTTACCTCTTATTATTAGCAAGCTCATAGAAAAAGCCTTGTTGCGATAACTTAAAAATTTTAATTGTTATTAAGCTTTTTATTAGACTTCTGTTGCTAACCAAGCCACATAGTTCAGCATGTCTTGTTCTAAATTTTGGCCTCTGAGAGTATGTATTAGGATATATATTCTTGGAGGACACGGGGTTCATTTCTGGGGGGCTGGATGTTTGGCATCACGGGCATTGTTACAGTGTGGCTTGGTTATGGGACCTCGCTCTCGTTTGCTTTTGGGGAGCAAGGGTGACAGCTGTTTGCTGGCCGGGGTGTGGCCTCTTCAGTCGCTCGGCCCCCCCCCCTAATTAACTTTCTTTCTGCTATTTTGTAACGAGGGGAGTTAGAATTCTTTGAATATTTCTGTTTTTTTTTTTTTTTTTTTTTCAATTTTTAGTTTTTATCATGTAGGTTGTGCTTAAATTTGACGTTTTTTTCCTGCGCCTTAATATGCTTTTTAACATTTATTTAAATGAGATAGAATATCTTTCAACTGTACCATTTATAAAAAGTAAAGGGAATAGGGAGGGTAGGTTAAGGAAAGAAATGGTCACATACTTTAACTTTTTCAGCTCTTTTTTTTTCTCTAGTACTTTACATCAGAAAACTTATTCATCCTATGATCCAAACTTTTTTCCAACTTTAATAATTTTAATTGTAATACTTAGCAGTTTTCAACGCAATAACGGTTTTTTTTTTTTTAATTCCTTTTATTTTCTTTTTTAAACCTTGTTCTTTTTATGTTTTTTTTTTCTTTACTGTTTTATTTTTAATTTAACATTTTCTTTAACATCCCGGGTAGTGCGGAGTTATCGGCTGATATTTTGTTAGTCGCTGAATGTCGTACGTGTATTATAGCTATAGTTATAAAGTAAATTTCAAATTATTGGGGTTGTTAAAACATTCTTTTTAGTTTTGTGCAAGGGGGGGGGGACACATTTTTATTAACACAGCAAGCTCTAATATGTCTTATTTCCTTTAAATTCCTAAGTTTTAAATTTCTTACCTATTTTAATTTTTTTTTTCTTACAAAATTTCCAACTTACTCAGTAATAAAAGTGTTATTTTAAATAAATCTTTTCAAAGTACGTAAAATTAATATTTAAAATAAATAAATATGTCGTTTGTTTTTGAATTTTACTAGATAATTTAATGATAGTTTTGTCTTTGTCACACATCTTTTACTCCAGTAACAGAGAAATCTACTCACACCAGCTTTAGTTAATAGCTTTTTATAACATGTCTTTAAAAAACATCTAATATCTAATGTATTATTAATACATTAAAAAAAAAAAAAAAACATGTTTTTTTTAATACACTTATACATAATTTTATTCATTATATTATAAATGTATGACCATGACAGACGCCCTTTTTTTTTAAGAGAATCTCACTTTATCACTATGCCATCCAGTATACATTTGCAAACGTTTTTTCGAACAGCTAACAATTTTCATTTTCATTTTCAATTTAATTATACTTCTATCTCTCGTAATTCTTAATTTCTAACTTTCCTTAGCCCCACCTCTCTCCACGATCATCAACTGGACATGAAGCGCCATCTATCGCCTTCCCCAAGCCCTGTTCTTTCCCTATGGCTATTCTAGCCCATATCCTAAAATCAGCTAGACACTTTTTAAACGTTTGGCGCCATCTCTCGTAGGTTACTCGCATTACTTTAAATCCTTTTTCGAGATCATCGACATGACTCGCATTTCTTTTACACTCTTTCTACTTACTATTTTCTATTAACATTATAAACTTTCTCCAGTACATTATACTATATTTTAACGCATTTTTTGTATATTATTGTTTTTTAAACTCAGGATGTTTTTCAGGATTGTTAGTATTTATTTCGCTCAATATCAAATGTTAATTTTCAGCAATGGCAGAAATTTTCTTTCACTTAATGGCAAAAGGTGATGTTCAGTGATGTTGGTATTTATTGGCCAACATTCACAGCTGTCAACTTTTTTTTTTCATATATTCACATTTTATTTATTTATTTATTTATTTATTTATTTTTTTTTTTTTTGGGGGGGGGGTGTTCTTGTTGTTGGCCATTTACTTTGTGCTGCTTAAATTCTTACAGGATTTTTTTTTTTTTTTTTTCATTTGGCATTTGCCGCTGCCACCGTCGGACTCATAAGGTGCCGGTGCAAGGCGGTTTTCCAACTTATCACTCTTAAACGCTTCTAACTTTTAATATATTCATACATTTTCACTAAAATTGATTTTCGAAGCCTCCAAACATAATACTCTCCTCCCCACCACAAAGCATCACACCCGCCACTTTTTAAATTTTTTAGCGTTTTTTTGTGTTTGACACTCATTTCCACATAACTGTACTTCTACGCATACAATATTTACAAAAACTGTTCTCTTAATTAAAGAAATGTTTCTCTCTACCCCCCCCCCCTACTTTCTACTATTTTCTTTGTCAAGCTTTCCTAAAAATATGTTTTTATCACCTTTTGTTTATTTTCTTTATTCTCACGTCAATATCGCTATTTTTTTTTTCATGCTGTAATATACTGTTTTATTGCCCTCTTATATAAACTTAAGAGCATCTATGTTTTCTAGTGCGTTTAATTTTTTTTCATTTTTCACACAATCCTGAAATTTTCTTAGTTTTTTTTTGGGCCCGTTTTTCATCAGTCCAGGCCGCTATTTCACTTTCTTCTTCAAATTAGAATACCTAGCTGCGGACTTTCACATTTTTGGACCATGTAACCAATTCAAACACCTAACTGTTACCAAACTGTTATTTTTTCAATAATTTCCCATCTATCTCTACGTGCAAATTCTCACATTATATAACAGTTTATTTTCAGCATTTTTGGGGGCTTTTTAGTTGCACTTAGTGTTAAGTTTGTTGTTTTTTTCACCTTACAAAAAATACTCAGTAAAACTCATCAAAATTTGTCAATTTACTTCCCAACACATATTATTCACACTCCAATAAATATTTCTTTCATACTTTCTTTTTTCTTCTCCCGAGTACGGCGTATTGCCTTCCACCGGACCACTGGGATCATTTGCCGGCGCCGGACCAAGGTGCTGGGGTAAGGCTGAACCCCATTTCTCTTCACTAGTTGCTTCTAACTTGTAAATAATTCATACATATTTCATCATAATTAGCTTTAGTAACCCCCAAGTTTTTAGCCCCCCCCCCCCAAAATTCAACACACCTGCAGCAATTTTAGTTTTAGTGATTCATTTTTTTTTCTTTCTTTTCTTTTTTTTTTTTCCTTTTGTGAGTGTGTGTTTGTCGCAAAACACACTTTTTTATACATAACTAATCTTCCTCACATTCAATAACTATAATAATTCTTTTCGTAAATTAACACATTTTGCTCTTCATACCCCCCACTTTTTATTAAGTTTCTTTGTCTAGTTTTCCTAAATATATGCATTTTTCATCATTTGTTTACACTCTTTTTTCTCACGAAAATATGGCTAGGTCTCGCAATTTATTCCTTTTTCATACTGTTATATACCGTTTTTTTGTCCTCTCATATAAACTTAAGTGAATTTATGTTCTCTAGCGCTTCTAATAAATTTTATCATTTTTTACACAATCCTGAAATTCTCTTTTTTTTTGGGGGGGGGGGGGGCCCGTTTTTCATCAGATTCCATTTCCCTCTTTCACTATCTTCTTCAAATTAGAATACCTATCTGCGGACTTTAACATTTTCGGACCATATAACCAATTCTAACATCTAACTGTAACCAAACTTATTTTTACAATTATTTCCCATTTACAGTTTTTTTTTTTTTTTTTTTTTTTTTTTTGCCCACATATTTATAAGCTTTAGTGTGTTTTTTTTCCTTTGTTGTATTAAAGTCTTTTTTTTTTTCGTTTTATTTTTATTTATTTTTCTTCATTTTTCTTACACTCCTGAGTAGAATAATAATGTTTTTATTTACTTTTTAATTTACTCTTGCATCAAAGTACGTTCTTAGACTTTCTCAGACTCCCCTGTGTTCGCAAAATGCCACAAGACTTTTCTCTCTTGCTTTTTGCACAGCATTTCCCCTTTACCACTCGTCGGTCGGGGTGGCGCGCTGCGGCTGGCCTTGGCTGGCGCCTGAGTCTCCCGTCTCTCCCTCCAATAGCAATCATCATCAACAACAATCCTCCTCATCAATCGCAACAAGTTCTGCTCTACCCATATTTAAACATGTACTATTAATAAGTTACATAGCAAGGAATAGCAATTTGTCTTTCATCACCTTAGCGAGCCCCAATCGTTTCATTTTCTCTTCCCTTTCTCACCCAACAATTCCTTAAGTCTAAGCTTTTTGATACTGGTCAATCATTATTCTTTACCCTAAAGTCGAACCTAATAATTCCAGTCTAATTTTCAGCGCAGTCACGAGTTTTTGACAAACGGCAAGCTTTTGTTCCTACACTTTTCCATTTTGAAACATGCTGCGAGACCTGTAGAGCCATTCATGGGTTTATTCAGTCAAGTGGCGTGAGTGCCCAATGACCTAGTTTTTGACTTAGTATAATTTTCTTTTGTTTATCGTTTCATAGTAGAAGCTTCTCATCCTGTTCCTTCCCTTGCTAACATGTCGCCAGGCAACGGAAGATTTCCTTCTGACAAAAACTCTAGCTCTCAGTCAGCAGCTCGAAAGAGCAGGTCATCAACTAGAAATACCAGAGCAAAGCTGTCTAGAAGCGTTAGCCACAGCTCAGCAGCATCCACAATACATGAAAACACTGATGCAGAAACAGAAACATATACGATGGCAGAACTTATTACGATGGGAAAGAGCTACGTAACAAGAGCTGAAAACAGCATTGCTACAAAAAAACTCCCCACAGAAAAAACACTAAAAAATCTGAGATATGTATTTGAGTTCCTTCAAAATACAGAAGAGGCACTGCAGTCCAGGATACGCCAACTAGAAATAAATGAAGCAAGCCTCCAGACAAGCTGCCAGCACCTCCAAGAAAGCCTAGATCACGCACGCCAAACGAATGAGAAGATAATTGAAAGGATCCCAGACACCGTCACACTTATAGAAGCAGTCAGATCAACACTAAAACAAAATCAAGCAGACCAAGCAGCGGCAATAGAAAGCACCACCATTTCACCAACAGAAACAGCAACACCTCAAGTCCCACAAACATACAGTCAAACAGCCGCACAACCAGCCAAAAAGTTTGTTCTGGAAAGCTCTAACCGCAAAACCCTCATCATTAAAGGTACATCAATAACACCGGGAAAAGAAATCGAAATAATGCTATCTAAAGAGGCAATTGCAACGCCAATACACGTGGATAAGGTGGCCCCCAGGAGAAATCACGTAGAAGTTACCTGCAAAACAGAAGAGGACCTAAAGCGCCTACAAGCAGAGCTGCAGCGCAATCAAGTTCTCAACAAAAAACTTAATTTTCTGCAGAAGGCAGTTCCAAAGCATAAAATGATTCTCCTGGGTGTCCCAGAGGCGCTGACGAAGGAGGCCCTCACTAATATTCTTGGCAAAACATACCATATAACTGAAGAAGACATCATCGTCCTCAAGGAGTTACCTAATAGACACAACGAGGCGACAAAAGATTTGATTCTTCTGCTGCCTAAGTCACTTGGCATAGAGCTCATAAATGATGGAGGCATCGTCATCGGCCTAAAGACCTGTCGCCTCCGACCACATACTACCATCCTGCGCTGTCGCCGCTGTCAAGGCCTTACCCACCACGAACGGAACTGCAAGGCGGCCACGTCTGTGTGTGCATGCTGTGGCGAAGCACACAATGAAGAATCATGTGCAGCAGCTCCACGATGCATCAACTGCACCAAACATAACACACAACACAACACACATTTTCCAACAAGCCACAAAGCATCAGATTCTGGTTGCAGTGCCTACCGCTCAAAATATAGTTCAGAACGGGAAAGACTTAACCTGCTTTTCCAAATTGGTAACAGTTCGCAAGTTCACCTAACACCAGAAGAACCAAACAGACATGAACAATTCAACACACAGCACCCAACCATACAAGAGGCAACACCAGCAAATAGCCCCTATCATCACGATGAATGGTATGGTAATCGCTCATATAGAAATGAATACCACCCACTCTATCAAGGAGGCCACAACGGGCATCACCATGACTGGCAAGGTAGGCCCTTCTATTGAATCTAACATAATTTTTGTTACTAACTTAACCAAGAACCCTTTATTTAAGTACCTTTTATTTAAGTACCTTTTCAGAAAACCAATATGTCTCTTCTAGCACCTTCGGACCCCCCACCATTTGGCCACATCAAAATCATTCAGGTTAATTTAAATCACTGCAAGGCAGCTAATGTCAGCCTAAAAAATTACATGATATCAGAAAATATAGACATTGCATTGCTGCAGGATGCCTACTGTGGCAATGATGGAGCGCTGCTGTCAATTTTTCCGAAAAATTGGGCGAAGTTCGCGTCCAAAGATAACAGCGCTCATCTGGTCGTCCAGAATACGGATCTGGCATACTCACACCTATTCACAGGAGACAACTGTGTTTTCATCACTATAATGGCGAAGGAAGGAAAACTAATTATAGGCTCTACCTACGCAGCACCGCGTTTCAATTTTGATGAAACCCTTATGGAGTGGCAACACTTAATAACTCATAAGCAGTACTTCATTTGCGGAGGTGACTTCAACGCAAACTCCACTGTTTGGGGTTGCCCACAGGAAACTATCCGCGGAGACAGTCTCATCGAGCATCTCGCAGTCCATAGTTTAACCATTGTTAACATTGATAACAGAACACACACATTTGTCAGAATGAACAACACAGGTATTATAACACACAAAGGATTCCCAGATCATACGCTGGCGAATCCGAAGGCGGCACAAAAAATCAGGGACTGGCGAGTAATGGACATCCACAATGCCTCGGACCATAAATACATATGTTTCGGCTTTGACATTACACCACTGACTACAACTAAACGACGTTTCAACACAACCCGAGGAAATTTTAAAAAGTTTACACAAATCATTAAAACACACAGACCACTCCTTGCACAACACCTAAGGGATGCAACAAACATCACCGACATTAACTCCTTCACAAAAAAACTTATTGCTTCCATGCAAGAGGCGGCAGGAGCATCCTTTAGACTAAAAAATACTCGGAGGACTCCAGTCTTCTCGTTCTGGACCACCGAACTTAAGACACAACGAAACAAACTCACAGCGCTAAGGAGAAAGATTAAACATCTACGAGAAACACACGGAAACACACCTTTTTTTAAAACCTTGGCGCTCAGTACAAAATACTCTCATCAAAATTCAAGAAAAGTGTTCAGGATGCCAGAGTCAAAGCCTGGCGGAATTTCTGCAGCAATCAATCAGAAACTTTTGGCACGGCACAAAAATTTTTTACAGGAAATTTCTTCACACCAGACGAAATTAAACTTGAGCTTCCACCCTCCATTTCATCCAGGCAAGCGAATATGGAGCACCTAACTGCAGCACTTTTCGGACCGTCCTCGTATCCCAACAGGGACAATTCAGACCTCAATTTTTCGACACCTAATGATAAACCCTTTTCTAAAGCTGAAGTAGCATCTGCTCTACATACATTTAATGATAAAAAAGCCCCTGGCCCAGACTGCGTGGACTTCATAATTTTAAAATTAACTTTCAAAATCATCCCAAAGTTGTTCACCAGATGGGCCAATCTGTGTCTCAATCACAATTACTTCCCTCAAACACTGAAGCAAGGTGAGGCCGTCTACTTCCTGAAAAAAGGAAAGAATGCCTCAGAACCCACTTCCTATAGACCTATTTGTCTCCTACCAACTCTGGGGAAGCTGCTAGAAAAACTACTAGTCACACGACTGGTGCACTTCATGGAGACGAATGGCATCTTGCATCATAGGCAATATGGGTTCAGAGAGGGTCGGTCATGTGACAAGGCCCTTTATGACATTCTTACCACTTGCAATGAAACCATCAGCAAAGGAGACTACACCTCACTTGTTTCACTAGATATTCAAGGTGCTTTCGATAATGTAGAATGGAGGGACATTATCCAGCAACTAATTGAAATTCGCTGCCCGGCTAATATAGCTGGAACCATCGCTTCCTACTTAAGCCTTCGTAGCATAATGATCAATTGGGGTTCAGGCACTTCGGTACATCAGCTCGAAAAGGGCTGCCCCCAAGGCTCCTGCCTTGGCCCAATACTTTGGTTACTCATAGCTAACATAATTCTAAAAGAGCTAGAATCTAGAGGCTTCATTCTCTTTGCATTCGCTGATGACTTCAGCTTTATTTTCTCGGGCAGGCGGCGCATGGACTTGGAGGCAATGGCGGCTCAAGCCCTCCCCGTATTCTGCCAACTGCTAACAAACCTCAACCTCCAGCTATCAAGCCAAAAATCACAAGCAGTCACATTTTCCAAACCACGCAAACTTGAACGTAAACCAATCATAAGAGTGAACGGGGTTAGTGTCGAGCATGTCTCACACCTCAAACTTCTTGGCCTCACCATAGATGAACACCAAAGCTGGACGGAACATATCAACACCCTCAGGATTAAAGTAGGAAAATTACACTTAAACGCACGTAAACTAACGTCAAAATCCTGGGGAATAAAGCCAACAATGTTAAAAATCTGGTACCACACAATAGTGGAGCGGATAATTTTCTACTGTGTGGGCGTCTGGGGAGGTAACCTCACGCAAGCCGTGAAGGACAAATTGACCTCGATGCAACGGCTCTTTTTGCTGCAAATTGCTCGAGGATACAGGACAATCTCAACGGACGCACTCACAGTAATAACAGGTATTCCTCCCATAACAATAACACTCCAATATGAATACCAGAAAAACAGGATCACACACCTAGAACATGAACCAACGTGTGCAGCACTTTTTCCACAAATACAACTACAGAGGAAGGTTCCCAGTTGGAGAATACATCCCGCAGAAGAGACATCTCACTTACAGATAAACACAACCAGGCACGGTTTTGAACACAGCTACTCTCCCCGCTGTCCGACCATTTTCACTGACGGGTCACGCACGGAGACTGGCGTGGCAGCAGCATTCTGTGCCATGAAAGGCGAGGTCGTGACCCATAAGTGGGCCTGCAGAATCGGTGATAACAACACTGTCTTCCAGGCTGAGCTGTTCGCGATTCTGCGGGCATTGGAATGGATTGTCTCTAACCCAACAGTACAATTTTACAGGCTATATTCAGACAGCCTCTCCAGCCTACAAGCAATCTTTACTCACCGTACAAAACATCCCATTGTACTCCAAATAAAACTATTTTTAAAAGACCTTGCTCGGCGAGTAGCCCTGGGCCATGTGAAGGCACACATTGGCATTGCTGGCAATGAATTAGCTGATAAATTAGCAAAAGAAGCTACGCGAAGCACAAATATTGATATTTCCCTCCCTGTTCCCCCATCATACATTAGAGGATTTTTAAAGTCTAAAATCATTCCTCAGTGGCAGGACCACTGGGATTACTCGGATAAAGGTCGACATACCCACAAATTGCTCCCTTTTGTCTCCCTAAACCTGCTTAACCTCGCCCCCCACACCTCAGCGTTCCTCACAGGACATGGTCCATTCCCTACTTACCTCAAATATTATAAACGTGCAGCCTCCAATGTGTGTCCATGTGGCCAGCGGGGCTTGCCTTCTCATTACTATTTTGACTGCCCACTGACCGTTGCCTGGCATCTCAGATCTCCCGAAATTCCCCCACCCTCTTGGCTAACCAATATTCTAACAAGACCAATCTTACTAAAAAAATTAAAAAATATTTTTAATTTCTTAATGGATTTATCGAACTTAACAAATTAAGTAACCAGCTCTAGCTTTTATCATTTTTAACTAAACATATTAAATTCTTCACCACCAATCAGTACTGTAATTGATCTTCCTACCCTCCTTTTCCTGACTTTTCCTTATTTTGGCTGTACCTTGTCAGTGTTTGAGCACCTTGCTGTGCTCCCTTCGCAGTCTTTAGAAGCGGCCTCATCTCTCCAACGGAACAACTTGTGGTGCCATCTGTCGCGTGGGAACTGAGCTTCTCAGATTCCGGCGCATCATTATTATCCAAAGACCGCCTTGGCCGCGAACTGTGTGTCATGACGCAGGAGCGTTAAGGACTGTTCACTTACAAGTTCTTCATCACTGCACCTGCCGCTGTCTGTCGCGAGGGACTGCAGGCTCCAGCGGTTCAGGCTTTTTTCAGTTTCTTTTTCTTTTTTTTGTTTTTAGCTTTCTTGCTTGCCCCTTGTCGCGCTTAGGCTTGTCCTGGCAGTGCCGGCCTTTGGCCTAGTTTGTATTTTCTTTTTTTTCTTTTTTGTTGTTGTTTGGGCCGTTTGCGCGTGCGCTGGCGGTCTCGGCGTCGTGCCTTCCGCCGGTGGTTCCGCCAGTGGTGCATTCCGCCGGTGGCTGGAATCACCCAAAACGAATCCCCGCGTGCCGGGGAACATCCCGGGGGAGGTGCTAACGCTCTACGGCCTGGCTTTGCTGGGCCGAGTGGCCCCCATTAGGCATTCAGACCTACATCCTTAACACATAAACTTTTTTATTTTGTTTCATTAGAAAAGTAGATATTCTTCATATTAAACATACTTTTTAAGTTTTCTTGTCTCATTTCTTTCCCTTAAAAGGTTACCCATCATTCCACAAGAAGACACACCTCAAAGTATTGGTAACTTAAGCTGGGAAAACCTTTGAGCATAAATGTTTTCGAAGAGCCCTTAATTCGCTTCGCACATCTCTGACATTTTGAGGGGGAAAACATATTTTCTCTGGTCGAGGGAAGGCAAACTTTGTTCTGACTGACCTACATCCTTAACACATAAACTTCAAATTCTAATGTTAAATAATGTTTAAAATATTAAATTAATACATATTTAAGAAATAATGAAAATATTTATTAAAAATCTTGAGACGAGACTTGCTTAGGGAAGAAAACAAAACTGGCTGAGGGAATTAATTTAGTTTTATATGATAATATGACATATAAATTTATCTCCAATAAAAAAATGCATTATTTTAAATCTAGAAAGGATTGCGATTACTGTATTACAAACTGTAGCACGCATTTATATAAACAAAGAGAATATGCACTTTTTCTTTGGTTCACTCACTTTTTTCACAGTTGTCGCCCGTAAATGTATCACTGCAAACACAGACTCCCTTTTGATTTTTAATTTCACATCTCCCTCCATTCAGGCATCTGATTAGCGAGCACTTATCTGGAAAATAATAATGTGATTTACTACATAAAATAACTATTTTGTTTTTAAAAAATTACATGTGGTCTTTAAACGATAAAAAACATTTCATTTTGTCAACTGAATCGTTGCAGATATTGAGAGCCAACTTCACATACACTGATTTATTTTTAACAAAACATGGAAGCCTGTAATAATAGTAACTTGCATAATCACTCACAAGGCAAAGTTGGTTTTTAATACTCTGAAATTCACTTTATAAAGCAACACTGACACACTATTGATAATGATATAACCGCTGACTCTCGGAAAGTGTTTTTTGCAATTTAGCCATCAATATACACAATGCTGTTATTATAGTTTGGGGCATAATTACATTTCTTTGTTTCAGTGTTTTTAAGAGTTTCGTTCATCTCACGAAACCCTATTACTCCCGCTGCGTTGTATGTCCATCCCAGAGCCGTTCTCAGAATCTATATAACTTACAAGCATGAAATTTTTTGTGTACTTATAGCTAAATACCTACTACGAAGCTTAAAATATTAAAATTTGAAAAAATCGTATTATTTTAATATAGAGAGATAAAAAACCCAAAACTCTAACAGCCTTTTCCTATTAAATTTAAACATTTTTTGTTATAGCAGTTACCAACAATTAAAAATCCACAATAAAATTCTTTCTACAATAATTAATTTTTTATTGAAAGATTTCCACGCGAAAAATGAAAATAAAATAAAAAATTTCTCCAATTGAAAAAAAAAAATAATATGATGTCATATTGGTAATAAAACGGAAATTTTCAAACATTTCTCAATAATACAAGGAGTATGAGTATGTGTATGTACAGAAAGCAGATTAATATCACGTCATTAGAGAATTAAAAAGAAAATTAATCTGACGTCATATTGGAATTTTAACGGATTTTTCAAATGTTTGAAAATAATACAAAGCGAGTATCAATATCAGTAATAGAGAATAGTAAATACACTGCTCAAAACAATTAAAGGATATTTGAAGTTTTATATAAAATAAAGATATAAACGAAATTTTTTTTGCCGAAAATAGAAGAAGAGAATCACAAATGCAAATTTTTCTGGTTTTCAAACTGTGGAGTATGGAAATTTTGAGTTCGACGTCAAAAACGTCGCTTCAGCGGCAGCGAATGAAATTTGACTTTCAACTGGATAAAAGTGAATGAAGACAAGGATGATCGGCATTCAGTGATTGCTTTGTTTCGATGAGTACGATGTCTCAGCGAAGTCATTTGACAGATTCAGAAGCTTGGAGAATTGTTGGTAGGTTAGAAGGGGGCCAAACTCAAGCCGAAGTAGCGCAAGCCATTGGAGTGTCACAAAGTGTCATTTCCAGGATCTGGAACCGTTTTTTGGAGAGTGGATGTGCAGGCCGAAGACCAGGGCAAGGTCGTAGACGGGCAACAACGCCCAATGAAGATCGGTATTTAGCGTTAACAGCTCGGAGACACCGAAACATGAACGCTACTCTTCTCCAACAACACCTTCGAACGGCTACAGGCACCACGATTTCAACTCAGACTGTCCGTAACCGGCTCCATGCTGTAGGTCTGTATGCTCGCCGACCGATGGTATGTGTTAGATTAACATCAAGGCATCGTCGCGACCGCAGGGAGTGGGCAACCGAGCATGTCAACTGGAGGAGAAATGAATGGAGCAATATTCTGTTTTCTGACGAGTCCCGTTTTTCTGTGCATCCAGATAATAGGCGTATTTTCATCTGGAGGGACCGTGGCAGTAGGAATAATCCTGCGTTCGTGCACGAAAGTGTCAGATTTGGCGGTGGGGGAGTGTTGGTGTATGGTGGCATCTCCATTGACGGGCGCACTGACCTCTACATCATTCGAGATGGAGCTCTGACTGGTCGCCGATATAGGGATGAGATCCTCAGACCTATTGTAGTCCCTTACGCTGCAGCAATCGGAGATAACTTCATTTTAATGGACGATAACTGCAGGCCACATCGTGCAAACCTGGTGGAGGATTTCCTTTCCGTGGAAGGAATCGTTCGAATGGAATGGCCAGCGTGTTCTCCAGACATGAATCCAATCGAGCATGTTTGGGACGCTCTAGGAAGACGAGTTTCTGGCCGCCAACAACCCCCACAAACTCTGCAAGAACTGAAAAGAGCTCTTCTGGAAGAGTGGGGTAGAATACCCCAACTCGTCATTAATAGCCTCATTGAGTCCATGCCTCAAAGGTGTTCAACGTTGCTGGCTGCCCGTGGAAACCATACCCCCTACTGAAAATGATTTTCTTTGAAGAAAACACCTTTTCTTATTCTTTTTTTCTCATATGCACAAATTGTGTTTTTTTCCTTTTGTACACAAATGCGCAATAAAATGCATTTTTTTCTGCCAAACATGTGTAATTTATTCTCATATAACCTACTATGTCTGTCGACCATGTATCAATCAGCTAAAAAGTTTCCCAGATACAAAATCCACCTAAAACTGCAATATCCTTTAATTGTTTTGAGCAGTGTATATGAGTTTGAGGAACGTATTGAATCATGATTAAAAACCTAATATTCGCATATTTTAACATTTTAAAAGTGTACAACATGCTTAGTTTTGAAATTATTTGTTTTTAAATATCGCATTTAGTCCACATGACAGATATTATTATGATAGAGTATAATAGCGGCCTTAACCCGCTATCAAGCCGGTTTAGATATTCAAAAAACGAAAAAATGGACCGGTAAATTTTTTCTTTATTAAAAACATGACTTTTTTTTTGTTGCTAAATGAAATTTATTTGGATTTATTAAAGAAAGGATAAAGTGTTTTGAAAGGAGTATTAAACGAAACCTTTTGTGCGATCTTCGATCACACTTACCCACTTGTTTATCTGTTCTTACAGGTCCTGGAAGTGTGATAGTAGATCTAAGCGTGTACATATAATTGTTGGGTATGTCAGATATCTATCCCAATAACGGTTGATCTACTCATGCCAGTTTTTTAATTCGCATTAGAATGAGAGACCAGTACACACATCTTGTCTTTAGGCAACAGGTATTTATCATAGCGTTTGGGACGAATGCGTAAAGCCCTGCAAAATATTTCGTAGATATTAAAGCACAGTTTACAAGCACCTGTCCTGGTAAAATTGAGGTCTACGACTGACAATACAAATTAATGAAAGGGCGGGAAACTGTTAAAAACTAGGCCGATAAATTTTGGCTTCCTGCCGGAAGATCTCTGCAACTATATTCTTGGATTTAAAAAGGATTTTTATTCTGCACTTATTCATGACCATTGTATTTTCGATGTGCTGTGTATATGTTATCATATTTATACAATTAATGGACTATGCATATAAATACATTGTTTAGAAACGGTACCTTTCTTATACACAATCATTTGTAATATAAACACAAATTCAGAATTCTATTATTGTTGTTAAAATTAGGGCGATAAATTTTGGCTGTATGCCGGAAAATCCCTTCAACCATATTCTTGGATTTTAAAGGGTTTTTGATAGTGGATTTATTCATGGCCATTGTGTTTTAGATGCGATATATATATGTTATCATATTTATAAAATTAATGTACTATGCATATAAATACATTGTTTAGAAACGGTACCTTTCTTATACATAATCTTTTGTAACATAAACACAAATGTAGAATTTTATTGTTGTTGTAAAATAATGAAATGCCCATAGGTGGCAAAACAACATGCAGTCATGAGTGTCTCAACATATAAATAGGAAAAACGTAATAATAAGTCCCATTAATATGGCTTCTAAAACAGCATGTGTGCTTGTTTTGTTTGACAATTTCAGAACTTACACTTACTAATTCTCTAAGAGTTGCCCACGAGATTCTATTATTTATTCAAAATCAGAAAAATTCGAAATAAACGAAATTGAAGAGGAATGAAATATTCACCTTGTATTTAAAATCAATAAAATATACATTAAAACATGCTTAAAAGGTGACAAAAAGTTGTTAAAAGACGTTAAAATCTAATCATTTATCGGAGAAAAAGCATTTGTATCTTTTCTTAAAACCATTCTCCCACCCTCGGATTACGTACTAGATTCCACATCCGAGTTTATAAGGAAAATTAAAGATATTACGATATATCAGAACAGTATACTTGCAAGTTTAGACGTTGTATCCCTCTACCCATCAATAGATGTTAATGAAATAGTTCAAGTCATAGAAGAAGCCATCGATAATAAACATACTTTTAATCATGACACACGGATCACGCTTAAATCAGCTATTAATCTTATCACGCATAATAATATATTTATATTCATACAAAAGTTTTACAGTCAAACAATGGGGGCCCCAATGGGGTCACCCATCTCCGGTTTAATGGCAGAGCTGAAATTTAGACCCTTTGAAAAGCATATTATGGAGAATTTTAATTTGAAACCTACGCTTTGGCCACGCTATGTTGACGACATATTCGTAATCTGGGACCATGAAATCCAATCTCTAAACGATTTTGTTAAAAAAGTTAATGAAATTGACATGAGTATTAAGTTCACGTGGGAGTTGTAGAAAGACAAGATTTTGCCTTTTCTAGATATTGAACTAATAAGAAACATAAACAAAGAAATGATAGAAAGAAAAGTATACAGAAAACAATGCAGGTCAAATAATACCATCGCTTATGACAGCAATTCTCACTTTTAAATATAAAATTGCAGCTTACAGATTTTATATAAAGCGTGCTTTTGACATTTGTACAGAACAGTACTTATATAACGACTTGAATAAAATTAGATATATTGCAGCAGAAAATGGTCCCCCCCCCCATTGCATAAATAAGTTAATTTATGAAGCAGAGAAGAAAATCCCTAAGGATGTGGTACACACGAGTACTCTTAAATTATGCAAATTCGAGTACATACCACGGTTATACGACAGATTAAGATAGACGTTAAAGAAATTTGATATCAATTTGGTCGCAAAACCCCCACAAAAATTTAAAGTTTTAGTTCACAATAAAATAGATCCGATACCCAATAACGACATCGCAGGAATATACTCTATCCCATTTTGTACAGAAATACAAACTGGTTTATCCTATATAGGGATGACCACCCAAAAATTTAAAGAAAGATGAAAAGAACACATTTCTGACATTAAGTTTAACCGTCCATTCACAGCTTTATTGAGATTAAATCAGCGACAGATTATAAATATTGATTTTCAAAACGCGAAAATTACAGTTCCTGCAAATAACGAGTTTACAGCTAAAATCAGAGAGTCTTTGGAAATTTTATGTAAAGAAAATAGAGTCTGTAATGATTGCTTATCTTATAATGTACCTAAAATCTGGTTTAATATTTTGAAATTATCTAGAACGCAAGCGCCGGAACTCACGGATTTTTCTTCATACACCCCTACAGATTAATAGACTGGCGCTCGTTAAAACTCCGTTACGTATTAGCACGGTGAAAGCGACATTCGCACACTCAGTTCAGTCAAAAGTTCCCCACTGATGATGATCGCGTTAGTGATCGAAAGGTCTCGGGGTGTAAATGATTATATTTTAACGTCTTTTAACATATTTTTGTCACCTTTTAAGCATGTTTTAATGTATATTTTATTGATTATTCAAAATCATAGTATATATCATGTTTCTGGAGGAACATAGATTAACGTTTATTAATAATACACTCCTTAAAAAACAGAGTTATTAAAAATTCCAACAGTGTTTATAATAATAATTACAATTCCCTCTTTTTCAGTATTTGTATATAAAATGATTTCTTTCATACATTTCACAATAGGTTTGTACTTCATGGGAATATCATAATGAAGTGACAACCAAAATATAACCAATACTTTTGGTTCTTTAGTATCTTAAAAAATATATTATAGACAGTTTTAAGGTCATAATTTCAAGTGTAAAAGAAAGAATGGAGAATGGATTTAACGCTAGTTCTACCGGTTTCAAATGACACCTTCTAAAGTTTTTATTTAAGTTTATTTTACCTGTAATTTAAAAATGTAAAAGAAAAATAAATAGATAAGTCTTTAATGTATTAAAAAGGATTTGTAATTTTAATATAAAAATAAAAAATAATATGACCATAAATGGAGATATTTTAAAAGTTCCATTTGTTAACGGCATAAATAGTGTTATGGTAATACTGTCATTTTCACTAATCATGTTTTTATAATGAATTTCAAACCTCAGTTTAAATACTTATTAATAAATTTTATAGTCACCTATTTCACAAAAATCTCCTATGTGTTCCTCGTTACACATACAAACTGCTTTTCCATTTTTTACGTCACATTTACCTCCATTGTGGCATCTGATCAGAGAGCACTTAGCTGAAAGTAGTCGTATTTTATATTAACTCTTAAAATTAATCAGTGAATTTTAAATATTACTTAGATTAAAGAAAATTATACGTTATTCGTATATCTATGTGAATAATTAAGTAGAATACAATGTAAAAGTAAAATGCAAATGTTAACCACTTTAATTTACAAAATAACTTCTTAAAAAATTCAAAGAACTTATGTCTTAATAAATCATTACTTGAATGGAAGAAAAAAATATATTTATTGCATATTATATTTACCTGTTTCACACGAGTCACCCGTGTAATTATCATGACAAATGCAGATTGTCTTTCCATTTATTAAATCACATTTTCCACCATTCTTGCATTGGACCAGAGAACATTTATCTAAAAATGATTAATTTTTTTCTATTACTAAAACACTTTAACTTAAGAAACGTCTAGTTGAAAAAAAAAATTATACATATAATATTTATAGTATCAACAGAAAAAAAGTTAAACTAATATTTAAAAAATAATAATTAAAAATACGAAATAACGATAACAAAATAACAGCTACAACGGGGATGATTTTTTTATTGGATGGAACTATTTAATGCTATTGATTCGTTTGAAAATTGGCATATGTATTACCCCCCTTAAATTGAGTATGTTAGCCGTAAATTGTGTACCCCCTTAAATTGAGTATGTTAGCCGTAAATTGTATACCCCCTTAAATTGAGTATGTTAGTCGTAAATTGTATACCCCCTTAAATTGAGTATGTTAGCCGTAAATTGTATACCCCCCTTAAATTGAGTATGTTAGCCGTAAATTGTATACCTCCGTAAATTGAGGGGGTCGGGGCAAGAAATTGCCAAGCTCCATTTTTCGTGAAATAAATCTAACACTGTAATCTGTTGCTTAATATTGTAAATTATAATATCCAACATATAATTTGTTTCTAATGTCACTTGGTGGCAGCATAAGTGACAAGTTTCGTTTTTGCCCCAGATGTTTATGCCCCCAATGAAGATAGCTAATTTACAAAAAACGCAATAGTAATATCATTAAAATAATGTCATATTGTTACTCAGAATATCTCAAATGTTACTAAGACATTGGCGAAAAAATTTTACGTTATATATCTTCATTTGAGTATTTGATCAAATTTTCAATTTGAAATAACTCAGAAGTTCAAAAATTTGGATTGGAAATCTCTTGCCCCGACCCCCTCAATTAAAGTTTTGAACATCAGTCACAAGAAGTATGAAATTTAAACATGCTACAAAT
The DNA here is from genome assembly GCA_963931845.1 of Maratus michaelseni. Lineage (NCBI taxonomy): Eukaryota > Metazoa > Arthropoda > Arachnida > Araneae > Salticidae > Maratus > Maratus michaelseni. The sequence goes on along the minus strand of OZ007600.1, from coordinate 220,596,907 downwards.
CGTAACAGATATAAATATTCAACATGATTGCTATACATTACATATGTGTGAATTGACAGGCAGTTACAATTTCGTCTTTTGTAATATCAAGTATCCATATGTTTGTGGGTTGCGTTTTTAGGAATTCTCTTCATATGACTTCAAAGGATAACAGTTTCATTAAATAAACATTAATAATTTCTCGGTTATTAACTTTCATATAAATGTATATTCTGGGACACCTTGTAAATATAGATTTAAGCTATATAATTCAATAGATATAGTAGATGTATAAGATTAATGATATAATAGATACACTGATGTCCAGAAATTAAAGGGCAGTGATCAATTTCAGATGTTTCGTCGAATATCTACTGAAACTCGTGAGGAAATGCCCGAAATGCCCTTGAACTTTGAGGATGTAAAGTACACGTTTGACTTCATGTTTTTCAGTAAAGATTTTGCCGCAATGACAATTAAAGGGGGGGCAATAATAATTTTAGTAATAAAATAATATTTTTGATCACCCAAGTAACAGAAACTGTTAAAAATGGTCTGTCACTGTAGCAAATGACTATGTAGGTCCTGTTCAACATTTGTGTGCATTTGTGTAAGCATAGCACGTATATTCGTGAAGATGTTAAAGTTAACTGTGAAAAATTCACAATGTTTCTTTTATAGCATGCAGAGTTTTCAACCAAATTTAACCCCGTATTCCAAAAATTTAACAAAAAAATTGTAGAAATAGTATACTGCAATTAAAATATTAATATGTTGAATATTTGATGTTTCATAGGCGATAGTCTTGCAATGCCATCAAGTGTATACACTTTTTTTTTAACTTATAGTATTATAGCTGATTTTGTTTTAATTTTGTAGCGTGTACAATATTTTTCATTTTTTTAATCAGTTTTTGTTGTTTAGGGTATTATTTAGACTAAAAGTAAAAATGTAATAACTAGAAAATATCATAAATGCTTACATTATTTCTTTCAAATAACTTTATATCATTAATAAAATATAGTTAGACAATTTCATTATATAGCGATATTATATTTGTGTAATGTTGATCTTGGTCAATAAAAACAAACTCGAAAGGAAAGCGTAAAATTAAACAGAAACGCTTTCTCGTGATCATTCACAACACAGAAAATTCAAAACGGACGTACTAGCATTTAGCCAAATTTCCTGGCGTGTGAAAAGTTAAAATAATATATATATATATATATATATATATATATATATATATATATATATATATATATATATGCCTCTTCATTATCGATTATGAAAAAGGATTTTATTAGGTCTTTGAATCTCTGGAGGACATTGGTATAGACAAACCTTCCATCAATATAATAAAGAAGATTTAAAAAAAGCAACAACCACCATATGTTTGGACAAAGAAAAAATAATGATCAAGCTTAGAAGAGAAGTAAGACAAGGAGACATCATTTCGCCTAAGCTTTTTACTGCTGTCTTAAAAAACATTTTCAAGAAGCTGGATTGAGAAAACAAAGGGATTAGAATAAATGAAGAATATTTAAGCCATCTCCGGTTTGCTGATGACACTTTAATTTTCAGTAATAGCCCTGAAGAATTGGAAAATATACTAAAAAATTTGGCAGAAGCTAGCATTAATGTGCGATTAAAAATAAGTTTGAAAAAGACTAAGGTGATGTTCAATTCATTTGCTTCAAAAAAGAAAATCGTCTACAACAACACTGAGATTAAAGAAGTGCAAAGTTATATGTACCTTGGACAGGAAATATCATCATAGAACAATGTCATGAATGAAATCAATAGCATAAACAATGGACCGAGTGCATTTCGGAAGAACAATATTATTCTGAAGAGTAACATTCCTCTTTGTTTGAAAAGAAAGGTGTTTAAGCAATTTTTTTTGCTTGCACTAACGTTTAGAGCAGAAACATGAACGCTAACAAAACGGATGCTACAAAGATTACAAACAACACAGCGAAGTATGGAAAGATATACGCTAGGCATAACTAGAAGAGACAGAAAAAGAATAACCTGGATAAGAAGTCAGACGAAAGTTTTTTATATCATTGAGAGAAATAAACGGCTAAAAGGGAAAAGGGCTGGGCACATTGCAAAAAGACAAGACAATAGATGGAGAACAAACACCCTACAGTGGTATCCCAGAGATGTAAAACAACAAAGAAGACGACCTCGAGTAAGATGGAGTGACGAAATCAGAAAAGTATCCGGTGTTAATTGGATGACTAAAGCAGGAATAAGGGAAAAATCTGGGAGAGACCTACATCCAACGGTGGATTGAAAACGATTGATGATGATGATATATTTATATATATAATGCATTGTAATGAAAAAGATAGATTTAAACAACATTTAAACTATTGTTTTCCTCACCTGTTTGACAATAATCGCCTGTATAGTTCTCTGTGCAAATACAGACAGCTCTTCCATATTTAATTTCACATTTTCCACCATTATTGCATTTGATTTGTGAGCATTTATCTAAAAATAATTTTTGAATCAGATAATATGTGATTATATAATAAATAAAAAAATTTAACATGTGAAATTGAGGAAATTTTTAGTTAGAACAAAAATAAAAATAATAATAATAAAACTGCCTTCATGGTATATTTCATTTACGCGCCAGAGTAGTTAAGAAAATTAATAACTTTTTTACTTCTAAATTATCGATATTTTCAATATTTTTCAAAATCTTTCCATTCCATTATGGGTACCTACATTACAAAATATACGATTGGTTTTCAAAAATAACAGCTATCCAATTACGAAAAACAAAAAACCCAAAAAATGCAAAAACAGCCATATATTATTATCGTCAAATTGTTGCAGAAAAAAGCCAGTGGTTTAAGAATTCTAAAGTCTTTCAATTTATGTAACAAACTATTCGTTGGGGGCCACCGTAATACTTACCCATCATGGATATGCGTCATATAAAATATGAAAATAAAACATGTGTAAACTACTTATAAAATGCACTGCAATTCGAATAAAATCCTGGCTTGATGACGTCATAAACTTTAAATGTTCTATTACTGAATTGTGTAAAAGAAACATCCTTATAACTCCAAAAATGTTAATCATGTTAATAACGGTTTATTGCATCGGATTAAGCGTCTCATTTCCAATTAAAATATATCTTTGAATTGAAATTTGGATGAAATACAGGGTCATGAAAAATCGAAGAATGTTGAAAATATGATTACAAATATCTCGGCAACTCATTATCCGATCGACTTCATTCTTAATTTATATTTCTTTATTTTCTTTTATATTCACTCTTTAAAATAAACAATTTTGAAAATTTTTATATACCTTTCATCAGAACGAATATTTCGAGAGTCCGAAAAAAATAGTTCCGGATAATGGAGGTTACTGAAATTCAATAAGCTTCTTCCCATTATTACATACTAAGTACATACCAAATTTCAAGTCTCTATCTCAATTTTTTCGGGAGATAGAGCATTTACAGACATACACACAGACAGACGGACGGCAAAATTTTTATCTAAAAATATGTTTTTCGGAATCTCCAGTGTCTGAAACTTGTAAATCCGTCAAAAAGCATTTTCAACTTTCAAAACGATTACAAGATTTACCCTATACTACGTATGATGGGTAAGTAAAAATAATCATAAAAGCTCCATATTCAAATTGTATTAAACTTTGAAATTTCCAATACGAACAATCAATATTGACATTATATATGGATTCCTCGGCAAATTTTACCTTCGAAGACTAAACAGGAAGTCACTCGGTGCAGTTGTTTCTCCAAATACGCTGATGCAAAGGACTTCTAATGTTAAATTCCTTTTTATTTTTCTATAGATATAAGAATATAGTATTTTAATCGCAAAAAAACTCCGACATTTGTTTTTAATGGAGTTATTTGTTTTACGATGTTCTGAACACGTTTCTGTGTGGGGGAGGTGGAGGAGGCTCTATCTATCACAGGGACTGCAACTCTCTCTGTCGGCAACTTATGCACGGAATTTACTCTTCAGGTTCAGTTAGACATTTACATAATTTAGTACTGATTAATTTTGATGTATAGCCTTCAAAATGGTTTACTGATATGTTGTGATTTACATGAATTCCGATATAGCTACGTATATCTCAATATTTATAGGATGGAATTTCATCATATTGCATATTCATTTAGATCTTGGCATAAGTAGTAAATATTAGGTTTCTGTGTATGTAGACCAATGGATAGAGCTGATGTTGTCTTTGTTCGGGATTTTAATGATAGATATACCTCGGAAGACTAGACTTTGATATAGACGCTGATTTAGGTTCCTCTTGCTTATCAATGCTGTGCTGCGTTTTTCAGGATGTTCCTGAAAGCTACATGTTGGCATCTATGAGGTGAAATTTTACCAAATTAAGTATGTAAGAAATTTATTGAAAATTGTGTTGTTTCAGTTTTAGCTTTGTTCACTCAGGAGAAGATGCTGCTCTACTCAACATTTCAGTATTAACACATCCGCTGATAAGTTCCCGGTCTGGCACACAGATGACGTTGCAATCGCCGAACCTATGCTTTTTTTTGTAAATACTAACCTTTAAAAGGTAGCAGGAAAAAATGTCATGACGATTTACCGTGTGGATAAAACGTTAGAGTGGTTTTAGTTGAACGACTTTGTTGATAAACAAAAAAATGGATAAACAAGAATTTCAAGAATTGTTATTTGATGAGAAAAAACACCGTTCAAACAAAAGCTTGGCTTGATAAGCGTTATCCGGACACTGCACCAGGTAAATCAACCATTGTTGACTGGTTTGCTAAATTTAAACGTGGTCGTACGGACTCCAGTGATGCACCACGCAAAAGAGGTGGTTACTCCGGAAAACATAAAAAAAGTCCACAAAATCGTTTTGGGGAACCGTAAAGTGAAGTTGCTGGAGATAGCTCAGACTCTGAAGATATACAAGAAACGTGTAGGTTTTATTTTGAATGAACATTTGTCTATGAAAAAGCTGTTGTCAAAGTGGATGCCGCGCGTATTGACTTTTGATCGAAAACAACAACGAGTCGATGATTCTCAGCACTGTTTGGAGCTTTTTCGTTATAAAGTTAATGTTATTTATTATTAAATTATTATTACTATTTATTTATTAAATTATTATTATTAAATTATTATTATTAAATTATCACTAAATTATTATTATTAAAATATTATTTATTAAATTATTATTTTTTATTATTAAACTTATGTTATTTATTAAAGTTATAAAGTTATAAAGTTATAAAGTTATGTTTAAAAGTTGTGTTTTCTTTATTAGACCGGGAACTGATCAGCCCATGTGTTACAGTGATAGCTGTATCTCGACATCTATTGGATGGATTTTCGCCAAATTTAATATGTAAAATATTTTTTTTCATTATGTTTATTCAATTTTGACTTGGTTCTCCCATCAGAGGTTGATACTACGTTATATTTCTACGACGAACATCAGAGCGGTATCTATTTAACAAGTGGTATAAAATGAAAATATTTTAATATGTTTGACCACTTAACAATAATTGTTATACAAATTTTCCCTTTAGCAGTTATTGTTAATATAAAATTACGAGACCTTAATTTGCGCTGATAAAAAAATTGCAAAACGATGGATCACAAACTCTTTTATTTCTAACATTGATGCCCTGATTTGAGTAATTTTGAGCCAATATTTCGATACAACCCTAGAAACATCTGGTAAATAATATTTTCATTTTTTTTTGTTTTTTTCTCGTAAAACAATGATCTTGTACATATTGAAAAAAGACGCTTACTTACGGTCTTCGCAATATTCACCAATATAATTATCAGTGCAGGTGCAGATTGCTTTTCCATTCTTTATGTGACACTTTCCCCCATTTTGGCAGTTTATGAGAGAGCATTTACCTGTGAAAAATACAAATATATATAAATACACAAATGATATATTTAAACACAAAATTCTGCAGTTGCGTGGACACAGATATATATGTGTGCTTACATACATATGCAAGTGTGTATAGATGGAATTAAAAAAAGTTCTAAAGGAACTAACCTAATATTTAAATATCATTTGTCTTAAAAATTTAAAAATATTTATCATTTCAGTAGCATGTAGAAGAAATAACACACATCCTATTTAGTTCACAATAAGGAAATTTTCTTTTCGAAAAGGAAAAAAGAGTTTACTCTTTTAAAGCTCTACTCACTTTTTTCGCAGTAGTCGCCAGTGTATTCATCAGTGCAGGTACATACAGCTTTTTCATTCTTTACCTCGCATATTCCATCATTTTTGCATCTGATAAGTGAACATTTATCTGCGTATAAATGAAATAAAAAAATTACTCTTTTGAATGAATTATGCGTAATATAATATGTAAATGGATATGTAAATTTTCATGCAAATTAATTACATAGATTTCCCTTTTAAGAAAACGGAAAAAATTGTAATTACAAGGGAGAAAATATGAAAAGTTTAAATTGATAAATAATCGAATGAATTTCAGAGTTTAAGTTTATCTTTGTTATTTAGAATTAAACTTTATTACTACGGCAATTTGTTTTCAACCTGCGATAGTGTTTATAAAGGGACCCATAAATTATGGGTGACTTATGTGTTCAAAGCACGATTTTGCAATTTTTTAGTCATACCGTTTACCACTGCAATGACTATTACATGAATTGCAGGTGAGCTAGGTGTAATTCAACGTGGTTTGTAGGATATACTAATTCGCCTAGAAAAAGTTTCATTTTCTACATACAAAGAGAATGAATGCACCAGGAATTCGTCGCAGAATAAGCCACGTATACGAGCATAACGTTATGAGAGATAGTTGATAGTATAATGTGGGACTTTTCAAGATTGATGTTCATGGTGAAATATTGCACCCGTAGTTCATCGCAGAATAAGCCACTTATACGGTCATAACGTTATAAGTGATAGTTGATAGTAAATGTGAGAATGGTGTAAAAATTTTCAAAATTGATGTTCATGGTGAATGTGACAAGAACAGTAAATCACACTGCTTACAGTTTGTACATGCCTCCGAGGGATTTCCACCTTTTCCGAGAGATGAGAGAGTGGCTGGGTAGAGAGTATTTATGTACAAATGTGGTGCTAGCGTAGAGGCCTGCCTCAAGACGCAAGCGGCAACCCTTTTAAAGATGGTATAGGACCGCCCATACACCGGCATGACATCTTCAAAGTGATTATATTAAAATACAATTTGCATAATGATTCTTTTCAGTAAAAAAATCTTTGTGATACCCACGCTTGTTTAAATTATTTGCCATATCGGAAGCCTAAGTACAAAAAGAAACTTATAGCACAACACAATACTATGATTGTGGCTTTAGTTTCGATGTAATATTTACTGAAATTGATATACTATTTATCGTATCATGGAACTAAAGTGAAGACATCTTCTTGAAATAACTCCGTCAAAAATAATATCGACAAATATTATGATTTTTTAAGTTTGTTAACAGGCTTGTCATTTTCTAGGCAAGTTTTGTACATACCATATTATTCATATCAATCAAAGAATATGAAGAGTAGATATTCAGTACGTTTCCATGTTTTTGTCAGTGATAGAACAGTACGGAGTAGACTTATGGAGATTGGCTTAAATTATAGGATTCCAGAAAAAGAGTCATTGCTGGATAAAACGTAGCATCCGAAATTAATACATTGAACAAAGTAACACATTTTATGTACAGAATGTCAGCACAAACAAGCGATATGGAGAACCAAAACTAAATTTTCGATATTTGGTAGTGATGGGAGAAAATATGTGAGACGTCGCATTGGGAAAAATGTAGAGCCAGAATGAATTCAAGCGATAACAAGCAAGCCTACAAGTGCTCTGATTTTAGCATGTATGTCAGCAAATGCTGTAAATGACCTTCATGTCACAGATGGCGCGCTGGACAGCAGAACAGGGTAAAGTTAGGACAGACGCCACGGTGGGACAGATGTCGCAGAGATTGTATGGGCGACACTAGCCCTCCCTATGCCAAATTAAGAAGTTCGTTATGAACCTTTGTGATGTGTTCTACGCGTTTTCCTCGCTTAATTGTTAGTATTTAATTATTTATTCCAGTTTTTATGCTTCAAACTTGCGTGGTAAGTTGTTAAAATTATTCTAATAAAGTTTTATTATATATTTTAAGCCTAACAAGTACGAATTTCATCCCAAAACCGATTGTAACTGTATACTAGATTCTCGTAGAATACAGTCATCTGGTTCTTACTACCGCGTCGTTAACATCACACAAAATGGCTCTGTGACATCTTACCCGCCACTATGGGACAAATGCCGTCCCTAGGTTGAGGGACAGATGCCGCAAAATATATTTTCGTTTTTCAGTTCAAAACGTTCATCACTACAATTTCAGTGGAACTTACATAAATATGAAAGTATATTCAGCGCATTTCTCTATTTAGCTATTTTTTTTTATCTCGTTTTAATAAATAAACTTTGTAAAGTAATTTCCATTTAACGAACTATAACGATATTAATTGATGTTTAAGAAAAGTGTTTTTTAACCTCCACACCCGTAGTTACTTCACTGTACTTTTTTTATTTTAGAAAAATTCCACGAAAGAGGGAAATAACCACTTCAAGAGGGAACTGGACCGTAGACAATCTGATAGACGATGTTAAACTCAAAAATTAGGAAGGAATCTCAATTAGAGAAGCAACTAGCAGGTAGGGATTTCCAGATATTGTAAATTATACAAGAAGAAAAGTAAAATTACGGCATCTGTCCCCACTCTACCCTATGCATTGATACCATCCTATAACCAAATCTTCTATCTTCATTCAGGGATATACTTCCATGTCTCATTTTTTACCAGCAGAATTCAGACTCCTACCACACTGCACGAATATGCAAACAGTAGTTCACGGGGAGTGACATAGAATTGTTAATATGGCCAGGAAACAGCCCACACCTGAACCCCACAGACGAATTGTGGTTCCCTTTGAAAAAAGTGGTACATCTGAGGCGTGTATCTAATAAAAGAGAAATAATTGAAGCTATAAATGCCTCATGGCACCACATAACAAATTAGGGAGATCGCAAAACATCGGTTTGCTCAATGCCCTGTTGCTGTGCTGATGTATCGAAAGATGCGAAATACCCAGAGACATACGGGTAGGTCAGTGATATTGGCAGTACGCTGATATTTACAGACACACCCTATGCACCCGCACACACACACACTCGGGGTTTTTACTGCATACCTTGGACTGTAATGTAAATATTTGACCTCTGTTTATTGAGTAAAATTCCGCATTAAACTGTTTTTCTTTTGACATTTGAATCATTGCACTGCATGAAATGAAACAGATTTTATAAGCATTCAAAGTCTAATTATATTTTCAAAAAGTGCCCGCAATTTTGGCCACTACTGTAAATAAAACTGCTTCGAAGAGAGAGTCAGTTTAGTCTCAAGTAATGCTGATGTGACAGCAAAGGATAACCAGTGATATTTGTGCTTTGGTAATTTTTACTAAGTTGCGTTCTTGATTATTTGTGATACGGGGTTGTTTCTGGAATATTTGTGAGAAAAATCGCATTTGTCGACTGATTATTATTACTCTACATAATCGCACAGAAAGAGAAAGATTTTGTATTAGTATGCACGACAATACGTACCGTCAGGTGGCCTCACCACAGATTCCAAGTTGAAACGTAGGAGCAACTGAGTTATGGTACGATTAGAAATTTCCTTCCTGCTAAAATGAAAGTCAAACTTCGAGTTTGTGGAACTTCTATTTTTGAAGAAAACACTTATAAAGATGTTATCACCTGAATCGTCTAAAGAAGTTAAATCTGAAATTGACATTATAGTGATAGTTAGCAACATTTGCGATCAAGATGTTAATAATAACATAAAAAAACCTGTAAATGAAGAACTCTATTATTCTGCGAGGTAAGTGTATTACTAATGAGTCATGTAAGACCTGAAATGGGGCGGCCTGCTTTAAGAAATGCAAAACAAGCTTAAGACAGCTAATAAATTGTCAGTTTGAACCAATCATCTGATAATATATTTGCTTTTGAATGCTGTAACTAAGATTGCTTTTCATTTGTCAAAGCAGACGACCCAGTTCAAATATATAGCCCATTATTGGTACACTTACCTGATGTATAACAAAAAAAGTTTGTTTGTATCTACTTTATATTATTCTGTATTTTTTAAATAATATTAACAAAATATGACGCATATAAATTTTTGGATTCGAGAAAAAGCACTGGTTAATGCACAATTTTTACAAACAGCCTCTTATCCTTTTTTTTGGTCTCTGCATACATATTATGTCTACAAATTTTCTTCTTTTGAGCAACATGAAAAATTTCGATGTTTCTCCAAACTACGTAGTTTAAAAACTGGATGTTTGTAATGACGGTTTCTTAATTTACTCCGATGACACTAATGAAACATGAATTTTACAAAATTAGAATTTCCGGAGGGTGAAAGGGAAGAAAATTTTCTAAAACATCTTTCTAAATGTCTCGAATAGTGGTGATATCTCTAGATAAAGTCGCGCTAGAAACGTGAAATTTTTTACCTAGTGTAGCCCTAACATGTGTATAATTGCAGTGAACTTTAATGGAATTTTAAGAAATAGATATTACGAAAAGCATATTTTAACGCCACTGTTTCATGACATTTTCTTTAGAACAGTTTCAGCAAAAAACTTAAGACATGAAAACTGCACTTTTAAGACGTGCACGATTATTAAAATGGCTTTTCAAACATTCAAAACTTAAAGAAAGGGAAATGAGGAGAAAAACATTGTAATATCACAATTACTCCTAAATTACCGACGCTAAAAAAAATTAAATTGACACATAAGTTAATTTTGTAGTAATCTGAGCCTCAGGTACATTAAGACTTGCCTTCGACTATCTTTATCCAAATTTTCAGACCTCTACGTGCGGTACATTTTCTTAGCCATCACCGCACACACAGACACACGAACAAACATCTTTCTTTTATTAGTATATGTATATTTTATTAGTATATATATATATATATATATATTTAATGTATATATTTAATATATATATATATATATATATATATATAATCATTTTGCAAATAATATAACTATTATATCGCAAGATAATCGACACTATATAAGTTAGCCAATAATAAAATACAATAGAAAATATATATCTAAGATTGCAAAAAGCACTGCTTAAAAAAAATTAATAAAAAAAAAGAAAGAAAAAAAAAGAGAGAGAGAGGACAAAAAATCCAAAAACAGAATGCATATATATAATATATATATAGATTGCTTTTTGATATCATGCACGTAATTAGAGGCTTAATTATTTTTAAATGTAAATTTCGAATTCTCGATAGTTATTCTGTGCTATAACGCAAAATTAAAAAAAAAATCATAAAAATGAAATTGAAGTTATAATAGTAAAAACGCGAAAAATCGTTCTCAATCTTTTTATTAAATCTTTTTATTAAAACAAAATCTGCACCTTGATAGAGAAAAAAAGTTCAGAAAGAAATCTAAAAACACACTTTCTTTATACTAACTCAAAGTAAAAATAATTTATTGAAACAGTTTTTTTTTTTTTTAAATTAAAAATGGAAATTAGGTTTAAGTTTCGAAATGGTAGTTTATAATATGTTTTCATTTTCGATAACGTCTAATGTATTCAGTATATTAACGGCATCCATATTTAAATACATCCCATACCATGGAAATTACAATGTGTATTAAAGTTTAAAATCTAAATAGAACTTGTACCAGAATTTTTTTTAAATAAAAGCACTACAAAATTTTACAGTAAGTACCTTCAATTAGTTAATATTTCAAAAATTCATAAAAAGTGAAGGAATTGGATTATGTGAATGCGGTTTGCGACAAACATATTCTCATGCAAAGTGGGGAGAAGGGTTTGATAAAGAGAAAAACTTTTTAAAATTTTTTTGTCTATAGAGGGCGTTTCACGTTTCCCAATTACAGGATTGATTTCTGGGTTTAAGTAACGTCTTTAGTGTACCGCAGTAGTTAGTCTTCCTTACCGGAGTTAAAATACGCGAAACGCCACAAGATCTCCTACATTCATCCGGATGTGTCACATGCCTCAGTTCTCACTCACTTATAAAGTGTAATTCCCTGTGATGACAGTCCTGTAGAACATTTACTGGTATGAGCTTGTAATTATTTGCATGTAAATAAACGAAATTTTCTACGAAATATTGTTATTTGAATTATAAAGCACTCCCAGTAAAAAAAGAATTTCACTATTTTTTTGTTATTTTTAACCAAATAAAATCTCTCCACATGAGAACAATTTTTTCGCAAAAGGCGTAAAAAGGCGCTTTCCATATTAAAACAAGAGCAGTCAATTAAAATAGATTTTGATAACGCTAAAACTATTAAACCCGCATCCTCTTTTTATCAAGCAATAATAAGTGAATCAATAGAAATTTTAACCATGAAAAATAAAATATGCAATGATTCAGTTTCATACAATATACCTAAATTATGGTATAAGCTTTTACAGATAGTTCAAGAATGAATAAGATTGGCACATCCCTCCCTATGCTTCCCACCCTAATAACCTGTGTATAATGGTTTGACCTTGTCTTCAGTAGACATTGATGTTTTTACAGCGTTGTGTTTTTGTGTGTATCTGTGAAGTGATGTTTTAACCGAGGCTAACGAAAAAGAAAGGCTACCGCGGTGCTTTACGCGTATCTTTTTTTACAGACCGCGGGAGTCACGTGATGCTCGAATCCACCAATGCAGGTGTACGAAAAGAGCATCACGTCACTCTAGCGGTCTGTAAAAAAAGATAAGTGGAATGCACCGCGGTAGCCTGTCTTTTTCGTTAGCCTCGGTTTTAACCCTGATGATGAGCCAGGACGGCTCGAAAGCGCTAGGTTTTTTAATGTGAAATGCAGTTTTGTATATTTTTTAAAACACCTAAAGTAAAAGTTTTTAATAAATGATGCATATATGTGTTTGTGACATTTTGTGTTGTTTTTAAACAATTATTACAGTACAGAGGTGAATTTGATTCAAAATTAATGTTGTGTTTTTCATGACTCAAGTTTATTTTGAATTTATTTGCCTTGAAGTTTATTCAGGTACTTTGTAATTTCAAATGAAAACTTCAAGTACTTTGTCTATTTGTAGTCTTTTAATAATCCAGATTCCTAATTCATTGATTTAAAATAAAAATTGTAACCTTGTTTAACAGTTCGAAATTAACAGTTAAAACTTTATTATGGAAAGCCGTCAAATATCTGCATAAGAAGGTAGATCTACTTTTCTTCACTATCAATATTTTAAGGATATTTTCTATATTGACGATGATTAAGTATACGCGTAGGAATATAATATGAATTTATAAGAGCTATAAGTTTTTAAAAATATATCCGACTTTTACAAATATATCCGCTATGTACGAGTAATCATTTAAATATGTCTAGTGATGGTATTTATGCTTATAGTTTTTCCAAATTTATTTAACTGCTCTAGACATCATTTCTTCAATTTCGTAGTGAATGGTTTCGACTGGCGAGATATTTATTGTAATAAAGACAATTAGTTTTCAAAGCAAGTGCATTTTCTTCAATAGGCTTGGTGAAAGCAATTTGATTCTCTTTTAAGAAATATTAGTTTCAATTCAGGCACTTTATCTTTCCAATGTTTAGCCAGATTTTTGCGAGTTTTGTTTATACTTTGTGCTGTAGCCCCTTCTAATTCTTTTCCCCTCTTAATTCTCCTCATTCTTTTCAAACTCCAACAGTGTCTACACATCAAACATGAAATTTCAGCGTTTCTTTGAATATAATTGTATTGTAAATTACCATTAAAAATCTGCGATGTTCGGCTCCTGTTCATCATATTTATTCATAATGGTAAATAGCTTTAACATATTTTTTTATATATATACATGCTGAAATCTATGAGAGTATGTCAATAAAATGGGTATAACAATAAAAAATGAAAGGAAAGAAAGAAAGAAAGAAACATCACGCAGGATTCATTAACAACGACACGATTACTAACCTATGTAATGAAAATAAATAAAGAGTCTAAATCCAAAATCCATCTGTTCAACTAAAGCCCAAGTTCAGTACCTGGATGACATATTCGGGGTTTTGTGTCACGCACAAAATTACTTATCATTTGTGTCACTTTCAAAGCGACTCATTTATAACTATTTAATTTCATTTTTTCATTTTTTTTAATTTAACTGTTCTTAATTAGCTTCGAATTTTATTAATTTTATACTTCATTTCTTTGTATTTAATAAGTACAGCATATTATTCTGTAAAGCAGTGTAAAATTGAAGAGAGTAGTAAAATAAAATATTAATTTCGACATATAACAAATAAAAATTATAAGTAAGATATTGTACAAATTTTAAGGAATCATTAAATTTTCAGACTCAAGATCCGGCGCTTTGGTACGTTCCGATTATATCTTTGTATCCACAATTTTTTAATACTAAAATATAAAATTTAGTAAATCTGTTTATATACATCACTGTTGCCAGATGAGAGGGATTTTTTAACTCAGAAAATCGAAGAGAGTAGTAAAATAAAATATTAGTTTCGACATAAAATAAATAAAAAATATAAGTGAGATATTGTACAAATTTTAAGGACTCATTCTGAAGAGAAATATTACCCTTATTTAATGACAGAATAAATAAGACAAATATTACTATTCAAAAATAGTGGTAATCATTCTGAATTAACTAACAACTAAAACAACTGAATAATTAAATTAAACAAGGTAAAATACCAAAGGCTTTAAGGGCCACAGATAAGTCGTCGGCTGATCTAAAACATTAAATTCAGCAACATTAACTTCAAAATTTATATCCTTCAAAATTTTTACTGGTTTTCTTATTGTCGAAATTTTTACATCTATATAATAACTTACATTTGAACAAAAATAAATGAAAAAGTTTCATATTCAGTACCTATCTAATTGCAATTTCAAATAAACGCCCAGCTCTGCAAACAAATTGTAATTTGTTTAATTCGTATGATAAAACAATGTTGAAATCGTCGCCATCTCCACGCCGTCACCACATACTACGGCTACCCTACTGCGTTTATCAATTAGATTTCGATACTTAATTTCTGGTACTAAAATAATTTGTTTCGCTAATTTTAACAAAAATCCGTTTATTAGTATGACATATTTAAATATTTTAAAGAAAACTCGCCGGAAGATATTTTTACATGTCACCAAATATCGGCATTAACAACCAGACTTATAAAAACCTTTATTATAGAAAAAATACAAAAAAGCTTTCTGTAAAACTCTAAACTTTCGTTTCACGGACACATACAGACGAACATGTATATGAGGAAACCAAAAGTGACACATCGTCTTTTGAAATATCATTTTACTTTTGTACCACACATTAACAAATAACATGTGTATGTGTAACAATGTTGATATATATATCATATTAACTACTTGAGAGCGGATGTTAGGTATACATTACTATTAGGGTACGTTTTGATTTCTATTTTTAGAATCGGAATAAGTAGTTGTAATCGTTGCCTTATATAAGCTTAATATTCTTGGATTTCATAAAAAGAAAACTGCTATAAAGAATTACCGGTAATAAAACTAATTTATCGTTAAATGTCGGCCAACTAGATTAGAAAAGTGTTCCTTTTTGAGTCATTATCTCCACAAATCAAAAGTAAGTAAAAACTAGAACATTTCTAAGTGTTCTTCTCTATTACAACACTATTTCTGGTAAAAAGGTAAGTAAAGTACATCATCTGATATTTTTATTAAAGAGACATCACATCGGTCATGAAACTCAGGGTATAATCTAGACATTTTAAAAGTTCAAAAAAAGAAGAAGAAAAGATTTCTCGAGAGAACCTCCCATTAAATTAAACAGTTCACAACACGAACAATGTAAATCAGTGTTGTGCCAACAATTTGAACGCAACAAGTTTACGTTTAAAATATGGTAAATTTTTCTTTGTAAAATTTGTTTCTTTATTATAACATTTTAATAATACAAATAAATGAAAAATTAAAGTACAGTAAAATTATAGGTTTATAGTTTCATTCAAAATTTAATTTGACTAAAACAAACATGAATTCCATACTACCTGAAAATTGAATTTTTTTTAAGTATTTTTTATTAATTAAGAATTATTTTTATGTACTATGTATTATTGTAAAAGTAAAAATCTTTAAATTTTACTAAAATAATAAATTTTATGTGTACTTTTTTTAATTAAAACCATATTAAGGAAATAACTTCTTTGAATCATTTAAATCGAATAGCATTTGATGCTAAATTTTTATCAAATTTTCTAATTAATATGTTCAAGAAAAAGTATAGACCGATATATTTCAATTCAAACAAAGACATATTTCAATGTAGCTGAACTAATATCTAATAATATTGAAAATTTTCCATTCAAAATTTTTAAAAAATTGATGAGGGACTTTCTTGTATTTTTAAGGTTATGTAAAACCGCAAAGGTTATCACTGTGTGAAGTTCGTCTCTTAATAATGCCTGATAATCTATGTAGCAACTTACTCCTGCAGCCCACATGGTACACATATTTAGTACTAGTCGGACACAAGCACCTAATGACTTTTGTTGAGTCAAATACACAGGTTCCTCCAGTTTCTGTACATTGAGGTATTTCACTGGCGCATCTTTTTTCAGTAACTGAAAGCAAATAACAATATGTTACAAGGTAGACAGTATTTGAATAAGCATAACACGGTTTAAACATCTATAGTTTACAAAATATCTGAGAATTTATGACAGTTTCAAATACTGCATATTTTAACAGATAAACCGGCCAAAGTATCAAAACCAAAATAAGCATTTATAGATCATTTATTTTATCACAAGCAGTTATGGCGTATTTCGTTTGTGAAATCCACATCCATATATTGCAATTTTTCAACAAGTGTGCATGTAATCCAGTTTTTTATGTATCCAGTGCTAAAGATCACGTTTATTGAAACGGAGTACTATTTGGATATTTACAGACTTATATATAAAGGGCACACGCGCTAACTGCTTGGTTTCTTTTTCTCTGATTTTTTTTCTTGAATTATTTTATACAGCAGCAGTTACTGCCATAATTTACAAGTAATAACATTATTTCCTGAAACATTATTTATAGGAAACATTTCAATTCAATTCGTACACTCATACACCATATAACTAATTCTATGCTGAATTTCCAAATGTATTAGTTAATTTATGGCTACGCAATATATATATATTGTTATGAATTTTGTATATATCTGTAAATATTCCATTTGTTTAAATTTATTTTTATTTTATTGCAGTATTATTAATGTATTTCCTATTGAGCATCATGTAACTCAATGCTAAAGGCCTCAGGTGTTTTGCAAGGAAAACAACCTTACAGCATTGTTTTTTATAATGGAGTTCTATGGAAATATCGCCAAGGAATGGGTTTATCGCCAAGTTGGCGATGGATTTGGCGACTTTTTGTGCAACCCCCCCCCCCTTATACCTGTACATTGGGAACCTTTCTCGCTTGGGTTCTCTATCGAAAGTTGAAGTAATTTCTGGTAAATTCTGGACATCCGAAAGCTCTCGAAAAATCTGGAAAGATCTCTGAAACCTATATAAGGACCTCCACCAGTTGAGTTCAGTTCAGTTCTCTGTTAACTGCGATTGAGTACCCACGAGAGGCTTTGCATTGAGACTGTGTTGTCTATGAGAGATGTTGTATCTGATACGCCGTATTGAACGTTTAGTTCTGAGTGAAATTTTGCTGTGCTATTATTAGATTTGAAGATTACTTAATATTTGTGTTTTGAGAAGATATTTGTTTTCTTATATAGAGTCAATAAAACTTGCTGATTGTTTTTATATATTGGCATCAAGCCTTTCGAACCCCGAACTCACAACAATATATATATATGTTTTCATGCATATTTGTGTGTATTTCTATAGATAGATTGTTAAAAGTTTTCAGCTGGCTTGAACCAAATTTTGGTGCTGCAGTAGCTGCAACCATAAGATGATGATATCTCGTTCAATATTTGAAGCTCCGGTTAAACCATAGCTCCAAATTTTGTAACTAGATTTCATCATCTTGTGGTTGCAGCTACTGCAGCACCAAAAGCTGGTTCAACCAAGCACAAAATTTTTAATAGTGTACACAGTTTATTTTAGAGATGATTCCCCGACTATAACGTAATTACAAAATATGTGTTCCTTTCCCGGTTTCCACACGTGCAATTTCGGAATTGCACCGATTTATATTAATGAATTTGGCGACTAGTGAAATGATTCACTCGCAGTTCATTTAACTCTAATTACATTATCATACAGACTACTATACACAGAGCCTGAGTACACAGTACCACTATTTCCGGAAAATAAATTTTCAGTTTACTTATGATGGAAATTCTATGTTTAAATAAGGTGACGATTATAATGCGACAGTTGTGGAGACTGTGTTTCCATGGCATACAGGCTTTGCCTATACATTATTTAACAATTGTCATGTTCTAAGAATCTGGAATATTCATGAAAAGAAGATATTATGAAATTATGAAACAAGTTTCAAGTCAAATGTTATCAAAACTGATGTTGCCCGTCCAGTCAACTTTTTTCTTGGGTTTTCTTGATTGCCACTACTTTTTTAAAGCAATAATGTTTGTGATATTTAGTGACATATTAAATAAAGCGATAACAATGCGAATTATAGTATTTCAAAAAAAAGTGGTGGCAATCGAGCAATCTGAATTTTTAAAAATAGTAGCGGACTGGCAACACTGACAAAACATTCACGAAATCGAAATATTGTGCTCCTTTCAAGAGTTATGACATATCTAAGAAAATTATATCTTTCTCCATTTTCATACGATTATTTATAAACTACTAACAATAATACCAACTAATTTGTTTTACTTTTCACTATTTCAGAGCGTAAACTTAAAGTCAACATTTCCTGTATGTACTGTAAAAAAGTCCTTCCGACCTGTACCGGGAGGAAAAGGTAGCTTTCATAGTCCATAATAGTCCATGTTTTTAAAAATTCAATTCATTTTACTCAAACACCCGAAGCTAAATTGCTTGGAACTCGATTATAGAGACTTCAATCCCGGATTTCGTTAATACTGAATTTGAATGCGAATTTCAGCATGAGAATTACAGAATAACAAAAATTAGATTATTTCAAAATGTCAGCCACACTAGAATTTCAAACTACCATATCTCTGCCATTTTGCAAGATAAAGCCAAAACAAAAAATGTTCCGAAATGCTTGTATCATGATCTAACACTTAATGGAAACAACTTTTTCAATTTAAAATTTTTTATACATCTTTTTGAAATTTTTAAACAATTAAAAAAATTTAACCTGCCACCAATTTGAAACAAGATGGCGCATGAAGCTGGCCAACGAACTCGGTCGAGACCTTGGTGTGTTCTGTATAGATGATCAGTCACATTCATATCGGTTCACAAATACGAGAGTTACAGCATAACAAATATCAGATTGTTTCAAAATCTCAGCCACCCTAGAATTTCAAACTGCCCTATCTTAGCCATTTTTTAAGAAATAGCAAAAACAAAATATGTTCCAGAATCCTTGTATCACGTTCTAAAACTTAACAGAAACAATATTTCCAATTTATAATTTTCTTGTACATTTTTTGAATTTTGAATTTTTTTTTTTAATTTTAACTGGCCGCCATTTTGAAACAAGGTGGCGGATGAAGCTGGCCAACGAACTCGGTCGAGACTTTGATATCTTGTATACACATACTCAGTCACATCCAAATCGGTTCATAAATAACAGAGTTACAGCATGACATATGTCAGATATATATATATAAATAGATAGATAGATAGATAGATAGATGTATATATATAAATCAACATTTAAACGTAGGTTAGTTTGGGGATCAGAGGGTCATGATCGGTGAAAATATACCAAAATTTTTTGGAAATGCTTTCCTCCGAACGGCTGCAATAAGTAGCTTTTTGTAACGAATGCTACCTAAAACACATAGCAGCATCCTCTTGGATGATGTACACTGAAAGCTAATCAGCATATATTTATGTCAAGATGTAGAAGGATCACAACACCGTGGCAAACACAGACAGAGAACCATATTTCCTGTTTAAGACATCTCAAAAGAAGTAAATCCATTAAAAACGGAAGTCGAAAATTTTCACGATTCCCGTGCTTTCTTCTTATATACATACATATATAAGTAAAAGTACATAATACAGTGAAACGTGAACTTTATGAAATAATAAGTGCGCAACGCGTTCTTGATACGCAGAAATCCGAATAATTGGATAAATCATCAAAGTAAGATTAAGTTGTAAAATAAAAATTCTATAAAATACTTTTTTTAAAGAAATGTATGCCTAATATGATATTGCATACAGGTAAATTTTAATTACAAATAAAGTTAAGAATACAGTACAATAGATAAAGCAACAGCCGAATTCACAAGCTATTTATTGATTTGAAAGAAGATGAATGAACTCATTTCTAAGACTAAAACTAGTGGAAATTCCATTCCATTTTTTTTCTCTCTCGTACCATATCTGTTATCTATTTCTGATACTACTCACTTTTTATTTAAAAATCCTTTTACATTTCAAATACAAGTTAATTATTAGTATTTTCTTAGAACATGAAATTACATGATATATGAATATGAATCTGAGATTAGATGCATATATTATCCATGATATTGGTGCTATACCGACTTAGAATTAATTATCCACACTTATAATTAAATATGAAGGATCAGTGTCCATAAGCCGTGTTTTTGGCCCATGAAATAAGACTAAAATTCGATTTTGTTATACTGACTTAATTATTTCACTTTTTAATATTAGAAGATTTATCCTGTACGATTCGACAATAGTTTTTGCATTTTGTTCGGATTTATATAACTTATACAAGCTCGAATTTCGTATTGTTCGTAGTTTTTGATGAAAAATACGCAATTCGCCTAATTTCACCTCCATTATTTATATATTTTTTAATATTTTACTATGAGCGCAGCTTTGCAACACTTTTATTTTTACATATAGTGTACATTTTGATGTATTTCAGAATATATGTAAAGAAGAAAGTGTTGCACGATTGTGCTCATATAAGTAATTGAGATAAAATTGGGAGATATTGCGAATTTTTCATGAAAAACTACGAATAATACGAACTTTCAGCTTGTGAAAATTCATATAAATCCGAAAAAAATGCAAAAATTATTGTTGAAATCGTACTGGATAAACCTTCTAATATAAAAAAGTCCTTCCGGCCTGTACCGGGAGGAAAAGGTAGCTTTCCTATATCTTCGTTTTAAAATTTTAGCTAATGTTACACGAAAACAGCAACTTAAAATGCAAATAAAACGGTTACAAAAGATTCGTTAATACTGAATTTGAATAAGAAATTCGCCAAATTATTGAGCAATAGCCAAATTGGCTTCATTTATGAAGACTTATTTTGGTCGCCAAATTTGGCGAGAATTTGGCGCTAACGGATATGAATATATAGTTTTATGCGTATGATTGGGAAAATTATTACAACAATGAAAGAAAATAATTTGCGTGTAATCGCGTTAATGTGCTGTTTTGTTTCAAAATGTCAGCCACCCTAGAATTTCAAACTGCTCTATCTCAGCCATTTTTTAAGATAGAGGTAAACCAAAAAATGCTCTGGAATCCTTGTATCAAGGCCTAACACGTAAGCAAAAAATAAATTTGAATTTTTAACTTTTTTCTATATTTATTTTAGTTTTAAATTTTTAAATGGCCGCCATCTTGAAACAAAATGGCGGACCAAGCTGGCCAACGAACTCGGTCGAGACATGGGTGAGCTTAATACACACAATTGGTTTCATCGAAATTGATTTATAAATACGAGCGTTATCGTATGACATATGTCAGATATATATATATATATATATATATATATATATATATATATATATATATATATATATATATATATATATATATATATATATATATGGATATATATATATATATATATATAAATCAAGATTTGAACGGAGGGTGGTTTTGGGGTCTGGGGGTCATGATCGGTGAAAATATATCGAAATTTTCCGGAACTGCTTTCCTCCGAACGGCTGCAATAGGTAGCTTTATACTTTTTTGTATTGAAAGCTACCTAAAAGTGAAATAATTAAGTCAGTATAACAAAATCGAGTTTAGGCTTATTTCAAGGGCCAAAAACACGGCTTATGGACCCTGATCCTTTCAATATTAGTTTTCAAAAAAAACTTCAAGCAAATTATATTTTTACAAAGAAATACAATCAATTCGTTTTTCAATAACTTATTTTTTCTTTCTCTTTGAAAATTGCATTTTTTTATAACTTAACATCGATCCAGATATTCAGATATCCGGATGGCTGGAGGTCGAATAAATGACTATATAACCATTTTTTATCGCCTTTTCAAAATCCCTTACCTTTGCAACCCATCATTTGATCGTATTCGATGTCTTCTCCGCATTCGCAAATAACACCTTCTTTCGTTGACTTACACGTTCCTCCAGTTTCCTTGCATTTGTTTATTTTATCACAAGTCTCTTCAACCACTGTAAAATAAATATAATTATAACGAATATTACCGGATATTATCCGCAAATTAAATATTTACAAATTTCGGTTACTGAGAATGCCGAGTATGACACAGTGAATAAAAACTGTTATTCTCAACTGAAAAATACAATATTGTGTTTTATGATATATTCAAAATTTTTATAACAATTGTATTCTTTAAAAGTACAAAGATATCCGGTTACACAACGACCTTGGATATCCTAAGCAAAAACAAAATTAAAATATTGAAATGCAAATAAGGAATTTATAAAGAATGCTGTGATTGGTTTAACATTAGCTTGCCAGTGTCTCCGCATGACTTGTGTAGACTCTTAAGATAGCAGAATAAACAAAGCAACATAAAACCTTTTTAAAAACATTCACGAAAACTGCAATGTAGATATAGGTTTTTTAGTAAATCTGTAGATATTTCAGACAAAGCATACAGTAAAGATACAAGACTTTTTACCAAAAGGAAAAGTGCGGGTTTTTTACCAAAAGGGAAGATGCAGGTTTTTTACCAAAAGGTAAGATGGGAAGATGCAGGTTTTTTATCTAAAGAATTTTGTGTCTGAAATCATGTATTTTTCCTAAAGGTTTTATTAAAGGTTTT
This sequence comes from Maratus michaelseni, assembly GCA_963931845.1. Taxonomy (NCBI): domain Eukaryota; kingdom Metazoa; phylum Arthropoda; class Arachnida; order Araneae; family Salticidae; genus Maratus; species Maratus michaelseni. Next base: position 220,573,676 of record OZ007600.1, on the reverse strand, counting down.
TTGTTGAATTCTTTACTTGGATATCCCACCTAAAGATCTCCCTGTCTTCAATTAAAATGCTGTCATCAACCTTTCTAGTACAGAAGTATCAGAAATACAATACTCGGTTCTTAATCTCATATTTAATTTTGTAATTTCTTAAAAAATGCATTTTCCTAACTTATTTGCTCCAGTTGAAAAACCCTTTAAAATAATCGCTTAACTGAAATACAAAAAGAAAATCTGCATCATGTAATTCTTGCTAACGTTAATTTTATTTCTAGCAATATTAAATCTAACCTCACGCCTTAAACAAAAAATTGTTTTGGATGGTGTTAAATCAAATGAGAATATTGCCATTAGAATGGGTAGGTTATCATCCTCTATAAAAGCATTATATCGACGGCGTGAGAAATTTGTTTAATGACGGTCCATATGGAATTCTGTTCCGCGACCCTTCCTCACAAGAATTATTACGAGTAAAGTGTATTATTAAGTCCTCGCCTCTAATTTTGAATTCTTCTAAATCTTATTTTCTTCTTCAGTGCAAGATTTTATGGCCTTACATAAGTATATAAGCCAAATATATATTTTTTGTTCCATAGTTTTCAATATAGGCACCGCCTTATATCCCTTAATTAAATATCAACTAGTTCCTCTACATTCTGCCAATGTACATACTGTAAAGAATTCTATCAACTTTGTCAAGTAACTGAGACAACTCAAATAATTAAGAATTTACCCTCTACAATTCTTACTGTCACTTTTTTTTTTAAATTATATCATTCTTAAAGAATGTTCCTACAAGTGGTGCCCTCTCCTGTCTAGTAAAGTGATTTCGCGAATTTCATTTTGCATATTTCGAATTTCAAGAGTTATAATCTCCTACTCGTATTTGTCAGTCAAAATATCCTTTTTCATTCCAAGACAACTTCTATAAACAATCTGATTTCTTAGTCATAGGCTCTTTTCTATCCCCAATACTCCAAGACATTTACATGCACTATATTGAATTCATCATCTTTAATAAACTAACAAATCTACAAGTCAGAAGTCTCAACGTGAGCTCTACAAATCATTGTTCAATAATCTCACCAATTTTTAACATTATCTGCATAATATTTGATATCCTAAAATTCAATTTTTTAAAGTTATTTATGCATTTATAAAAATAAAAAATTTATCGAAAGTTCCGGAAAATTTTAGAAATATCGCATTAAACAAAATTCTATGCAATGAAATGATAAACTACTTATTATTGCATTTTTTCAGAATAACAAGACATTACTTACAGGGGGCTCCAAGCCCCTGAACCCCCGTTGTTGCTTTAATTTTATATTCTCAATTTGCAGTAATTGTGCTATTTCATTTTTTGAGTATATGTCTGAATGTATTTACTATTTTAATTTCATTAGAATAACCATCTCTTTGTACAAGATATTTTATCCTATGCTTAAAAGAATACTTATATTTCAACCACTAAATATTATATGTTGCTGAAATTGAATAAAATTTCGTGTATAAAATATACTTATACAAATGTAAATTCCTCTTATGTGATTTATATTCAATTTACACATTCAACGTTTTTATTATTTTCATTTGGAAAACCAATTTGGTTTTCTTTCTTTAGTAGTTAAAATAAATTCATTAAAAATATAATATTTCATTAAAAAAGCATATTAAAACTTAAATCACCCGAAAATTAGCTACTTTGTTAATAAAATTTCGGGTCAAAATAATGCGATTCAGTTGAATTTTCCTTTGTTTATATTCTTTGAAATACACTGCTCAAAACAATTAAAGGATATTTGAAGTTTTATATAAAATAAAGATATAAACGAAATTTTTTTTGCCGAAAATAGAAGAAGAAAATCACAAATGCAAATTTTTCTGGTTTTCAAACTATGGAGTATGCAAATTTTGAGTTCGACGTCAAAAACGTCGCTTCAGCGGCAGCGAATGAAATTTGACTTTCAACTGGATAAAAGAGAATGAAGACAAGGATGATCGGCATTCAGTGATTGCTTTGTTTCGATGAGTACGATGTCTCAGCGAAGTCATTTGACAGATTCAGAAGCTTGGAGAATTGTTGGTAGGTTAGAAGGGGGCCAAACTCAAGCCGAAGTAGCGCAAGCCATTGGAGTGTCACAAAGTGTCATTTCCAGGATCTGGAACCGTTTATTGGAGAGTGGATGTGCAGGCCGAAGACCAGGGCAAGGTCGTAGACGGGCAACAACGCCCAATGAAGATCGGTATTTAGCGTTAACAGCTCGGAGACACCGAAACATGAACGCTACTCTTCTCCAACAACACCTTCGCTCGGCTACAGGCACCACGATTTCAACTCAGACTGTCCGAAGAACCGGCTCCATGCTGTAGGTCTGTATGCTCGCCGACCGATGGTATGTGTTAGATTAACATCAAGGCATCATCGCGACCGCAGGGAGTGGGCAACCGAGCATGTCAACTGGAGGAGAAATGAATGGAGCAATATTCTGTTTTCTGACGAGTCCCGTTTTTCTGTGCATCCGGATAATAGGCGTATTTTCATCTGGAGGGACCGTGGCAGTAGGAATAATCCTGCGTTCGTGCACGAAAGTGTCAGATTTGGCGGTGGAGGAGTGTTGGTGTATGGTGGCATCTCCATTGACGGGCGCACTGACCTCTACATCATTCGAGATGGAGCTCTGACTGGTCGCCGATATAGGGATGAGATCCTCAGACCTATTCTAGTCCCTTACGCTGCAGCAATCGAAGATAACTTCATTTTAATGGACGATAACTGCAGGCCACATCGTGCAAACCTGGTGGAGGATTTCCTTTTCGAGGAAGGAATCGTTCGAATGGAATGGCCAGTGTGTTCTCCAGACATGAATCCAATCGAGCACGTTTGGGACGCTCTAGGAAGACGAGTTTCTGGCCGCCAACAACCCCCACAAACTCTCCAAGAACTGGAAAGAGCTCTTCTGGAAGAGTGGGGCAGAATACCCCAACTCGTCATTAATAGCCTCATTAAGTCCATGCCTCAAAGGTTGCTGGCCGCCCGTGGAAACCAGCGGAACCCCCGGGAACCCCCTACTGAAAATGATTTTCTTTGAAGAAAACACCTTTTCTTATTCTTTTTTTCTCATATGCACAAATTGTGTTTTTTTCCTTTTGTACACAAATGCGCAATAAAATGCATTTTTTTCTGCCAAACATGTGTAATTTATTCTCATATAACCTACTATGTCTGTCGACCATGTATCAATCAGCTAAAAAGTTTCCCAGATACAAAATCCACCTAAAACTGCAATATCCTTTAATTGTTTTGAGCAGTGTATATTTGCTTAGCAATTATTTAATGAAAGAGACGAAAAAAATGCGATTGGAATTTTTTGTAAAAAATGAGAAATTAAAATGTTTCACATCTTTCAAATTAATGCATAAAATTTCCCAATAATTTATACAATTAATTTCGAAATTCTAATAAATATATTGGCAACTTTTCAAAGCGATTGGATTAAATTAAGATCTTCATTTCGTAAACTTAGCATCCATAATGTAGCATTTACAATTATCCCAATGCGACATTTTCTTTTCGGTGAATGTTAAAATTTAAAAAATCGTCTGATTTTCCTTTGAAAAGACTTATGACCTAAAAAAATGTTCTATATTTTTCGAACGAATGATCCAAATGTAACTAAAAACTATACAGCTAATTCCGGGTACCTCACCAACATACCCACCAAAAATCAACCTAATAGGACGATTTTTACAGCAGTTATCGCTTCTGTCAGACAGACAGAAACCAAAAACTTTTCGTGTCTCCACAGTGAGCCTCAACTGACCTTTCGGCAATTATCTTTCCTGTTTTGGACTCACTATATTGATGACACATTTAATTTAATTGACACTTTTCTTCCCAATATTGGTAACATCCTTAACATTATAAACTGTATGAGACAGAAATATTCAATTTAATTATGAAACAGAAAATAATAGTTCACTCCAATTTCAGGGATATCCTTATCACCTGCACTGAAAAAAGCTTCTCTACATCCGTCTATCACAAATGTCTCGCTGTATATGTACCACCCAATTCACACAAATATCATCCTCCTAGGCAAAAAAAGTCCGATTTTAAACAACTCTTTAAAACGAACTATTCTTGAATAATTTCTTTTGATATGTAGATAAATATTTTTACGAATATAAAAACACAGCAGAAAAAGATTATTAAAGAAAAAATGGAGCGTAATTAAAGCAATGCGTGACAGATTTCATATAAATAAATGTTAGTAATTGTTATTGTCTACATTCTTATAGTTAGAATGAATATATTAACTTAAAAAAAGGTAGTAAAAATTTATTCAAATAGTTTTCTTAGAAACTGTGGTAAATTTTTACTATAATTTTTAGAACGATGTTTGTTGCACTTTGAGAGAAGATAATACCAAAAAAAAAAAAGAAAAAGAAGAAATATTGATTGTTTTTTCTGCTATATGTATATAAAGGCAAATTAAATATCCATTAGACTTTTTCTGAGTTTATATGTTTTTTAATTATTTTTATGACTCTGTCCTCCTCCTCCCAGTGGTACTGTAAAATACCATAAAAATTCTTTATTTAACACTCGACTGGCAGTCATGTAGTTTAGGATGAGTTATAGGTACTTTACATTATCACGTTCTAAAAGCATTATTCGTTATACAAAGCAAAAGTTTTTTTTTTTTTTTAATTTTAATTATAACACTGTAATTTTTTTAATGTTCTTTATGTTGAAAGTAATGGAATGGAAAATTTCAGTCCTGATATATTTCTTAAGTATACTGTAAGGTTGTATTTTTACATTTTCCCATTACATAAAATAGTAAAAGTAATATTTAAAAAATATATATTTAAGTCAAGTTATAAATAGTCCACTTAACACCTTTAAATACTGATTTAGTTTATTAATTGTAAGAGATGAAATATTTCTAAAATCTATTTAATAATTGAACTGGTATTTAAGGTAATCTAAGGTATTTTTAGAGGTAATCTACGATTTTTTTAAAGGTTCTAGTAAATCGTTTTTATGGTGGAAAATTCATTAATTCATGCATTTGGATTAAAACATATATATAGTTAAACTAATAATAATATACTGAAATAAAAATTTTAATTTAAAATAATTATATTTTCAATTTGTCCAAGAATTTATCTTTATCTATTGGTTTATTCTTTTAAAAAACGCTTAAATTGATCTGTTGAAATTATTTTTATATTTTAATAATTTTAACTATTATTATAATATGTAACCCTGACTAATTTAATAGAATCATTTATATTGACAAAATGGTTATTCCAGAAAGCCGGGCTTATCTGTATATAACAATATCCTATTTTTAAATGTTAAGTCATATCTAAACTTACTAAATATATATAATATATATATATAGTTTCCTTTGAAAATTAGGTCCCCATCATGTAGTACTGCTAAATTATTTGTTGACTTTATCTGATGAAATGTGCTGTTGAGCTCCTTATCCCAATATTCAGATTTCGTAGCATGATAACACCCACCTATTTACGGTAAGTCACACTATGCCATGCTTTCGTGCGTATGAGAGACTTCTTCTACTTGGGTCGGACGTCGCGGTCGATGTAATACCGTGGTCGCGGTATGAGCGGTCGATGTAGTACACTCAATTCATCTTACATTCATCGAAGACATGATAAACCACTTCCTCTATCCTAATCACTAATAAGGCAATCTGTTATTGATTTATATACTATGCCTAATTGTACTTTGGACATTGAATTTTTAAAGTGATTTTATTACATCATTCGATTTTCTAAATATTCAGAATAAATTTACTATAATTCAAAGCAATCGGAACAGTCTATCTATGTGCGCCGATATATTGCAAAGAGTCTATTTTAAATAAAATAACTTAAGTTTTAAAACAATTTCCCTCTCAAAAATAGAAATTTATTAAATGTCGGAAAAAGATTAAAATCTAAAAATTATCATCAGTTATAATCTTGAGTGAACTGAATTTCTAGAAATGAACAAAATTTTATATCCCATATTTTAGTTTCTTCAATCTTTTTATACTATGGCACAAATAAAAACAATTTTTGGTAATAACTGCAATCAATTTTGTGCCTTTTCCGAAAAATAAAATTGAGAAAGAAATAATAAAACAAAACTCATATTTATATTAAATTTTGTTACAGAATTGAATTTTAATATGTTGATATCTTATTGCGTGTTTTTTAATAAATGTTCTTTATTTATACGACAATATTCTTATTTGCCTATGTGTCTACGCCTCTGTGTATATATAGATCCTCTATCAAATATTCTCACACTCTCCTGCGCACTCTCTTTCTACACCCATACACACGCACAGATTTACATACACAAACATTGTAAACATATATATACTCTATATGCGTGTGTGTGTGTGCGTGCGCACGCACGCGCGTTTGTGTGCATGTATTTGTCATGAAATCTAAATTTATGTTTAAGCAAAGAAACTATCTTAAATTCATATCGATTGTTAATCTTTATCATATCTCAAATATATCGTTAATAAGCCATTTTTTTTTTCATTTACAATTAAAGTTTACACGTAACAAGGTGAATGCATATTCTTTCTGACATTATAACTTTGTCTGATGCAACTAAACTAGCGCTAATTTAGTTCACTTATCACAACTGTTTTATACATGCGCATAAACAATAGCATAGCTAAATGTTTTTTCATAGGCTGAATTTCCAGATTTTTTTTTTGTACTACCATGGTCTGTTTTAAAAAGAAGTTAAAATTTTTTAACAGTTTTTTTTTAAATCCTTTCATAGTTCAAAATTAGATTATTCTTCTGTAATCTGAATTCAGGAATATTTTCCTGGTAACAACTATCTCATATAATCCGGTCATTAAGAGTGTAAATCAATATAAATAAATATTTTTTCCTGTTACTGACTTCTTCTTTACAGATGTGTGTTCATTATGTAAGAGACACAACAGTTTGGTGCATATGAACGTTTTCAGATTTGCACCGGCTATCAAGAAAACAAAACATACAAAATTAGCAAATCATCCTTATTTGAGATTATTCAAAATATATCAGAATTTTACTGCTTATTTCAAAATAGAAATAAGTTGATTTTATCTCTCCCAGGAAAAACTAAAAGTTCATAATTTTTTTTTTCGTTTCAGAGGAGACAAATAAGTTTGCACTATATTAGAGATGGAATATAACTATTTTTATGTAAGTGAGCAGAATGCATTTTAAAATAAACAATTTGGAAATTGTACGTCAAACGTGACAAAAGAGGTGCGTTCGTACTACAGTTAGTTACATAAATATTCAGATCTTGATGACTTTTAATTCTGTGAAATGAATTATATCGTCTGCAGATTAATTTCTGTCATAAAATAAGTATCTCGGTCGCTTGACGATTACACCTCGGAAGCTCCTATAACAAAAAAGCACCGATTTTTTTTAATTCAAATTTCTTAATAAATAATTTTATTAATATATTTTTAAAGTTTTGATTCGATTTTCATAAAATTTGAAATGTCTCGACAAAATTCTGCAAAGATAATATATTTTAAATTTCAACCCATTCGTTTGGGTAGTTTTTGCCTTGTTATATGCGGACGGACGGACAGACAGACAGACGAACGGACCAGACGACGACAAGAGGTGCTACGTATTGATATAATTACGAACCTAAAAAGACAGCAAGAAGAAAATATATTTACTTACTTTTATCACAAAATTCTCCGGTGTAATTCTTTGTGCAATTGCATACGATGTCGTCACCTTTTACAATACATTTTCCAGAATTCTTACAAGGGTTTTTTTTACAGTCAGCTAGAGAATGAAAACACACTTAAAGATAACCAATTTTAAAATATTATTTAAATACATATACATTTAAAAAAATTATAAATAAATATTATTGTAAAAAAATAAATGTAATATAAAATATTATTGAAAATTATGAATCGGAAAAAATATAGACACATTAAATCCCATATGCACATATACATTTTCTAAGATCTTTTATTTGATTCGTATCTCAATGAGACTCCAAGGAAGGTAATCGTCTGATATTTTCATATCTGATGTTGTTCATATCGATGCATTTACAATATCATATACCCTATGATACCAAAGTGATATATTTGTATCTTACAATTTATTATTGCGATGGGTTGTTTTAATTAGTTTACGATATCTGAATATTCATACATATCTACTTACATATTCCCTTTCCACATGAAGCATTAGAATAACAAGTAATTATTTTTTGGTGAAATTCAAATTAGTCTTAATATCATCAATCCATAATAAGTCTATCGGTATTTTCTCGAATACTAATAATGACTAATCCAAATAACTTTACATATGACCTTCTATGTATTCAAACAATAAAAAGATATTGAAGGAACGATCTTTCTTCAACAAATTATATTCTTCTAAAAAGAAAAATTTCGTTTATACCGAAAAAATAGGCACAGAAAAGGTACACAAAACTGTTACTTGAGCCTTTGGAAAGATGTGATACAGAGACAGAAATATTACTAGATTTAACACACGACATATGTGATATTTCTTCCAAGAATGTGAACAGAGCTCTATATTACATCCCGTTAACGTTCTAAAAATACAATTTATTCCAGAATTCGGTCCGGATTCAAAAGCAATGTAAAACTTGTCAACATTATTCTAAACTTTAATCTTAATAAATCTTTGAATTTTTATCTTGGAATTATATATATGTTTTTTATATAAATAATATTAAATTTAATAATTGGTGTAGTTCTCGTGAAGTTTATTAAAGGAAAAAAAATTAATAAGATAATGTAAATTGTCGAGTTAATTTAGTGCAACTCTGTCTGTATTTTATATCTGCGTTAATCCCTCTTAACCGCATATATGTATTCGGATGTATATGTATCAGTGACTGAGCTGAATCAATTTTGAATCCGCTTACAAGCATTGCTGTGAATTAGGTCGTCGTGATGTCTTTATGTGCTTTAATTTGTTTAAATAAACTGCGTTTTAATGGATTTACTTATTTGATGATTCAACATACTGCAGGTGCAGTAACAGACATGGTGCCGAATATTGATAGTATGTAATACATCGAAGGTGAGAAGTATGCTGTTTATCGAACTGGAAGTAGCATGGATACTTTCAGACCGCCTAGCCCAATGAGATTTTCTTCTGTAAATGTGGAAGAAAATTGGAACAAATTGCGTTAAGATCTGAACAATTACTGCCTAGATCATGTAAAAGATTATTCTGCTTAAAAAGTAAAGTTAGAAATGTGGTTGAATAGTGCAGGCCAAATCTTTTCAACACGTTTAGATTTGAAGTTCCAGAAAATAAACAATAGTTAGTGCTAAAGAAATTTGGCGAATATTGTTTGCCTCATCCGAACGTTGTTTATGAAATATATAAATTATTTTGCTGTGTTCAACTTAAAGGATAGACCTTTGAAGGGTATGCGACAAAGTTGAAAATATTGGCATCGGCTACTTGTGAGTTTATCAATCAAAAACATTTTCTGATACGTAACCGGATAGTTCTATTAAGAATTCGCGGTTTAAAAGAACAGTTGCTTCTGATATCAACGCTGGGAGGGGGGGGGGGAAGTTATTGAAATTGTTCCTACAGAAGAATCAAGCAGAGAACAGATTCGTAACGTAAGAGATGAGAATTAAATAAATAGTGTGAAAAAGCATCTTAAGAAGATCAACCGAAACTGTCACTGGAATATGAGTTCAAGAAATGTAGTCGAAAGCCTCTTAAATGTCTGGCTTATGAAAAAGTGTGTGTAAAGTGTAAAAAAAAACATATTGCCATTGGATTCCTTCAGAATTCAAAGAAATTCATGAAGTGGAAAATGAGCTTAATAAATAGATTTCATTTTTTGGGATACGTGACACATTTTCTCCAAAGTGAATAAAATTTATTTATGGGTTCTGTTCCAACCGTTCTTGAATGTAAAACTGTTCCAACCGTTACTAAATATGAGTTTGTGATTGCAATAAATATACCTGAAATGAATGAGGACAATATCATGAATTTTAGTGAATTGCATTTTGTAGAATGCCTTATTAAAATTATTGAAATGGTAAAACTAGGCTGCGTCGCCCGGCGCGTCTTGGACCACCGAACCCAAGTCATGTGGGACATGTAACTCGCACGACCGGATTTGTCTTTCCGTATGCGCTTCGGCCGGTCAGAGGACTGCCACCTGCGGACCCCCCGAACCTTTCGACCCATGTGTGGGCGACATAGGTCGCTGCGATACACAGTGGATCCCATTATCAGAGGAAACCACCACGAAACACTTGGGGACGGGCCGGTGCCCCCCAACAGCTTTGGAGCTGGACACCCATGAGGGTGCCATGCCCTAGGCCTTAAGTCAGGTTTTCCCAACCAGCACTTGCTTTACCATAACTCAAGGGATGTGGAGACCTACAAAGGTAACCACGGTTCCCTCTTGTAATGGATCTTATTGAAATGGTAATTCAAACCTGGTTTTAAAATGTTATGTTTCATAAAAAATTAAGTATTTTAATGCTGATTTTAACTAGATACTGGTCCTGAAATAAATAGTCTACGTCACATATTTTTAATCATATTATGCTTAAGATGGAATTGAATAGAACTAGTGTAACATTTTTAGCTTATCGTAATTTTAAATTAGCACCAAAGGGCACTATTGTCATAAGTTGTTGAACTAGTAAATTAAAAAAATGTCCCACTTGAGTTATATATTTTAGATGTGAAATCCAGTCCGATATTGAGATTAAGAACTTGCTCGGATTTAAGATAAATCGAAAAGATTTATGTGAGATAAAATGTTGTATTCCAGATAAAAGGGATTTGATAAGTAAATTTAAAGATATTGTTTCTAGTACAGAATTATTTGCTGATGAACCATAACATATTGCTTTTAAAAAATAGTCCAAACCAGTTGTTCACCCTCCAAGACGTGTTCTTTAGGGTTTGAAGTCCAAATTAAAATAAACATTAGATAAATTAGAAAGAGCGGGCACAGCAGTCTAAACTAAATAAGCCGACAAAAGATTTTTTCTTCTTTTTATAATGTGTTCTTTACAAAGTGTGCAACTTTAAATGGTATCTGAACATTGTTAATTAAATATTGAAATAAATTGTTACTAGATTGCAGTTGTAAATATATCATGTTTAGCAAGATTTTCTTTAAACCCAGACAACACTTAAAACCACATAACAGTGAAGTTAACTATGTTATATTAACCGATTTTACATTTTCATTTATTATATTAAAGCTCTTTAATGAAACACTATCTAAAGATTACTTTAACGAACATCATATTAAGAATGTCAGGCAACCGAGTCATGTGAATTAAATAAAATTATTTATTAGAACTAAACAAATAACTCTATTAGAATTTAAACAAATATGGATGAATATTTTGTTTCTTATTTTCTTTGCTTACCTTTACAAACACCTGAGGTTCCAGTGTATCCTGTTGGACAACGGCAAATGTGTTTACCAAAATTGGCAATTTCGCAGTCAAATGTTTTGCCGCACTTGCACTCTAAAATAAAATATATAGTATATTTATATATATATGTATTAAAATATTTTGTAATATATTAAAATATATTTATACATACATTTCGTAGGCTAATTGAGTGATCCAACTGTTAGCAAAGAACTGTGCTATTTGTGTGTGTGTGGACAATCAGCTGCCATTTTCCAATCAACCTGATATTTTTCAAATTATTGCAAAAGATCCTAAGTGGATTTTGAAAAATTGAAAACTTACCAGTGTTTTTTCAATCAGCCTGATAATTTTCACTTTTATTGCAATGAGCCTATGCAGCTTCAGTCTAATTGGAAAATAACCAATTACCAGTCAATCTGATATTTTTACAGTGAGCATATGCAATTTTAGGCTAATAACACGATTTCATCCAGACACATCATAATAAGTCCTAGATAGTGACTGCTTAAGCAAAATTTTAATATAAAAACAGCAGTAGGAACATAAAATGCTTATCAAAATCTATAAAAAAAAAACTATATTATTATTTTATTTTATTTACGCGCCTAGGTGTTTAAGATTAGAACCCACTTTTAATCTTATTTTAGAAGCCTATACTAGGCACGGGAAGACACTCGGACGCCTAGTGTTAAACATACGGGGGCATTCTTTTCCATTTTCTCACTTGCATTCTGATATTTTGAAATGAGTCAATTCACTTTTAGAACCGGATGGAACAGGGATTAAAAAGTGAAGGTATCCTCATATAAAAAATCTGCAACCACAATCGAAAAAGAAAACACAGGCTCGGTCAGAGCTTGATCTCAATTATCATTTGCATAAAACTTTGTAATGCAAACAGAAAATTGGAAAAGAAAGCTCCCATAAGTTTAACATTAGCTTGCAAGTTTTATATTTTGACAAGCGTAGGCTTTTAAGAGCACATTTTGTGCAAACGTCCCATGCATAAGTATAAAAAATTCTGAATATGAGGCAGATTTTTAATGTTTTCACATAAGTATATTAAGAAGATGAGTTATTGGATGAAAAAAAAAATGTAAACGTATGTACGAAAACTACTGAATCAATAAAACGTGCAGTTAGGCACAATTTTAATATTTCCCTGAACTGTGTAGAGTAGGCTTGCTGAGAGAAAAAATATTTCTTTAACATTTTAACAACTGTGCCATCTAGCGGTCTGTGCCAGTAATACGTTAGTGTTAGCCGAGTCTCGGAGTTGCGACACGAAGGAATTTATTTTATCGGGTTCGGATCTGGTTACGGTTCGATGAAATTTTTATGTCTTGTTCGAGTTGGGTTACTGGTTAACATCGAATTTTTAGGTTCGGGTCGCGTTGCAACATGAAAGAATTTATTTTGTCGGGTTCGGATCGGGTTACGGTTTGATGGGTTTATTTTGTTGGGTTCGTGTCGGATTTCGGGTTAACTTGAGTGTTCTGGTTCGGGTCGGGTATCGACTCGAAGGAATTTATTTTGTCCTTTTAGGATCGGGTTACGGTCCGATGGAATTTTTCTGTCGGGTTCGGGTCGACTTCGATTGAAATTTTCAGGTTCGAGTTAGGTAGAACACCATATTTTGACAAAGAACTGGTCATTTTCTAAATAGGCATGGTCATTTTTCAATTAGACTAAAGTTATCTAGGCTCTTTGCAATGAGTCTATAAAATGTCAGGCTGATTGAAAAATAAATGACCATATTCCAATTAGCCTAACGTTGTCTAGACTCTTTGCAATAAGCCTGAAAAACATCACGCTGATTGGGAGAAGGAAAACTGAATCTCCAATTAGACCGGTTCTTTGTAAAGAGCCTAGGCTGTTTGCAAAGAGCCGGAATACCCAATTAGCCTACGACATATATATGCCGTAAGTTAACTGGGGAAACATCTATCATTTTCCATTCACGCTAATATTTTTCAAGGGAATTTTAAAGACCCTATATAGTTTTATACTATTCGGAAAGTAACCGGTCGTTTCCCAACAAGCCTGATAGTTTTCAGGCTTACTGTAATGAGCTTATGCTGATTCAAGCAATTTCAGACTGACCACTTTTTTTGCTAATCAACTTGCTTTTTATCAAGCTAGTTGCAACGAGCCTCTGCAGTTTTAAGATAATTAGAAAATAACCAATTGTTTGTGCGAACATCCTAAATTTATCTAGGTTTATTGAAATAGGTCGAAGGCATGTAAAAATCTAGTATAAAAATAGCAGCAAGAACTAAAAGTGTTTATAAAAAAATGTATTTTAAAAGTATGTTATAGACTATTGATTTACTAGCCTGAAATTAGTGAATACTACATTTTTTATGTTAAGGGTATATTTTCTGCAAACACACCGTTTATGATTATCAAAATCTATAGATGGGTAAGATTGTTGATGTTTCTCCAACATTGAATAGGAAAAATTTGTTGCTGAATGAAAATAATTATAAAAAAAAATAAGAAAACAGCTTTATTGACAGATTTGATTTGCGTGCCTGATTAATAAATACGATTACTTGCCCGCGATCGATTACGATTGTCGAAAGAAAAGGCTTAGCGTTTTAAAGATATAGATGGAAAGTTTCTTCGATATTGATCGGGAGCGACTGTTTAATAAAAGTACAAAAAATTTTGAGATGAATGCTACTTTTCCTCTAAAAGTTAAAATATGCCTTATAAATAATGTTAGCCGTTTATCTAGATAAACGATCAGGTACCTAGAACCATATTTCCTGGGCTGGGTGATATTGTTAAAATTTATGCCATTTAAAAAAGTAAAAAGATGTGAAAAGTATACTGCAGAGTTTTATTTTCATTAATTTTAACAGGCCAGAGATCATACCAATTCATAAAAGCGCCAGTGTGTGCCTGAAGATTCTTATGTATCGGCCGTATAGTGAAGAGTAAAAAGAAGTGTCAGACATTTAGAGTGCAATGTTTGTTTCGAGTGTACGTCAAAACGTTTACATATTAAGCGTTCAGAGATATATGGCACAGGTGTCGGCCGAGGTCACGTCAATGAAGGTCGTACGCCACGAAGTGGAAGGGGTTCGAACTACTGGAGTTTAAACACACAGCTTGTGATCGAAATATGGAAATATTAGTTATAATGTAGTGAAAATTTGTGGTAAATGTTGAAATAAATATGTGTAATAAAATTTCAGTATCCATCAATCAAAATACGTGGGTTTCTTCAAGCCACCAAAAAGTTACCACACTTTATACAATAATTTTCACCCCGTTTGTTGAAAATAACGCTGAAATATTTTTATATCGTCTACAATTAAATTATTTTACGCTATAGTTGTTGAAAGTAGATTGTAATTGTTTTCGTGAATGGCAACGGAACTGTTTGTTAACGTTTGATGCGCGGAAAAAAGTGTTAGTTTTGAAATGTTGTTGTTTAATTGGAGTCAGATAATCTAAAATAAAACGAATAAATAAGTTAAGTACGACTGAATGAAATAATATTTAGGGAGGTACTTCTGACACCGTTTTATTATTTGTTACAAGCTTTTATCATGTAATTTTAGTTCTTGTGTGTAAAGATGGAATTTTGTAATCGAATTTTCACTCAATTTCTGAGGTGTTAAAATTATTAAAATTAGGTACACAGGTGTTTTTCCGGTAACAATACATTTTAATATGTTTAGAGGGCAAGATATTTTTTCAATATAGGAGCACTGGGGAGATAGAAAATTATATATGTCTAAATCTATCATCTGCGCATTCTCCTGAGTATATATTGTGATTCTTTATTCACTCACGGAAGATGTATCTTGTTTATCAGATTTATTGCAAAATATTTTTGATACAGTTTGTTTTCATAAACATATTTATATTTAAAAAACAATCACAATATATTTCTAGTTTCGGAATAAAAGGCAATAGTGCTTACATAATGCTTATATATTGTTATCTTTACTACTGAAACTAAAATGATATTGTGAATGTTTTTAAATGTACATATTTTATCGAAACAAACTGTATAAAAAATATTGGCAATAAATCTGGTAATCAAGATAAATCTTCCATGAGTGAGTAAAAATTCACGATATATGCTCAGGAGAATGCGCAGATGGTAGATTTTGTCATACGTAATGATGTCAAACTAAAAGCGCACGCATTGGCATTATGAACCCCGTCCACAAGGTAGCGCAGTTGTTTCAATTTTGCGCCCCTATTCTAGTATTAAGTTGGAACGCTTAATATGTATGCGTTTTGGTTTACGTGGGATGGCATTAAAGTATATGTTAAACAATGTAGGACAAATGATACTGCTTTGCAATATCACTTAAAGAATAAGGCGTAGTGTTCAGAAGATTTTGTTAATACTGATACACAAAAGAAGATTACTAAGATATATCAAGTGTATAAATGTGATTCCTAGCTGAATTAATTTGTGAATAAGACCATTATCAGAGACCAGAGACGATTATCCAGATATTATCAGAGGCCGTAGAAACGTCTAAAGAAGAAAGAAAAACCATGCGTCAAGCATAGATTATGAAACATTTTCCAACACATCTAGAAAACTGTAACGAAACTTCACCGTTAAATAAGGTGAACGACGATATGTAAAACACTATAGGAAACATATAACACATATAAAAGTCCAGTTTTAGCAATTACCTTCCATAGTCAAAAATATAGTCTTATTATTTTGTGCATCCCTGTGTATGATCCACAGATTAGGATATATACTACATAGCATGATAAAATTTAGTTAGTTTAGACAATTCACATTACCAATTTTCGCCAATCGATAGAAATGCACTCGAAATCATACCGTCATACCATCATACCATACTCGAAATCGAACCATACAACCCTGTACGTTATCTAAAGACTTTTGTACACACCCCAAATTAAGCTAATAATTAATTTAGGTATAAAACGCATAAGACAATTTAAAACAAACTTCCAGAAATTGCCAACCATAAACGAGAATGTATCTTGTTCTTTGCGTAGCCCTGTATATGAATTTATTCATTGTTCACAAACTTCTATAAGTCTACTAAATACAGTTCAGCAGGAAAATGCGTAACACAATTAAAACTACCCTAAGCAATTCACTTCCATAGTCTGTAATACTAACGAATTCCCTTGTGTAGCCCTGTGTATGATCAACCGAATATATTCTCACCACGTATTATTCCAAAATTTAGTTAAACTTCAAAATGCAAACCAATATTGAAATGCACTTATCACAAATACACTGTAATTATTGCACGTATAGAATAACCGATATATTTTGTGCGTCCATGTAAATGAACGAAAACGCAATGCACACCATACTTTTAAGTGAGCAATTTATAGTGCACCTCACCTCAGTAATGCATATAAATTTCATTATGTTTGAAATAGTGAAACATCATTTAATTACACTGCAAACGATTTTTCTCCGTAGAACAAAGTGCAACAGAATTCTTTTGTTTGACCCTGTAAATGAATAATAAATGCTTTGCATCCGATATTCTACAAAAAGCATGTTTTAGTGCGCTGCATAATTGTATATCAATTTCATCATGTTTCAAATGACGTAGCATAATCAAAATGCACTTGAAACGATTTTTTCCCATTGAGTGTAATTTAATGGAGTAGTTTTGACTGTCCTTGTAAAAAAAACTATAAGTGCTGCACACTTCATTTTCAATAACGATCATGCTAAAGTAAACGACAATAACCTGCAAAAATTGTAGGGGAATACGAGTATATTTACGACAGTTAGAACACGGACGGACGGCAGATGGCAAACGGCAGACAAACCGAAATCATAAGTATTTTTCAACTTGGTTGGAAAGCGTTAAAAAGCACAGCAACTGCAATCTTCAAATTGGTGTTTTGACGAAGGTAGTCCAGAACACGATGTAGCTCATGTTCCAGTGGAGTGCTTAGCTCTAACTTCAAAATATTCCTGCATGATTGAGTGATTTTCATCTACGCAGTCATGCAGCTGAGCTCAGATGACGCGCTCTAAGCGAGAAAAATAATGACATAGGACGATACTTGGCAGGATCATTAAGGCTAGTATCTGATTTAGTATAGGTGTAATAATTGAAATAGTAAGCACGTAGTAGGCAAATAAGAAAATTTCAAAATAGAGTTAGTTAATTTGGTAATACAAATAATACTGTTAAAAGGAAGATTTTAAAATCAGCATTATTAATTTTATCGTGCTCAGGGACTGTACGTTTTTTAAATTTTTCAATAAAATTATAAATTTTAATTTGCTTAATTTCGTGGAAATGGGGGGTCGAGGTGTCGCTCATATGGGTAATACAGGTAGAGTTAGTGACGAATGGATTTGGTGAGAACTTCTCAGCATATGATTTTGCAATTATCTTGATCTATATAGGCAGTAATATAATAGTTGATTGACCCATACAATTGGATTTTACTTACTGTGACATCCTGAACCTCCATACCAAGGTTTGTAATAAGAATATCCAGGACAGCAATTACATTTGCTTTCACTGCATGCACCTGTGTCACATGATTTGTCTAAAATCAGATTGAAAATATGCATCAAATTAATATTCATTCCAAAATTTAGAAACATCCATAAATATTGATATAATTCAGTTCTGATAATTTCAGTAATAATGGTTAATCTATGCATATAGCAAAGATACATCCAGTTTATATATGAAATTATACTAATAAATGTTTTTTTTTAAATCAGTTTCCCCGTTACTACTGTTTTTACTTACCCATCATACGTAGTATAGGGTAAGTCTTGTAATCGTTTTGAAAATCGAAAAAAGAAAATTTTGACGGATTTACATGTTTCAGACACTGGAGATTCCGAAAAACATATTTTTAGAAAAAAAAATGTTTGCCATCCGTCTGTGCGTCTGCGTGTCTGTGTGTCTGTGTGTCTGTAAACGCTCTATCTCCCGAAAAAATTGAGATAGAGGCTTGCAATTTGGTATGTACTTAGTATGTAATAATGGGAAGAAGCCTATTTCATTTCAATAACCTCGATTAACCGGAACTTTTTTTTCGGACTCTCGAAATATTCGTTCTGATAAAAGGTATATAAAAATTTTCGAAATTGGTTATTTTAAGAAATGAATATAAAAGGCAATAAAAAACACAAATTTTGCATAAAGCATAAAGTCGATCGGATAATGAGTTGCCGAGATATTTGGAATCCTATTTCCACACTCTTCGATTTTTCATGACTCTGTATTTCATCCACATTTCACTTCAAAGATATATTTTAATTGGAAATTTGACGCTTAATCAGATGCAATAAACCGTTAGTTAATAGGATGATTATTTTTGGAGTTATAAGGATGTTTCTTTCAAGCAATTCAGTAATCGAGCCTTTAAAGTTTGTGACGTCATCAAGCCACGATTTTATTTGAATTGCAATGCATTTTATAAGTAGTTTACACATTTTTATTTTAATATTTTACATTATGCATATCTTGATGGGTAAGTATTACGGTGGCCCCCAACGACTAGTATCGTTACGTATACTGAATAAAAGGACGTTCAAATTATCAAATACATGTAACAGAAATATTGCCATAAAACTGTAATTTTACTTGACAATTTAGTAGTATTACAAACATATTGTTAGGTTTCATTAACTGAATTTATAAATGTAACGATCTTTGCTTAATTTTTCGCCTAAAATGAAGCAAAGTAATTATACCAAAAATGTTTCTTAATAATTAATTTGGGTTTTCCTTAGGATGTACATTTTTATCCTTTAATAAAAACTAACATGTATGAAATGTCGGAAAAAAACGGACGATATCTATAATTTCAGTTCTAATTGATGAAAGGAAAAAACGTGTTCTTTTAATTTGTATAAGTGTTTTATTATTTATTTTAAATGATTTCTTTTACAGCAAAGTGTTTTTACTCTTTAAAATTGCGATTGAACTTTTTAAAATAAAAAATACATTTTAAAAATTAAGCGTTAAAGAAACTAGTCGTTGGGGGCCACCGTAATACTTACCCATCATGGATATGCATAATGTAAAATATTAAAATAAAAATGTGTAAACTACTTATAAAATGCATTGAAATTCAAATAAAATCGTGGATTGATGACGTCATAAACTTTAAAGGCTCGATTACTGAATTGCTTGAAAGAGGTTTTTCCTTATAACTCCAAAAATAATAATCCTATTAACTAGCGGTTTATTGCATCTGATTAAGCGTCAAATTTCCAATTAAAATATATCTTTGAAGAGAAATTTGGATGAAATACAGGGTCATGAAAAATTGAAGAGTGTGGAAAATAGGATTCCAAATATCTCGGCAACTAATTATCCGATCGACTTCCTGCTTTATGCAAAATTTATGTTTTTTTATTGTCTTTTATGTTCATTTCTTAAAATAAACAATTTCGAAAATTTTTATATACCTTTTATCAGAACGAATATTTCGAGAGTCCGAAAAAAATTGTTCCGGTTAATCGAGGTTATTGAAATGAAATAGGCTTCTTCCCATTATTACATACTAAGTACATGCCAAATTGCAAGTCTCTATCTCAATTTTTTCGGGAGATAGAGCGTTTCCAGACACACAGACATCCAGACACACAGACACACAGACGGACGGCAAAATTTTTTTTCTAAAATATGTTTTTCGGAATCTCCAGTGTCTGAAACGTGTAAATCCGTCAAAAAAAATTTTCGATTTTCAGAACGATTACAAGACTTACCCTATACTACGTATGATGGGTAAGTAAAATTGAAACATTGCTATAGAAACACCCATCCATTAAATTTGTCTATATTATACACTTTTCTTGAAATATTGAAATATAAATACTGAATTTGTTGATTTTGATGAATGCTGATATTAATGTTTTTTTATGTAGTACAAGTGTAGTTGCTTATGAATATCACTATAATTAATTTCACTTGTCTTTAAAATCTCTTGCTGCTCGATGTACAAATGAATTGTTACTGATATCAACTCATACACATCTTAGCAATTTTGTAAAAAGCTATTTATCTTTGAATATAAATGTTATTCAAATATGTTATACTTTGCAACCATTGGTAGAAACTTTTGTATCTATATATTTCTTTAATTGGTAAATGCTGTCTAAATGCTTATTAACTACAGTTTTTCTAATATAATTTGTATCAGAATATCGAAATCTTACATCAAGATCTTTGTGCAACTTACAATTTCGCTCACCCAGCCATAGGCGAATTGGGCAACGCATGTGATTATTATTGTATGTATCTTAATATTGTATAACATTGTATATATCTTTACATTCAATTTAATTTCGTCATCGGAACGGAGACCAACCGTTTACCTCTCAGACTCTCTCGGGAGTCTGGCGGGGTCGGCTTGGCGGGTCTTCCTTTCCCCGTTACTTCCTGGGTCCGGTCTTCTGGCTGTGGTCCGGTAAGTGGCAGAATTTTTTTTTCCTCTCGTGGACTTTTTGAGCCTATACCTCACCGTTGGCTGTCCACGAGTGGGTGATTTCTGTAAATTTCTGTAAACTTCTGTACAATATTTTATTAAAAAAATGCTTTAAAAACAGAAAAGAAAATTTTAAAATACTGCTGATTGTGCACGACATAAGATACTTTTTAACGTTTATGTGTGGTTTTTGCTTAAATATATCAAAAGTAAAGGTACCGTACTCAAAAACAATCCAAATAATGGCTGTAACGTCAGTTGTAATTGTAGCAAAAAAAGAATTGTGTATATTGACTTGCATCATTGTAAGTGGTTTATTTTGTAATAAAGGACATACATATACAAAATTTTATAGCTTTTTAAAGTTCAATAGCAACACCCTGATTTTACTAAATATTGAAGTTCATTATACTCATGAGCCTCAATCAACAGCAGGCAGACACTAATTTTAATAAGTAGATGGTGAGATATATTTTTTATTACGAAAAACCAACCAATCGATTAAAAAGAAAAGCCGATTACTTTTTAAAAAAACTTATATTTCATTATTTTCAGTTATATGCGATGTTTTATAAAAACGCAAACGTAATTCACAGGTATATCTTGGAAAAACTTTTCTAAAGTAATTATTATTAATTAATAATACGTTTATTAAAGATTATTAATTAAACACTTGTACGGTACGGTTTTGGTAGCCATTAGAATCCAATAAACCTAAAACACACCATAAAAAATTCGTTTATGTCCTGCGGATGATTTTGAAATTATGAGCAAATATGTAAAATCGACAAGTTTAAGGGATCATATATATATAATGAAACTTTGAAATCTCCTTTCTGATATTCCATGTGGTTAATATTTCAGTTACGTTTTCTTATATAATTCATGTATTGTTTTTTTAAAGTCAACGATATATTTGTGGACTTTCGAATCAGCATCGTTAATCTTCTTAACAAATACTTTTTATATAATATACTAGCGGCACGTACCGGCTTCGCGCGGGTGGACAATGTGTCGACTACAATGTATTTTCCTTTTAAATGTGTCTTTCCGCAAAATATCTAATCAAAAAACAGCAATAGTATAATCTTCCATAATCAGGTTCATGTCCGATGTTTAACCCGATTGGTGAATTTTTAAAATCACTGAAATCACCCCCATTTGACAACCGTAGGGAGTGAATTTCTAAAATCGCTGAAATACGTGTTTAACCATTTTTTTGGTAGATTTCCTATCCCGAATGTCATGCTCGTACCTAAAACTGCTTGTGAGATATAACAAAATGACCTAAAACTTTCGACCCCCTTATCTAACCCCTTAGAGGGTGAATTTCTAAAATCGCTAAAATACATGTTTAACCATTTTTTAGTAGAAGTGTTATCCTGAATTTCCGGCTCCTACCTAAAACTGCCTCGGAGATATGGCAAAATGATCTAAAACGTTCGCCCCCCCCCCCCATTTGACCCCCTTAGAAGGCGAATTTCTAAAATCGCTGAAATACATGTTTAACCATTTTTTTCGTAGATTTCGTATAGCGACTTTCATGCTCGCACCTAAAACTGCTGGTGAGGTATGGCGAAATGACCTAAAACGATCGGCACCCTCCTCCCCCCATCTAACATCCTTACATGGTGAATTTCTAAAATCGCTGAAATACATGTTTAACCATTCTTTAGTAGATTTCGTATCCCGAATTTCATGCTCTTACCTAAAACTGCAGGTGAGGTATGGCGAAATGATATAAAACCGTTCAATCCCCCCCCCATCTAACCCCCTTAGTTGGTGAATTTCTAAAATCGCTGAAATACGTGTTTAACCATTTTTTAGTAAATTTGTTATCCTGAATTTCATGCTCCTTCCTACAACTCCTGCTGTGATATGGCGAAATGACCTAAAACGTTCGACCCCCTTTTAATCCCCTTAGAGGGTGAATTTTTAAAATCTCTAAAATACGTATTTAACCATTTTTTTAGTAGATGCGTTATCCTGAATTTCCGGCTCCTACCTAAAACTGAAGCTGAGATACAGCAAAATGATCTAAAACGTTCAACCACCCATTTGACCCCCATAGGGGCGAATTTCGAAAATCGCTGAAATACATGTTTAACCATTTTTTAGTAGAGTTTGTATCCCGAATTTCATGCTCGTACCTAAAACTGCTGGTGAGGTATGGCGAAATGACCTAAAACGATCGACCCCTCATCTAACCCCCTTAGTGGGTGAATTGCTAAAATCGCTGGTGTAACTATTTTTATAGTTGATTTGTTGTCCTGAATTTCATGTTCCTACCTAAACCTGCTGCTGAGATATGGTGAAATGACCTAAAACGTTCGACCCCCATTTAACACACTTAGGGGGTGAATTTCTAAAATCGCTGAAATACGTATTTAATAATTTTTTAGTAGATTTGTTTTCCTGAATTTCGCACTCCTACCTAAAACTGCTACTGAGATATGGCGAAATCACCTAAAACGTTCGACCATCCCTTTAAACCCATTTGGGGGGGGGGATTTTTAAAAATCCTTTCTTACTGCTTGCCTAGGTCATAACAGCAATCTACTGTCCAAATTTCGTGATCCTAACTTTAGTCGTTTTAGCTGGGCGTTGATGAGTCACCCAGTCAGTCAGTCGTTCTCTATTTATATGATAGTATAGATATAGAATGTTTTATGTACAGATAAAATTAACCATTATTATTACCTAGCAGGCTTTGCCCGCTACGCTGGTCGGTTTTTTCTAAACGAATCTTGAAACAAACGAAATGTATCGGTGAATTTGATCTTGCGTTTTAAAGCAACATGAACCTTTACCTTGCATGTCCTTCCGCATTGCTGTAAAACGATACGACTGCCATTGCGCTGTTATATTTTCTGATGTATTACACAAAATGTAGACTGTTAAAGACCAACTCGTTTACAGTAGGATTTCCTAAAGAACGATATAACGATATGCAATATACTAAAACTATTGTGAAAATTTAACAATGCAAGTTCCATCGAAATCCATTTCGCAGAGTCTTTTAAAAACGCTAATGTTTCATAATCGGGTTCAACTGATTATAAAAATTGCCACCTAATTCTATAACCAAGCAATGTAGAACGATATTCTATGCACTAAAACCGTCCCTGAATATGTAGCTAACTTACATTGCAAGTCCCATCAAAATCCATTCAGCAGAATTCAAATTATAATCGGCCGGATCGAAATTTCCGGTCATCGATATCAAGGCAGTCTGCAGAATGCACACTATATGGCCAATGATAACCGGTCACTTGCGATTTTAGACGTTTTGTTAAATATCTGGAAAGATACATGAAGAATTATCCTGAAACTTCAGGAGTGTAAACAAAATGATAGACATCATATATTTCCGCGAAGATTTTTTCCCGAAAACCCATAAGGGGCCGTCAACAAATTAAAGAAAAACGAATATCTTTTGGACAACCCTGTAAAAACTAATATCGCAAAAGCGTTGAAACGATAGCACTTTCTTAGGAGGCTTCTTTTAATAAACTTTGTTCATTTTTATGAGGATAGTACGTATACTCGTGGAGAAATTAAGGTTTTTATAAAAACAATCCCAAATTTCAGCAAGTGTTTTGCTTATAATTTTCAGAGTTCTTAATATAAAAGAATTTTCTTTTCAGGAACGATGACACACCACATTATATACAATACACTGCAATCAGAATTAAAAAATAATAAATATTGGATGAAAATGAGCAGGTTCCCTAAATATTGTTTCACTGCGCATGCGCGAATCCAATCAAAAAATACTGTGCATAATATAATAGATAATTGTACAGACCAACTTTTGTGAAAGCCTCAAAAACATAGCTTGAAAATTCTGATAGTAATCGTCGATAGAATAAGCTCGAAATTCGCTGTTCCTAAAAGGAAGCAAACAGGTGAGGGGTTGTATCCAAATATACTAGCTTATGAAAGTTGACATAATAAGAAGGAAGTGTCTTTCATTGTATAATTGGATACCGCCCCTCATCTTTTTGCTTCCTTTTGGGAACAGCGAATTTCAAGCTTATTCTATCGATTATCACTATCAGAATTTTCAAACTATGTTTTTGAAACTTTCACAAAAGTTGCTCTATACATTTAGCTAATGCATTATGCACAGTATATTTTCATTGCATTCGCGCATGCGCAGTGAAACAATATTTAGTGTACCTGCTCATATTACATCCAATATTTATTATTTTTTAATTCTGATTGCAGGTTATTGTAAATAATGTTGTTTGTCATCATTCCTGGAAAGAACATTCTTTTATATTGAGAACTCTGAAAATTATAAGCAGAAAACTTGGTGACTTTTGGGGATTGTTTTTATAAAATCCTTAATTTCTAAACGAGTATACGTGCTATCCTCATAAAAATGAACACAGTTTATTAAAAGAAGCCTCCTAAGCACGTGCTACCGTTTCAACGCTTTTGCGATATCAATTTTTACAGGGTTATCCAAAAGATATTCGTTTTTCTTCAATTTATTGACGGTCCCCTATGGGGTTTCGGGAAAAAATCTTCGCCGAAATATATGACGTCATTTATGCTGCTTACACGCCTGAATTTCAGGATAATTCCTTATGTATTTTTCTAGATATTTAACAAAACGTCTAAAATTGCAAGTGACCGGTCATCATTGGCCATATAGTATATCTGGACCCCACTCGGAAGTGACCGGCTAGACAGGTGGAGACCAGCTAATCTTTCATAATTGGGTTCACCTAATTTTATCTATAACTTCCGCCAGTAGCTCTATAAATAAGCAACGTAGAACAATGTGCTTTATTTTAAAACCTTTCTAAAACAAAATACCTAACTAACAGTGAAATCCTATAAAAATCTGTTTGATAGAACCTGAGTTTTAACAGATCAGAATGAAATACAAATTTGCGTTTTATAACTATAGTAGATGATGATGACGTGATTTCTGTAATCGGATTCGTTGTCAAGCTTTCGCTTCAGAAAAAACAACGCAGACGAAAACTTTTTACAAACCATCCCCACAAAATTGCCTAACTAACAGTGTAAACACACCAAAATCCGTCCAGCAGAACTCAAATTATAAACGGTCGGAATGAAATACGAATTTGCATTTTATATATATAATAGATATATCTTTCTTAATTGCACTCACCGTTCCCAATCACTTTCCCATTAGCTCTATAAGTAAGCAACATAGAATGATATGTTAGAGTATACTAAAACCATATCTGAAAAATCATTTCCATCCAAATTTATTCAGTAGAATTTTTTTAAAAAGGTAATCTTTAATAATCGGATTCACTTAATTTTAGATCTGTCCTCTGTAGCTCTATAACAAAGCAACGTAGAATAGTTATACACTAAAACCTTTCAAAAACATTACTCAACTATTAGTGTAAAACGTACCAAAATATGAAGAATAATCGGATTAAAATGTGAATATGCGTTTTATGTTCATAGTAGATGATGATATGATTTTCTGCAATCATCATGAAGGTTTCGTTTCAAACATAAACGATGTTTTCAGCATTGTAGCTAATACGCCACTTGGCGAGGTATCCGATTACGCAAGATTAGCCCGAAATCGTTTGAATAACTACCGAAATAAAAGAGGGAACATGGCTGAAAACTGAAAACAAATAAAGAAGTAATATATAATACTAAACAGATCATCGAAACTTTATTTTAGCAAGCACGTTTTATTTTAAATCATGGCATTTGTGGAAATAATAATAATACACAATTACATAAATATCCATAAGCATAATATTCAATTCCCAATTGAGCAGTTAAAGTTTCTATCTGTAAAAATAAACAAAAGAATTAAATAACAAAAAGATTTAATTTGCATTTCTTCCATTGCTATAGTAACAGATGTATTTTTAGAAATTATTACTTGTATTGTTATAAATTTTGCCCTTTTGGACATCGCCAAATTAGAAAAAAATGTGCAATATCTTACGAACTATTTGACTTAAGAGTATTTAATTGGTACCATTCGATTCAGTGTATTAAAATACATTAAAATATGTTATAATTTGTCACATAACTATAATATCCGATTTTTAAGGAATTTTTTTAAAGTTTGTTCCCTTTTTAACCCCCTTATGGGAGGGTTTTTTTTTTATCCTTTCTTAGTGCGTCTCTACATACCACGAAGTATTTTTCCACCAATTATCATGTTTCTGGGTTCAGTAGTTTTGGCTGTGCGTTGATTATGAGTCAGTCAGGGCATACTCTTTTATAAGTATAGATTTACAGCTTTACTCCTGAGCCACACTTTTACAGACTGATCACGTGAGTAAGAGGTCTGAGTAAGACGAGTCCATTCTTGATAATAGGGAAGTAGGTAATGAAAGGGAAGTCTCCACTAGTTTTGCTTTTGTGAAGAATGGAAAGGAGAATTCAGAAACTACAATAGTAGTTTTGTATTTACTTGTCTCCACGATTATAAAAAAAGATTTTTCTTCTTGTGTAATAAGAATACATAATTTTTCTATGATGAAGAGGATATTATTAATATAAAGAAAGACGTTATGTTAATTTAGATATTTAAATACTATGTATTGTATTTATTTATAAAATACATTATCAAAGATTTTTAATTGGCATGAAAAACAAATAACGCAATAAAGGAAACGGAATTTTTTTCTGGAAGGGTATCGTATTTTTCGAAAGAAATTCCATTTCGATAATTAAAAATATGCAAAAAAGACTTATTACTCCCTCCATTTTCCTTTTTAAATGATTAAGAGTCGAAATCTTTAATTTCGTTTTTTTTTTTCGTTTATGTATTTTTAATACATCAGTATGATGAATAGGCTAAAACTTTTAAATTGACTCCTATTTCTATAGACAATATTTATAGTGAATTTTAAAAAATAAGAATGGGATTTTTAGTGGTTTAATTAGTTTATTTTAAAAAAAAATACGTTAAGTAAATGAATAGTCATTTTTATTGCATTTGTACATATGTCATTGCAATTTATTTACTTTATCTTAAGCATATGAACATTTTAAATATCTGTTCCTTACAGTTATAGGGCACACTTATGTTTGAAAAGTTCAAAATTGTAGTAAAAGTGGGGTTTTAAAATGATCTTTTATTATTAATGATATTATTATTAAAATTTTTGTAATAATACCACAATAATTCCATTTTTACTTGATTAAATCTTTTTTCTTCATCAAACCATTTAATATGTCGAAAAGGTATAAAATACGCAATTTTATAATGAGCAGAGGAAAATATATTCAAATAGGTAAATTATATCCAATGGTTGGAGTATCATAGTTGAGATTTTTTCGCGGATGAATGAAATTAGCGCTGCAATTTGCAGCCTTGTCCAACAAATAAGAGTAAGATATGCTAGCCAAGATATCGTGGGGATAGCTCAGTAGGGAGAGCGTTGACACGGCAATCCAACGTATCTAGGTTCGAGTCCTGGTCCCGGCATATTTTCGCTCTATTTGTAAAAAATCTCAACTATGATACTCCAACTATTGGATACGCAATTTTATTTGAAAATAAAAATAGTTCAAAAAGTACAAAGCCCCATTTAAAAATGAAAAAATTGTTTTACACTTAAATATATTTTTTATACAAATTAAATTTTCTGATATCTTTACAAAGTCATTTTTATTCGTAAGTGAGTAAAATTTTCAGTCGTTTTTATTTGGATTTCCCAAAATCGAACAGCATTTTTTGTTGTACCATAAAAGTAACTAATCTTTCTGAAAATATCCTCAATTTTTGCGTTTTGAACCAAGTTTTCGGAAAAGTTCATGTAGAAATGATAGTCATAGAAAACTATATAAATATAACTCACGGTATGCCAAATTTACAGAAAAATTAAAAACGCTCTTGGATTTTTAATTACTTGAATGTTAATTCTTGAATTTTTTATGCAAGAAAGAAGGAAAATGATTTTTTTAAAATTAGATGAAACAACTTAAAAAAATATGCGAAAACTGGCAAAAAAATAAAATTATGATAAAGGGCAGATCTTAGAAAAAATAAAGCAATAAAAATCCTTGTGTTTTATAATATCATCACGGACCTCTTCACAAAAGAAAAGAAATAGTGGAGGGTGAAAATTTATCGAATTTATATAAATTTATATGTATTTGTTTATATATTATTTCCTATCGAATTTATATTATTTGTATTAAACCTAAAAAAAGTATCAGTAATGTAAATTTAATTTAAATTTAAATATATTAAATGTAAATCTAAAGGTTTTTTGCAATAAACTACCAATATAAAATTCA
Organism: Maratus michaelseni; assembly: GCA_963931845.1. Classification (NCBI taxonomy): domain Eukaryota; kingdom Metazoa; phylum Arthropoda; class Arachnida; order Araneae; family Salticidae; genus Maratus; species Maratus michaelseni. The sequence continues at coordinate 220,544,490 of OZ007600.1, read as the reverse complement.
CCTGTTAATCCATGTTGAAACAATTTGAAGAGACACTTGAAAATGCCTAGCTATACAACGAAAACTTCTTACAGCTTGCCACATGCCAATCATTTGGCCTTTCGTTGCTTCAGTTAATTGTGGGTCCATTTTGTTTCAGCAAATACTCTACGCATATGCATTTATAAGAAACTTCACTTCAAACACATACACCGGAGAAAAAATAAAATAGCTTTACTAGACTGGAGAAAAAGCTATAAATTCTTTTAAAGGTAACAAAAACGATTTTTGTCTAGTTCACTGTTCATGTTTTTCAAAAATGAGCTTCATTAATTTAAAAATAAAAACGAAACTAATTTGTATAAATGACGTAAAAATACATCTCATGTAAATACGTTTTACGAAATTTTAATGTAAAATTTAAAAGCAGACATTTAAAAAGTAAAGAAAAAAAATGGGTTTTTTTCTAATCAAGGCTGGGATTCTAGTGTCTTGCTATCTTGAATCCAAAAATCCTCTATCTCCAATCAGAGGTCGATGTCAGGTGTGTTGTGCTTGCACGCGCATTCACTTATGGCGCTATCACACGTAATCTCATATCATAGTCAATATCAGATATTTCATCCTAAACACGTTTTTCAAGAGGAAAAAGCTCGAAATCCTCCCGTTTGATAGATTGCCTCTCGTAATTTCTTCCAGATCTAACTTACAGTAGTTTGTATCCTCTACAAGAGGTATCAGCTCGAAATCTACCAATCAGAGCTCTCTAAAATTCCAAGATGGCCACCGTCAGTAAGCCATCATCTTACGTTTAGGTCGTCGCAAATATTGAAACCAAAAATACAGAAGAATTAAGAAAAAAGCAAATCTTTAGTAACACAGAGACCAATTATACACGAAAAGAACTTTAAAAATCTGCAGTTATTTTGTAATTAAGGAATTACATATGGTTGGCGACTTTTTCTCCAACATGGTTTATTAGTGAAAAATTGCAAGTTCCGTATCAGCCGGAGTATCTCGGTGGTCAAAGCAATAACCTGGAACGCTGTGGACCCAGGTTCGATTCCTGGCTCGGGCTAATTTTTCACTTCATGTTGGATTATTGTATTTAATGTATGTGGGTGATAATGTCCTTTTCAGCCTATTTTTCCTTTTTAATTATTGAATTTCAACCACCCTAAAGTTTTATGTAATAATAAATAACGCATATAACCCCCCCCCCCCCCCAAAAAAAAAAAAAAAAAAAAAACCTCCAGTTAAAATATTTTGCTTCCCTTAAAAACAAATTTCATTTTTATATTACATTCAATATGTAACATGAATTACATTTAAAATATGTAAAATATATTAACTAAAAATGTCACAATAGCGATTTTGGCAAAATAACTAAAACTTAATTTAACATATTTCTTTGCGTTACAGATTTCGGCTTAGCGATAAAATGCGGTTCCAATACACGTGACAAAAAACTAGTTTTAATATACTATTTTTTTTCTAGATCACTTAATACTAATAGTTCAGAATGCTTAACATTTACAGGTAATGAAAGACGCAAAGTGAAGATATGGACTCTATAATTTAGAATTTTAATGTTATATTAGTGAGAGTATTGTTTTTATAATCTTAGAATTTTAAGTAAAATGATCACAATATTATATATATAGAACAGACACGAAAAGAAACTGCAATATACAAAATGTGAGTACACGATAATGCTTCCTGTGTATCAATCGAACTCTACACTAAATATTAAAACACCTGCCGCAATTACTCGCCAAATGGTACGCCCTCTCCTTCAATTAGCAAATAACTTTCAGTAGGGAAAACAACCCTAGTTGCAGCGTGAAAGTGTAGCTCGAGAGGCAATAGCGTATACTTCATATCGTATGGTCTTCCGTGTGATAACAGCTTTACGCTTCAGTTTAAGCTAGTGTTCAAATTAGCGTAAAATCGCGAGGCACTGAAATACAGTTTACGCGTTGTTTACACCGTTACGACAGACTTACGCTCTAAGTTTATCAAGGCACTGTAATCTCAGCCTATGAGTAAAATATATTTTCAAATTATGCTTTTTCAAATTATGCAGAATCTTGCTATTTTTTAAACATAATTTGAAAACTGCTTGGAAGAAAAATTTGAAATTTTGAATATGCATAAAGCAGGACATAATAAATATAAAACCATCAAAAAATCGTAGGTTGCAATTCATATTTTTTTCGAATATTAATTTCATAATTCATATTATAAAATTACAAAAATGACACATTCGACGTAATTATGTTTGAGTTTTTGAGTATTATAACCAAACAAGATATTAGCACATTAAGATTATAATTCCAGGAGATATTAAAATAAAAATATGAAAATGTAATTTAACATTAAAAGCTCTAAAATTTGAATGTTTATACTTCAAAACCTTATCGTACAAATGACTTGAAATTTGGTATCTAGACATAGTTTGAACCGATGATTTAAAATATCGTGTCAAAATTGGGTGTTGCCATTGAAAAAAAAAAGTTTGGACTGGTTTTGATACGCAGATGGCCCCTTAACCAAATTTTATATACATAATTTAAAAGTAGACTTTATTTCCAATCGTTTGGTATCAGTAACTTCCTTCTACTATAATTTGTTGCAGAGTTAGTAGGGGGTGTTCAGTTTCTTTTCTCCACGACTGTATATACCTACATACATACATACATACAGAACGGGCGGGCGCATTAGCTCTCAGACTTTGATAGCCGTGAACTAAAAATTATAACATACTTCGTTAACGAACTCATTCAAAATACTAGCGAGATAAATACATTCTCAAAAGTTGGCTCTAATTGGTTCAGTATTTCGGACGATATCTTGATAAACAAGCTTTTGATTAGATATATTGATAGGTAGATAAACGAAGTGATTGCAATAGGGCGATTTCCCTTAATGAAATCAACCCAAAAATGTAATTCTAAGGATTTTTAACTTTGTCACCTGGGGACAATCTAATACGTGGATTTTATATTTTTTCAGTTGGGAGATATTTAGATGATAATTTTTTGATTGCTACAAAAAAAAAAAAGAGCCGAATTTTTTAAAAAGTAAACTGCATTAAATATTTCAAAGTTTGTTAATTTGGTATTTGAGGGAGTGGGAGAAATAGAGAGAAGCAGAAATTTTGGTACGAGTGGTTAATTTAAATGATTATTTATTAGTTGGCCCTACAGAGTAACAAATAATGTACAACAAATTTAAAATTGACAGTTGTTCAAAGATTTTAAACTTTGTGTGGTTCGTACGAATGCCGTGAAATCGGATGTGGGAATTTTGGGGAAGGGGGACTTTCGATTATTTATTACTTATGGTTACAGTAAAATAACAAGCAGGGAAGATAATATTAAAAAATTAAAGAATTTGAAAGATGTTATGTTTTTTATACAGGGGCAGGCAAGGGGGAGCGGTATAAAATTTTCAGAGTGATGTGGAATTTAGATAAAACTTTTAAAAAGCGAAATTCCGTCAAAACACGTAACATACTCAACCCTGGTTTAAAAAATATGATGATTTTAAAGCATTTTCGTATGTTTTAAAGCTACATTTATTTTTATGGACATAGACAATTACATACAAAAGGAAAATTTTGTATGTAATTGTCTAAGTGATCTTTGCTGTTGTTAATCTATATTCCATATTTTGGAAACAAAAAATATCTGAAAAATGGGACTATTATTAAATTTCTATAAATTTCGCAAAAATTCGAAATTCCACAATTTCTATAATTATTCACATGATTCTAAAAATTCCGCCTTTTTTATTTCAATGTGTTTTTTCCGTACATTTTTAAACCCACAATTTTTCCCTGACAACTTTCCTTCGACTTTAATTCTAAAAGTTACTTTAACAGCTTTTCAATCATCCCCATCTCTTTTTTTTATGAGATGAGAAAAATCTGCAAATTCTACCCGCTTTACTCTTGGTGATTTAAACTTGATACTTTATAGAACTGAATCTTCATATCTGTAAGGCATTGCATAACGTCCTGAAAAATTGTAGATTGGTCAGTTTCAAGATCAACACTGGTTAGTAGGTAAGGACACATATTTTCCTGAATCTGTAAATTGTGGAATTGCAAGAATATGTAAAACATTATGATGATTGTCTGTATAACCAGTGCATTCATTAGAACCAATGCAGACCGAGTCTGCTGACTTATTAATATATTTTATTTTTCTCATCTTGTACTCAAAAGTTTCTTAGGGTATGACGTACCCATCAGGGAAGCCACATTGGGTTGGGTTGATTATTGACGGCCAATTATCTACACTTGGGATATAGGCCCTGGAAGCCACATTGAGAGGCATACATAGTGAGTAGTAAGTTTTAAAACGCTGTTTATTTAAATCCAAATTTGGATGGGCTACGATGGCGCTTCTTTAATTTTGCCGATACTATGCAGCACTTAACAATAATTTGCCCTTAGATCAATATTTAGTAATACGAACACATACAAGATTACTAAATCTAGAAACTCACTACATAAAGAAGATTGGTGGCTCACATGACACTCACTATTAATGTTAGCTCCCAATTTTACAAACTAACTAAAATGTCGCTAAGCATAGAAACCTTTAGTTGCCAACTAACTTTATTTAACTGTAAGAAAATTTCATTCTTACCAAAACGGCAACTTGTATTCAGCTACACCCAACACTATGTCTCAGAGAAGGTGCAAGCTTTAAATCCAATAACGATAGGCTGATCTTGTTGACCTAGTAAGATAGGTTTCGACCCAATGTCAACTGATACAAACTTTTGATCCTGCTTTTACACTCAGCATATTGACCAGCGTAGCCTAATTTGCATAAAACCAAAGCGAAAACCACTAACCGTAGATTCCGAGAGCTACAAACACACTTCGGAAAATTAAAGCAAAATAAAGTACAGATGTCGCTCTTTCGCACGCAGGTTAATATCAACAGAACGTTCATATTCAAATAACTAGACTCCTTTTATAATAGGGTTGCTAGTCCACTGCAATGTAATTAAGTCAAGGTAATATCACTGCACCTACAACGTTTTTAATAAGCAAAATAATTTTCTCCCTTTAGGATGATAAACAGGATTATTCGCACTTTGAAACGTATCAAAAATTTCGAATTGCAAAAAATCTAGATACATATTATCAGTATTACCTAATTCTGTTGACTGCAAGAGAGCAATGTCATTGTCATGTTATATACAACTAATTACAAAGCCACAACAGTGTTTTAGGTCACGGAGCTAACATCTCTAATAAATTAAGTAATCCCGATAAAATGTTAAAAAACTGATGTGATACAAAGAAAAAACATCTTAATAACACTACACAAATAAGAAATATTCAAAGCCTTTCGAAAAGCCTTCAGCATTTCTTATTTTTATGGTGTTAAAGTATTATCTCTTCTTTAATAATTTTGTTAATGATTTCTCTTTCTTCTATCTGTAATAGAAGAAAGTGTTGTAGTCAACATTTTTTTCAACTTCCGATTTTCGACGGATGTTACATTTCAGGAGTCAGACATCCCGAAAAACACTTTTTTTTTTATGTCTGTCCTTCCGTGTGTTCTCTTTGTATCATCGAAAAGTGTATCATGGTGTGTCTTTGTATCATAGATAGAATTGAAACCAAGACTTAACTAAGAATTTTTTGACTGTGGACGTCAGATCCCAGTTGAAAATGTTAATATTTCCTCCAGAATTGAGGCGATGTTTGTGTGATGTTTGGGCGATGTTAGCGATGTTTGTGTGATTTTCTAGAATTTTTGTAGATTAAGTGAAGAATTTATGAATATTTTTCGACGAAATTTTATAGTTAGATGTAATATCATAGGCCGAGGATTGCATAAAATTTTGAAGAAAATCAGTCTGAAGGTGGAGTTACAATAGAGAATTTATGTGCGATTTTTCTTTTGTATCATTGAAAAGTTTATGAAATTATGTAGAGAGTTGAACCAAACTTCATACACACGTTTTCGGACTACGGACATCAAGTCCCAGTTGAAAATGGGGATACTACCTGGAAAAGGGCGATGTGAAAGCGAAGTTTGTGCGATTTTCTCGATTTTTGTAAAAAAGCACAGAATTATAAAAAAAAAATGTAAACAAATTACACTAATGAAAAATAAACATGTTATAATATAGTACATAAATATATTAAAATATATTAAAGAAATAGCATAGGTTATATTATAATTAAACTAGTCGGATGTGCCAATACCAAAACTTTCTTCTATCTCATGCATGTTAATACTTCAAATTTTTCTAATTATGCATTGTAAAAATAACTATATGGAACAATTTTGTGATTAAATATTAATTTTTTTCAGAAATTTAACCTCTGACAACGGCGGTAGAGGCTGAAAAGTTGTTAACTTTGTTAGACAATGTATCTTAAAAAACGCAGAAATATGATTAGATAACTTAACTGTTATTTATTTTTTTTATTAGACTTCAGATGTTTTCTTAATAATTCATTTAAAAACCGTCTGCAGGGGTGGAGTGATTTCATGAAATAAAAATAACGGGTAATATATAAAAAAAAAAAACATGAATTAGTAAAATATATTATTAATTTCTCTCACTCTAAATGTAAAACGCTCATTGTTTTCGAAATTTATATTTAAGTTTTTTTTTTTCGATTGGAATCCGTCTTTTGTTTAACAGAAGCTGTAAATCATCTTCCGAATTTATATTACTCTTATTTTCAAAATATATGTATATTTATTGATATTACATTCCATTTGCGTCTATTTCACTGCTTATTTTAATAGTTGTTATGTTAACAGTTAAAACGGAACTATGTAAATTTCATATGTGTTTTAAAAACACTTGAAACTTTATATAGATTACAAATCATTGCATGAAATATGTTAAAATGCTGAGAAAATCTGAATTTTCAGTTAACACCAACTGTATTTTCTTAATAAATGCTTTAAAAATAAGAATTCGTGTTATGTAAAACAAAAGCAGTAAATCATCTTCAGATTTTATATTACTTTCATTTTTAAAAACAATATATATATATAATACTACATTCTATTTACATCTATTTCACTGCTTAGTTTACAGTTCATCTATTTATAAATTATTTATGTACAATTAAACAAGTGGTATAGAAACGTTCATAATATTTTTATCTTATATTATGGTTAACTTCCCAAAATTTATTTAGAAAATACAGTGTTAGTTTGAATATCAAGCTTGTCTTACCAATCACATTATTATAAAAAAATATATTACTCTTATTGTTTAATTTCCAGTTGCAATTTATTTTCTTTGTTTCATTTCAAAGTTTTTTTAATAAGTTAATGTATAAAATATTATTAAAAATAGTGTACTTTAACCGACTTTATAAACCGACTCTATAAACTCTATAAACCGACTTTAGTTTCCTCAGGTTTACTGCAGTAATCATATACCTTCATTAATAAGAAATAATGTTTTCAACAATCTGCTCTTTCTAATATATATTGCTGAGGTTTTCAATTATAATTAGTAAAACGAACGATATTAATAATGAATATAAATTTCAACTAACAGTACTTTAAAAAAATTGCATAATTATTCAAATATAATTATTTTTCTTCTCATCACCTTTGCAAGATTTACTTTCCTTGTCAAATAACAGGTCAGAATTTTCACAGTGGCACTCAATTTCTGATTCGCTTGTCTTCACCCCTGCACATATTACTCCATAATTCACTCCACATACTCTTGGACAAAGGTTTTCTAATAGGAAAACAAAGGTTAAAATATTATATCTTTAAATAAGTTTGAATGTAGCACATGTTCAGTAGAAGTAATTTTCTCATGTTTTTACACTATATAAAATATTTCAATATCGTATGACTATGCAGGATACTTTTTATGATCAGAGGGTGATAGTACAGGGTGTTTTTTTTTAAACTGACACTATTCAGAGCCGTCTGTAGCTCGTTCTAATAACTGGATTGACACAAAATTTTGTGAATGGACTAAGAAAACCATGGGAAAAAAGATTCCAACAAAAAAAAAATAGTTCCAATCACCGCCGATAGGGGGAAATGTGGCGCTGTACATTGAAAAAAACCCATCAGAAACAGACAAAATTAATAATTTGGATAAAATGCCACGTTTTATTCATCATTTACACTTTCCCTTTCGTTGATCGCAGTTGAAACATCCATTATCACTTTTTCTGCCACCGGTTTACGTCCTCTGCCTGACCGAACTGCTAGCGAGCCTGTTTCTTCGAATTTCAGAATCATTGCTTTCAATACATTAACGGATAAAGGTCCTTTGCGCAGTTTATGGCGTGTTCTAAGTAAACGAAGAGCGGCTGGTGCATTGTACTGGTTACAATATAAGAACTTCACAAGTAACGCGCGCTGCGGTAACGTGAGATTCATTTTCAACCTGAGCTGAAATTGTTTCTCGGTGTTTTTCGCATGCATTTATAACTTAAACTATTGGCGCTACTGTCGCTTGCGTAAGTAAAAATTTGCATTTTCATTTTTTGCCCGTATTTTGTGCTAATTCCCAGTTGCATAAATGACCACAGCGCCACATTTCCCCCTATCGGTGGTGATTGGAACTATTTTTTTTTATTGGAATCTTTTTTCCCATGGTTTTCTTAGTCCATTCACAAAATTTTGTGTCAATCCAGTTATTAGAACGAGCTACAGACGGCTCTGAACATTGTCAGTTTAAAAAAAAAAACACCCTGTATATGAAAATTACATATAGTCAAATGGGAATAATTAATATTGAAAAACCTCGAAAGTCCAAAATTAAAAATATTGCATGTATTAAAAATATCAAAAATATTATCTAAAGGAGTGTATTTTATTTAAATATTATTGCTATTTTAAGTGTGGCGAACAAACTCAATAATGTTACATTTTGAATAAATATGACTGTATATATATTTTTTCGGAAACTTGATTTTAACAAACTTTTGTCTGTTAAGAAGTTAATTACTCGAAATAGTAGACATATATGTCTATGAAATTTTTGTACTTTTTTTCTGATTGTAGCTGTGCATTAAATCAAAAGGAAAGATTTATGTGATAAAATGTTATTTTTAAAGAATTTATTAAGAAAATACAATAAGTGTTAAAAGAAAATTCTGACTTTCTAGGCATTCTAAAATATTTCATGAATTCTGAACATATTTCGAGCAATAATTTTGAATTCATAAAAACTTACAAGTGCTTTTAAAACCTATATGAAATTGACCAGTTTCCTTTTTAACTTTTGACATCACACTGCAATCTTTAATGCATTTTAAATTTCGAAAAATATGTTCTTGAACCTAGTAAATGACTATGTTCCTTTTAATCTTGATTATCTAACAAAAAATAAAATACGTTGTTTTGAGTTGTTAAAAGACAGAAAATCGGAATCGCATTCAATTTATTTTTTTACTTAGGTTACTTTTTATACACAGGAAAACGAACTGCGTAAAATTTTGGTTTTATTAATTCATTAATCAGATAAATTATGTTATTAATATCTCTCATTCAAAATGTAACTCAATCTTTGTTTTTCAAATTTAGATCCAAGTTTGATCAGCATTTGCGTTACATTTAACCCCTTGAAGGGCACCGGTATATTATAGATACCACTTAATTTTATTCACAAAATGCCACATTGACACCAGAATTTTATAATCAAATTTTGAATTTATAAGGTACATGAGGAAAATATTTTACTTATTTTAAAATAAATTCGTTCGTGAATCGTGGTGTCAATCAATCATTTCGATATTTTAGCTACAAGAGTACTTTGCCCCTGAAGGGGTTAACCGAAGCTTTAAATCGTCTTCTGGATTTATATTACTCTCATTTTTAAAAATATATATCATTTAATATTTCATTACATTTACATATATTTAACTGTTTACGTTAATAGTTCATCTATTTATAAATTATTTATGTACTTTTAAACAAGGAGTATTGAGACTTTCATAATTTTTTCTAACATTGTGGTTCATTTTATTTTCTTTCTTTTATATCAAACATTTTTTATTTCTTTTTAAAATTTTATTTAAAAAAAACATTTTACTTGAATAAACTAGCTTTAATTTCCTTAACTTTACTGTGTTAAACTTTTACCTCATTAATATAAATTAATGCTTTAAAGATTCTACACTTTCTAATATATACTGCTGTAGTTTTCAATGAAAAATATGAAAACAAGTTTACAGTACGTTATAATTTTTTTATAAATTTTACCAATAAACATATATATTTCAAAATATTTTTGTAATATATTTGTATAAAATAGTATTAAAAATAGTCTACTTCAATAAAGAGACTTTAATTTCCTCAGGTTTACTGCAGTAATCATATACCTTCATTAATAAGAAATAATGTTTTCAACAATCTGCTCTTTCTAATATATTTTGCTGAGGTTTTCAATTATAATTAGTAAAACGAACGATATTAATAATGAATATAAATTTCAACTAACAGTACTTTAAAAAATTGCATAATTATTCAAATATAATTATTTTTCTTCTCATCACCTTTGCAAGATTTACTTTCCTTGTCAAATAACAGGTCAGAATTTTCACAGTGGCACTCAATTTCTGATTCGCTTGTCTTCACCCCTGCACATATTACTCCATAATTCACTCCACATACTCTTGGACAAAGGTTTTCTAATAGGAAAACAAAGGTTAAAATATTATATCTTTAATTAAGTTTGAATGTAGCACATGTTCAGTAGAAGTAATTTTCTCATGTTTTTACACTATATAAAATATTTCAATATCGTATGACTATGCAGGATACTTTTTATATTCAAAGGGTGAGAATCTGTGAAAAATATACTCACACTGTCAAAGGGGAATAATTAATGTTAAAGAACGTCGAATATATATAAATTTATGAAATTTGTATACCTTTTATGCTCTATTTGCAGCTGTGCAATAAACCAAAAGAAAGATAAATGTTTTAAAATGTTACTTTTAAAACATTTATTAAGGAAATACAATAATTGTTAAATGAAAATTCCGATTTTCTTGGTCTTTATCATATTTCACACAGTTTTTAACATATTTCATGCAATAATTTTCAATTCATAAAAACTTACTACACGTGCTTTTAAAACCTATATGAAATTTACCAGTTCCCTTTTTAAGTTTTAACATCACATTGCAATATTTAACACAATTTAATTTTTTTTAATGTTTTGAGTCTGATAAATTGCTATGTTTTTTTTTATAATTTCGATTATATAAAAATTAAAACACACGTCATTTCGAGCTATTAAAGGATTGAAAATTGCTATCGCATTCAAATTTGTTAGATCTACTTTATTTTTGCTTTTTACAAATATTCAAATTAAACCTAGATATGACAATTAGGTGATTTAAAACGACTTTTTTTTCGAAACTCGAACGATTTCGCTATCACAGCGCCACCTTCACGCCAAATCTCTCCAAAATTCTGTCAAAACATCTGCCTATGATATTATATCTTAATATTAAATTTCAAAAAATATTCATAACACAGTAATACTTTCGAATTATTTTGTGTATCCCTGTATATGATCAGTAGAATTTATACATTATTAAAATGCACAGCAGAATATTTTTCCTCGGAGATCAGTATCTAACGGAATTCTTTGTGTGACCCTATAAATGAATGATAAATGATTTGCACTCCATATGCTACAGAAAAAAGTTTTAAGTCACCTCACAAAAGCATTACAATTTCATTATGTTTAAAATATTTACTATGCTGTGAGTGTAACATCCTCATTTAAAAAAAAAAATCTCATTTACCGTAATATAATGGAATACTTTTGACTATCTCTGTAAACGAGCTATGTATGCTACACACATCATTTTCATTAGCGATCATGCTACAGTAAACCTCAAAAACATATATTAATACTTGATAATCCGAGTATATTTACAGTAGTTAGAGTGCGGGTAGACGGAGAGACAGAAGACAAACTGAAGACATAAAAGTTTTTCAACAATGCCGGAAAGTGTCAGTAACATGCTGTCATTGTAATGAAGATAACTGTTAACTCAGTTCTCGAATGACAATATTCTTAAAATGTAATTCCAAGCAGAAAATATGATTAATTTGAAGAAATAGTGAAGTTGAAATGATAATACATAGTGGATAATACATTGTACATGTACAATGGTTCTCATTAATGTGATATCATCATTTATTTAATTTTTACTAAATGACGATAAAAAATAAATAAAGCCTTGAATTATTTAAATATAATACAAATTTTATTCTACTAATTTAACTACTTCTTGCAACTGTAAAATGAATAAAGTTAAAATGATTCTAATTAATTTAACCCGCCAGAGGAATAGGTTAATAACAGACTGTCATGGCAGGAAAGAGGACTGTTAAGGGAACGCCCTAATGACACTGAACTTCATATATAATACCGAGCAGAAGTCAATTTATATTTGTAGAACTAATCACAAACATAAAGATTATGTAGTAGACTGTATAGTGGGAATCATTTCTTTAATTTTCAGTTTATAAAATAAATAATTAATAAGGCCTTGAATTATTTAAAAGTAATAAGAATTTTCTTCTATTTATTTACCTGCTTTTTACCATTGTAAAATAAAATAAATTAAAAGAATTTTATTTAATTATGTGTTAAATCTATAGCAGAACAGTCATTCTGCAAAGCGAAACTATAAAAAAAATTCGAAGCTCGCCAAACGAACAAACGACAAGGACCAAACATCAGACCGCTTATTGTTTCCTAACATTAGAGAACATTTCCATGCTAATTCAACCAAGTATACCAACGTAAAATATTAGGTATCAAAGGAACAAATCATCTTTAAAACATAAGCCGAAAAATAGAAGAATATTATAAGGAAGTTCGTTAATTAAATACTAGAGATATCTTTATAAGTTCAAAGATACAGAATTTTATAAAATCTGCAAAAATACTGAAAATACTCTTTTCGCTTTCGTCATCAGCTGAATTTTGAAATGACATACCCAAAAAGCAAATTCTTCGTCAAATTTCGGTCAAGCGTCCTAAATCGACTACTTTTCGTCCTGGTGACCTCACTCCCCTGTGTCGGCAGGAACGATTTCTTGTCCTACAGGCAAACCGTTTCTGGACCATCGCATCCCGACTACTATTGCATCAATTCTGAAGCTTTCCTTTTCAAACGTTTTGTTTACGTTAGGAATGAAATTTTGAATGCCGATAATTCCAAACACTTTAGAAGGCCGGTCAAGTCTCAAGAATTATTTTTTTTACCGATCTTTCTAAAAATACAACTTTTGTGAAGTTTTCTTCTAAAAAATAATTTTGAGAAAATATGACCAACTGGCAGATGAAATGCGAAGCGGTCAGTGCCGTATCTTTTAAGTTTTTTTTTTTTGCTCGTATATGAATTGCGCTTTTATAATGTAGATAGTACGTGGTCGTTTGGTGGTATTATCTCTCTTCTAGTCTTTTTTTTTTTTTTTGTTAATTTTAGAGTTAATTAGAAGTTTTTTGCTAATTAATTATAGAAAAAGATTTTTTTTAAACTGAACTTTATAAAATCCCATTAATGCTTCATTTCGGATATATAAAAATCACATTCAATGAACTAATAAATTTTATAAAAGCGCATTAATTACTTTATAAAAGCACATTAATTAATATTGCGTCGTTATAGTTTTATAGTCATTTGTCATATTTTAGCGAAAGTGTAATAGCGCATAATTAACTACATTTGAGCTTAAATAATTGCCTTTCTAAAGATGAAATACTTACTTTTTCTGTCCACTATTTAAGTCTTAATGTTGTTTTAGAAATTAAACTAACAAATAAGGCGGGCGATGTTTGTTTATAATTTATTTATGAAGATAAGTTTGATCTTAACTTTGGTCTTAACTTTTTCTACTCTTCTACGTTACAGTATATTTTTCTGCGATGCTTGGTTCCTTTGATATTTCATATTTTACGCTGGCACGTTTGTTCGAATTAATATTGAGAAGTTATCTACTGTAAGTAAGTAGTAAGAAATTTGATTTTTTCTTGGGGTTTGTTCGTTTGGCGGACTTAGTATTTTTTTAATCCTTGGCTTGGCTATCTTGGATTTCTATATTGTTTTCTCAGTGTCATTATTTTATCATAATAAAATAGTTATTGATAAAAGTGTATATATTTTTCAAATATATTACTCTTCCTATATTTTATTTAATTTATTTTCTACTTTTTGGTGTTTAAAATATTTTATCGTTGCAGTTTGATAGCCAGTTGGCTAATTTTAGCTAGCGTATAATGGCGCATAATTAACTTCATTAACATTGCAACACGTATACAGTTGTAAACATAAAAATTATTTTAACACTTGCGCCAAACTAACGGAAAAATATCTTACAATTTATTTATTAATTTATAATTAAACTTTAAAAAAATGTAAATGTACCATTGTCTTCGGAAATATATCTGTGTACATAATTTTTATAATTTAGCATATCTGAAAATGAGTGAAAAATCGATTAAAAATTTCCTCTTTATGTATATGAATTAAGTTAAGTTAAATAAAAGACTGCAATAAGACAAATGTGAATCTAACTTATTGGTCCTATTGTTTAAAATTTCAATTTTTTTTCTTTTGTCACAAACATTTCAATTGTTTGATAAGTACATTGTGCAAACTGCACTTTGTACGAATGTTTTACATTTTTATAAATCGTTAAAATGTAAACTGGGTTATGAGACACCTATTGTACATTTTTAAATTTATAAAAAAATATTTTAGCTTAAGTTTCATTTAAAATTTTACTGCATCGAATTTTGTGGTACGTTTCAGTGCAATATATAGCGGTGATGAATGCAATTTTAATTTTCTGTAAAATATGCAATGAAAGATGATTTCTTTTCACTAATTGTTGTTTTGAACAAATATTTTTTTGTGTATTTATGATAAATTGAGGAAATTATAACCATATACATAAGCGTTTTTTGAAGTGTTTTCAAGTGAGAACCACAACATGATCCATAACAGGTTTGTCGATTGCCAGCTTTAAAAAAAAAAAAAAAAAAAAAAAAAAATTGTTTTAGTAACAATTTCGGATTTTGGATTTATGGACAAAAACGTAGAAATTTGTGTAAAATATGGAGAAATGTCTGACTAGCCCATCATGCATAATTTATTTTTAATTTGAATTTTCAGAAACATCTTATAATGTATTTAGCACAGGAGAAAAGAATTTCTATCAACATATACGTAGGCAACTTGGCTTACACATGGTAAATTTGTTAAATGTAAAACGTTAAAAAAGTACCTTAATATAAGATTGAAAAATTGATATCGCACCATTTTTTGCCTCCATTAACATCCTGTTTTCATTTTTTAAAGGTTAGCTTTTGTTTACTTTTGAAAAGTTTTTTTTTTGTGTGGATACGATATACTGCAATAAGGATTTTCCTTTTATTCAATTATAATTTTCGTTTGGGCAATAATCTTTCTTTATCTAATGGTTTTCTTTTAAAAACTACTTAAATTGAACTGTTTAAATTATTTTTATGTTTTGATGATTTCAACTATTGTTAGAACATTTAATTCTGGATAATTTAATAGAATGATTTATATTGGAAAGATAGCTATTCCACTATACCGGGTTTGACTGTATATAACACTATCTTATTTTTAAATTTTGAGAAATATGTAAACTTACCATATCTCTGAGCAACAAAAGATATATTTCTGTTATTCTTGAATTCAATGAATCCATGCGGAACTGCGAAAGCAACAATCGAAGAAAATAGTGTGCAACATAAAAACAAAGTATGCAACATCATTATTCGCTATAATGATTTAACAACACAAACTTCCAGAGAGGTTTTCTTACATTAAGTGACTAAGTGATCTTGAAATTATTTGTAAATTATCGGAGACCCTTCACTTAAACAAAAAGCGATATAAGATTTATTCAAGATCCTTACATCTGTAATTGTTACTGCATTGATAAAATGTGTCAAGTGCTTGATAACACATTTAAAGAAAATGCATTATCTTTGAAGATGGCAAGCACAAAGGACAGACATAGAGACATATAGCACTCCAAAATGAAAGAAAAGGAAACTGTTTTATATCGACTTTCTACAATATTGCGTAAAGTATTATCTGTGCAGAATATACTGCATTATTATTCTTATCATCATTTTAAATATGTAAGGAAAGTAAGAAATTGTTGTAATTCATGATAATTATTCATATTTAACTCGTGTATTTCATTGTACTATATTCTTTACAGGTTCTCATTAACCTCCTTATTTCAATATCAAATTTATATTTCTCTTAAAACTTAATGCCACTCTTGAACTGCCGAAGATTTGAAATAATGGAAATAAAGAACAAGACAGAAAGAAATGGGAAACGATTTAAATTACGTCTTAAGGTCTTAAAATAAAGATACAGCAACCTTTGGGAGAGAAGAAAGAAATTTAAAATGCATATTTAAGGTTATGTATCAAAAGTCATGCTCATAAAATTGGTATGCCTGAAACATTAAATCACATTACTCAACAGTGCTATTTTATTCATAAGTCAAGGATATTTAGGCATTATAAAATGTATCTTTTGAAAATTGTTCCATTTTTTTTTTCAAATCACCCAATGCTCAATCAGTGATTTCTAAAAAGCAGTTTTTTATAATTTATTCTTTTTCGTCGAGAGAAAGTTCAGGACCTTTCTTAAGATAGTCATAGTGCTCCCTTCTACTGATTTGCTTAACATTTTCTTAGATTCTCTGAATAGAAAATAAGTCCCTAAGTTATATTCTTACATTTACCAAATAACGCCATGGGAAAAGTAAACATCTATTTTTAAAATAGGACCTTTGGATGCGAATATGTTTCTTCGGTACTTTTCGGTTAGCCGGGCGCCAGTGAAATTTATATATCTATGTATACATATATATACATATATCTATACATACACACATTTATATATGCATGTATATATACATATATGTATATACACATACATATATGTGTGTATGTATACATAGATATGTATATATAGACATATACATTTCACTGGCGCCCGGCTAACCGAAAAGTACCGTTTCTTCTCTAATACTTTGCTCAAAGCCGATATTATGTTTTGAACCAGTAAATTATTTTTATATACTGACATACATATGCGTGCAAAATATGCATTAACATTGTATTTTTTAGACTTTTTGATTTAATAGAAAGTATTAATTTCAATTACTTTAGTACATTCTCTGTTCGTTTAATTCCATTGGAAATAACTTTACTGCACAATGCAAAAAGCCCTTAAAATAGAATCACCAACTATCATTCATCAGAAAGTACCTAGAAGATGTTCAATGCACGCAACGACTAAATAATCACTACTAAGGAAGCTTTCCTGCTTATGTGATATAAAATGAATGGACCTCACGTGATATTAAAGCTATGGAGCCAAGAAGAAATAAGGTTTAATTTCTGGTCAGTTGATTTTTCAATTCGAATTTCTCCTTCTTTTTTTAACAATTTGCTGTATACACATGCTTAGTATGCATTTATAATGTGTGCCTAAGTGAAAAATAGACTAAGTTTATATCTAAAAAATATGTTACTTACAAATAAAAAATATATTACAAAAAAGATTAATTACAGAAAACATTTATTACATATTATATGAATTACATTTTACATATAATATGAAATCTACACATAATTGCCATTGATATTGATGCATTGATTCCAACACATATGAAGGGACAGAATGGTTTCTAAAAACGCCTAATAGTATAAAAACTCCTGGATTTTTCCACTGTTTTCTGCGATTGCTTGTCATACGTGAACCGTTGACCTTTAAGTGATTATTTAAGATTAAAACAAAAATATGGAAGCGCATGGGGTGATATAGAGGCTGTACGAGGGACCTTTTGAGGACATCCCATCGAAAGGTTTCCCGTAAGTTGAGGGTATTAGTGTCAACATGTGTTCTAGTATTGTCTTGGAGCAATATTTTTCCTTTTGAAAGCTTCCATCTCCGTTTATTTTTATAGCTGTGCTTGTTTAAACTTCCATGAAAAATTTGGATAACATCTCTTTGCACTGCTCTGTAGGGATCCATCTTGCATTCGTCTGCGCAAAAGAACCTTCCAAAATTGAGGAAACAGAAGAAGGAGCCGTTCGTTACTATTCCAAACTGGGTAACGCACTACTCAATCAACTGATAAACATATTTAACCGCTTCGATTAGATACAAAGCTGCTACACTAAAATTCTCCTTTTAATTTGTGTAACCGATATGTAAAACATTGCTGCTTTAACTTTGTATGATAAATTGGATGAAATGTTCTTTTCTATTTCGGCTAAATTCTTCCAAATAATACAAAATAACATTTAATGGTTTATGTTTTCTCTTTCAATGGCCGTAAAAACAGATCTTTTCCTATTCATTTAAAATGTTTACTATCTCTCTATATTAAAAAAAAGTAACCACCGCCGCAGCCGCTGTCAATGAAGATTTTGTGCCTTGAAGTCTTTCTGGACTAATATCCAGAAAACTATTACCTATAAAAATTTAAAAATTGATAGTTTTAAAAAGAAATGTTTGATGAACACGCTGAAGCAAACAGATTTTAAATCGAAGAATTATTTTAAGAGATATTTAAAATCAAAGTTGGTCAAAACCGTTTTCTTTAAAAAGTTTTATAGGAACGAAAACTATGCACAGGAATTTAACCATAATTTGTACGGATATAGATGACAAGTTTGCGGTGTGCAGACTGCAATTATTTTTTAGTTTGAGTGATTTTTTGAGGTTATATTTCATTTTTTTATTCAAACTTTTCCTTATTTTTATGAAGATTTATTTCGTATTTCATAAAATCCATTATTTGAATTGTTGCCAATTAGTAAAATAGCGCATATAATAATATTCCCTTTCAATTCAGAAATGTATTTACACATGACTATTAAAAACAGAAATAAAACTTTAAAATAATAATTAAATGATCACGTGATAAAAGTAGTTAATGTAGAAAAGTACGTAATAAAAAATATACTTGCGCGTGAATATTAAAACTAGACATAATTAAATTATTAGGCGTTTTAAAAGCATTAAGTAGGGAAACTTACGTCATATTTAAAATGCTCAAATAGCAATATTTCCAAACAATTTCAATTAAAAATTATATTTACACGAAAGATTAATTTGTTTCGACAAATCTTTTACCTGTTATTGCAAATTTTAAAACAGCGTAAATAATATTTCCTCTCAATTAAAAAATATATATTTTACGATTAATAATTACCTTTAAAATACCGAAATAACTAATAAATTGTTAAAATATCATTAACAATATGGTACTTCTCCTTTATCCCGACGACCACTTTTCATTACAAAAACTATCGCCAAACTATAGGATTTAACACCAAAAATGCATGAATGTGGCCTCACATTCACTTGACGTCAGAGGCAAACATGTGTTTGTTACAGCATCAAGTGTGATTTTTAATCCTACATATACGTATATTTTTCATTATGTTGCACTGATTTATTAATTTTTTCATTAATTAAAATAACCATTGCATCCTTAAACCAGAGTGCCATGATATTTAAAAAAGAAAAGGCATTGAAAAATGTTGCGATGAACACTTACATACAATAGATCAGTTTCAACTGACGTCACAAATTTATTCACAAGCCGAGATAGATAATTAAGAAAAATAATTTAAATAAATATCCAAGACTATTTTTTTTTTGTTTTCATTAATATATTGTAAATTTTATTGTTTAAACTTACTGATAGTTGACACTTTAATGAGAGGGGTTTTTCGGAATTTCTTGTATTTTATTTATTTGTTTGTTTATTTATTTATTTTATTTTTATGGCAAAATTCGCCACAAATGACATATACGCACCATGTTGGCGTGATATCTTTCAACCGCCAATTTGACGAAAACTTTGTTTTTCAATATTAGTTTCAAATAGCATGCAATAATAACAAGTGATTTTTTTACTTTAATATAAAAATAAAATAACGTAATAATGAAATAGCTTCAATTATTTTGAAAAAGGAAATAAATGAATGATACTTTGATATAAATAAATGTTGATATACATAATAAAATAATTTATAGAATTAAAATAAAAAATAAAAGCAAATAAAACACAATTTATTCAAAAACAAAGTTCTCGCCAAATTGGCAAATGAAAAAAATCACGCCAGCGTGGTGAGTATATGACACTTGTGCCCAAAATTCTTCTATTTGTTTATTTGGCGTTACAGTTTGGCGATAGCTTTTTCCTTTTTTTCTAATGAAAATTGATCGACTGGATAATGAAGAAGTATCAAAAAGACAAATAAACCTTGAATTGAAAATCCCTCGATGAAATAAATAACTAATACGTGTAACGCATCTGATGCCAACTGAATGCAACGCGACGCCACGATCATGCACGTTTGGTGTTAAATGATATATTCTGGCACTGTTCTTTTCTTTTTATAGAAAGTAGTGGACGGGATAATGGAGAAGTAACCAATTTTCTATAGCATCGTTATAAAATTCCCCCAATGCAGCGACATTGTTTACTTAACCATTTCACACAAGTTGATTTTTAAATTTTTAATTCATTTTATTTATTCAATTAGGAAAACAGTTGTTAGCTGTTTCGAGAGCAGTTGATTCGACCTTAAAATTCCTCAGTCAAAGGAAAATGAATGGAAACCCGGTTACAGAAGATCGCCACTGCTCGTTTAATTATAATACAATCTTCCGTAATCGTTTTAGAGTTGATCAAATCAGAGTGTTTTTAAATCATGCGGTGTCAGAACGGGGGTTGGCGAGCGTAGCTCATAGGGGGGCAGAGCCCCCTAGCAGGTTAAACATTACTTTAGCTGGATCGACAATTTATAAAAAATGAATTACAACTCTTCTTCAAAGTGTATGGAAGAATGTTCTTAAAAAATGTTTTACTACTAAGTTCAAAACATTTCGATGCTGATCTTCCTAATAGATATAATTTATTGACTCATGTTTTACATAAAACAACTTTAAAATAGTCGTCTTCTGCAGCAATCCACTTCTGCCAGAGCGAGCACAGTTGCTGAAGACATATCCGGAAATCTTTCGACTAAATGGTCTACAGTGCAGCCATCGATTCCTTAACTTTAGATGTTTTCGTAATCAGCGCTCTTTAAAAAGAGTTTCGCAGGACACATTGTTCTTTCACAGTACACTTTCTATAAAAGATGAGGGGTTGTATCCAAATAGAGTAGTGCGTGCAATATTGTGTACGCTATCTTGGCACTAATAACAGATATTTGATACAACCCCTCAGCTTTTTGCTTCTTTTTGGGAACAACGGATTTCGAGCTTATTCTATCGACGATAATTTTCAGAATTTTCAAGCTATGATTTTGAGACTTTCACAAAAGTTGCTCTATATACTTAGCTAATACATTAGGCATATTATATTTTGATTGCATTTGCGCATGCGCAGTGAAATATTTTTTAGTAAACCTGCTCATTTTTCTTCTAATTTTTATTATTTTTTAATTCTGATTGCAGAGTATTATGTACAATGTTGTTTGACATATTTTCTCAAAATAACTTTTTTTTATATTAAGAACTCTGCAAATTATAAGCAAAAAACTTGGTGAAATTTGGGTCGGTTTTTATAAAAACATTAATTTCTCTTCGAGTATACATGCTATCTTCATAAAAATGAACACAGTATATTACAATAAACCACTTATTAATAATCTCGAGTTTGAACACTTTTGCTACATTAGGTTTTACAGGGTAATCCAAAAGATATTCGTTCTTTTTTAATTTGTTGACAGTCCCCTATGAGATTTCGGAAAAAAATATTCACGGGAATATATAAGCTATATTATACTGTTTACACACCTGCAGTTTCAGGTTAATTCCTCATGTATTTTTCTAGATAGTTAACAAAACGTCTAAAATCGCAAGTGACCAATCACCTTTGGTAATATAGTGTAGTTACAAACACTTTTCAATTGAAATATATATTTACACTTGACCTTAAAAGAAAGAAAAAAAACATTAAAATAATTTAATTATTACCTGGTAAAAGTATTTGATTGTGAAAAAGTCATATTTAAAACGCCATTCTTTAAACGATAACGATACATTTAAAACGGCTTTGAGGGTCCCAGAGTTAAAAGGAAATGAATGAAAATCTGATTACAGACAATCGCCATTGGTCATCATAATATTGTTCATAATTCATCATAGGAGTAAAGTACAGCAAATTGTCGTATTTTTGGAGCCTGCGGCGTCTGGACGTGGGTTGTCGAGCGTCACTCATAGGGGCAGAGCCCTCCAGTGTTATAAATAAAGATAGATTCTTAGTAGCATATACACTGGTGTGCAAAACTTAAACAGCAAACACAAAATGCTAATTTCTGAACACGTGAGTGCTCAAAAGGAAATTCTATAAACAGCAAGTGTAGAAAAGAGGTAGTACCCTAACAGCACGGCCAGTTGATGTGAAGTCCCCTTAACGTCACACATGGTTAGAAGTGTCATAATCGCTACGGTGAATCAAAATATGGGATATCTCACTGTCTCATTATTATTCTCAAATGATTTTTAACATTGAAAAGTCAATGTGACTGTCGCTTTGTGATGGGTCACCAGGTGACATTACAATGAAGTCACCTTGTGATTCTCAAGCTACTGTCAGTTGAAGACTGAACTCATTGTGAGCATTGCATTGTGATGAGTCGCCAAATAATGTCACAATGAAGTCGCATGGTGACTTTTCGGTGATCGACACTCTATTGTGAAGTCATCATTGCACTCCTTTGTGAAAAGTCACCAGATGATTTCATTTTCTGTCACTTGGAACTCGTCACAGAACAGCTATCATGATGACTTTACAATGGAGTGTCAAAATGACAGTCACATCAAAGTCACAAGATGACTTCACTGTAAAGTCACCTGGTGACTCGTCAAAAAGCAGCAGTCATGGTGACTGTTCTGTAGAGTGACCAACTAAGAGTAAAAATGAGACGAATGAAAGATATCACATTTCTGTTCATTGTAGTGACTGTGACAATTGTGACCATTTGTGATGTCAAGAAGACTTCACATCGACTGTCTGTGCTGCTGGAGTAGTACCTATTTTCTACAATTGCTGTTTATAGAATTTCCTTTTGAGTACTCACGTGTTCAGAAATTAGCATTTTGTGTTTGTTGCTTATGTTTTGCACACCAGTGTATTTAAATAGTTTAATTCTAGTATTTTTTGTAAATTTGAATAAGGGGTGCTTAAAGAACGTAACCCTTCTTTTAGCATTACACTATATCTCACGAAATATTCACATTCCTTGGCTTGTTCATTTATTTATTTGGAAAAGACTTTTCCAGAAATTAACTTTTGAATATTCTTTTTAATAATGTAATTTCTAGATAATTGTTCGTTTCATAATATTTTACTGTATCATAAGTGGCAAGAATTTAAATTTATTTTTAAAAAAAATTGTTTCTTATTCTAAAACATTATAGTACTTAAATAATACAGCAGATAAAAATTGAGTTTAAAAATCGTAAAGGAAAGTTGTAAAGGTAATATTATATATTCGTACGTTTACACTGTTTTTCGTCTGCATCAAACTCCTGTTTTTCATCCTTGCATCTACAATATGGTAATTTTCTTTCGATATCGAATGTGCATTTTGCATATCTACCGCAGTCCAATTCACTGCAGTATTTTACAATTTCGCAATATGGACCTTCTATTCCTTCCATACAAGAGCAGGTCGCTAAAGAACTACTTCCAATTACTTTGCATTCACCTCCGTTATGACAAACCATCTCGTCGTTACAGACATCTACAATTCAAAACATAAAATATGATTATAAAGTAGTATTGGATATTATTTAAATCATATTAACACCTTTCATGAAAATATACGTAAAATTCATTTCACATGATATGTGCGTCAAAAATCAATTCCTTTGATTTATTTGTTATATTTCTGAAACATACTACATTAGTATGATAGAAGATGAAAATACATGATAACAATCTCAAAAGAATATTATAAATGTTATAAAATTTCTTACGTTTACACTGTTTGTCGACTGTGTCAAAATCCAGATTTTCTTCATTGCACTTACAGTATGCTAATTTTCTTTCGATATCGAATGTGCATTTTGCATATCTACCGCAGTCCAATTCACTGCAGTATTTTACAATTTCGCAATATGGACCTTCTATTCCTTCCATACAAGAGCAGGTCGCTAAAGAACTACTTCCAATTACTTTGCATTCACCTCCGTTATGACAAACCATCTCGTCGTTACAGACATCTACAATTCAAAACATAAAATATGATTATAAATTAGTATTGGATATTATTTAAATCATATTAACACCTTTCATGAAAATATACGTAAAATTCATTTCACATGATATGTGTGTCAAAAATCAATTCCTTTGATTTATTTGTTATGTTTCTGAAACATACTACATCAGTATTATAGAAGATGAAAATACATGATAACAATCTCAAAAGAATATTATAAATGTTAGAAAATTTCTTACGTTTACACTGTTTGTCGTCTGTGTCAAAATCCAGATTTTCTTCATTGCACTTACAGTATGCTAATTTTCTTTCGGTATCGAATGTGCATTTTGCATCTCTATCGCAGTCCAATTCACTGCAGTATTTTACGATTTTGCAGTATGGACCTTCTATTCCTTCGATACAAGAGCAGGTCGCTAACGAACTACTTCCAATTATTCTGCATTCACCTCCGTTATGACAAACCATCTCTTCGTTACAGACATCTACAATTCAAAACATAAAATATGATTATAAATTAGTATTGGATATTATTTAAATCATATTAACACCTTTCATGAAAATATACGTAAAATTCATTTCACTTTATATGTATGTCAA
Source organism: Maratus michaelseni (assembly GCA_963931845.1). Taxonomy (NCBI): domain Eukaryota; kingdom Metazoa; phylum Arthropoda; class Arachnida; order Araneae; family Salticidae; genus Maratus; species Maratus michaelseni. Next base: position 220,519,596 of record OZ007600.1, on the reverse strand, counting down.
AAAACAAATCCTTTGATATATTTATTATATTTCAGAAACATACTACATCATTATTGTAGAAGATGAAAATACATGATAATAATCTCAAAAGAATATTGTAAATGTATTAAAATATCTTACGTTTACACTGTTTGTCTTTTGCGTCAAAATCCAGTTTTTCTTCATTGCATTTGCAATATGATAATTTTGTTTTGATATCGAATGTGCATTTCGCTACTGTACCACATTTCAGTTCATCACAGTTTTTTACGTTTTCACAAAATGGGCCATTTGTTCCCTCGAGACAAGAGCAGCGGGACAAGTACCTATGACATCTAATTACTTTGCATTTACCTCCGTTGTGACAAACCTTCTCTTTGTTACAGAAATCTACAATTTAAAGCAAAGTATATGATTATTAAATATAGCAGTCTATTTAAGGCGTTATTAACAGCAATTATGTAAGTATATATAAAATTCAGTTAAATTTATTCATATGTATGAAAAATTAACTTGCTTCATACTGTTAGCTACTCCAGGTCTGTTCGTTATTTCCCAATTGTTGCTTCACAATTGTGGAGTAAAATGTTCTTAGAATGTCTATATATATATATATATATATATATATATATATATATATATATATATATATATATATATATACATAGATATAGATAGATAGATAGATAGATAGATATGTTACAGTTAAAACCCGAAATCAGTAAAAACCCGAATTAACTAGGGAGAAACGGGTTTTTCCTAGCCCTTTAAGTTTGAACACGTTCTAACTGGAATAGATCAGTTAAAACGCGTTTTAATTGGAGCTCTCAGTTAAAACGTGTTTTTTCTAGTTAATTCGGGTTCTGTCTGATTTCGGGTTTTCACTGTAACAAATATGTGTTACTAGTAGTCCTAGTGTTCTAAGTTAGAACGCGTTCTAAATGGAATTAATTAGTTAAAACGCGTTTTAATTGGAGCTCTCAGTTAAAACGTGTTTTTTCTAGTTATTTCAGGTTTTGTCTGATTTCAGGTTTTCACTGTAACAAATATGTGTTACTAGTAGTCCTAGTGTTCTAAGTTAGAACGCGTTCTAAATAGAATTAATTAGTTAAAACGCGTTTTAATTGGAGCTCTCAGTTAAAACGTGTTTTTTCTAGTTAATTCAGGTTTTGTCTGATTTCGGGTTTTCACTGTAACAAATATGTGTTACTAGTAGTCCTAGTGTTCTAAGTTAGAACGCGTTCAAACTGGAATAAATTAGTTAAAACGCGTTTTAACTGGAGTTCTCAGTTACTACGCGTTTTCCCTAGTCAATTCGAGTTTTGAATGATTTCGGGTTTTCACTGTAACATATATATTCTTTAATTTCGTGTTTTCCTACTGCCGCCACATTTTTTAAGTAAATTTTACTGTAACACTTGCCAGACTTGTTTGGAATTGTTTTTATGCCATGTCCAAATAATATTAGTTTCTACTTTTTTAATATTAAAAGTATGAAATGCATTGACAATTTCGAATCCTAACTATCATTATAGTATTAGGATATTGGCAGATTTACAAAAGTTATGTAATATATATTAAAATATTTTGTCAGCAAAAGCCTAAAATTATTTTTTTAGAGTATTTGTCCTGCAAAATGCTACAAATAATAACAAATATATATATATATATTTTTTTTTTAATAATTAAATGCGATTCTTCCACATTGTTAACGTACACATCTGAACGATTAAATCAATGACATCTGTAAGCTGCAATTTAAAATACATTTTTCGAAACAGAAATTTATCACACTTTTCTCTCGCATTGTCACAAAAAGCAACATGTTAAGAATTTTGCAGTTCCGGGATTTTTAAACTTCTGTTACAAAAAAATCTGCAACACTTTAGGCCCATTATTTCCGTTCTAAAATGAACAGTGGCGGCTTTATTTGGGCACTAAATGCATGCCTACCAAATTTATTCTTTTCTTACTATTGGATATCATCCAATCGTTAAAGAATTGAAATTTTAAAAACTCAAGAATAACATTAAAAGCAAAAAAAAATTTTTTTTAGTTATATGTTATAATGAGTGAAATTATTCTTCGTACTTTATATGTCATTGCTTGTACATATATGTTTTCTTTCTGTATCTGAAATGTCTTTTTTTATTTATCTATTTCCTTTTTCTAATGATGTAAAAATATATGCCGCCAGGAATGACAAAAATTGAATCTTACTCTCAAAATAAATATGCGACAGAATATGATTCCTAGACAGGGTGAAAGAAAATTATGACCGAAACAAGATCATCCCTTCCTGTCGGAAAATTCATTCTCACGAGAAAATGTATGCAGACCAAGTCACCCCTATCTGCACATTTTTAAATAGCGAAAAAATTGATGGTGACAGAAGTGAAGGGTTCACCAAATCACGAAAGACCAGATAATGAAAATTATCATAGTCACTCCCACATGAAAAAGAAACAAATGGGTAAGTGTAAAAGAAGAAGGCTCAAAGGGTTTCGTTTAATATTACTTTCAAAACACTTTATCCTTTTTTTAATAAATCCAAATAAATTTCATTTAGCAACCAAAAAAAAACAAAACAGTCATGTTTTTTATAAAGTAAAAATTTACCGGTTTATTTTTCTCGTTTTTTCGAATATTTAAACCAGCCCGATAGCGGGCGAAGCCCACTATTATATTCTGTCATAATAATATCTCTCATGTGGACTAAATGCGATATTTAAAAATAATAATAATTTCAAAATTAAACATGTTGTACAACTTCAAAATGTTAAAATAGGAGAATATTTCCATAATCGGGTTTTTATCATGATTCAATACGTTCCTCAAACTCATATATTTACTATTCACTATTGCTGATATTGATTCTCGCTTTGTATGATTCTGAAACATTTGAAAAATCCATTAAAATTCCGATATGACGTCAGATTTTCTTTTTAATTCTCTAATGACGTGATATTAATCTGCTTTGTGTACATACACATACTCATACTCCTTGTATTACTGCGAAATCTTTCCGTTTTATTACCACTATGACGTCAATCAATTCTATTTCATATTAATCTTTTTTTTCAATTAGTGAAACATTTTATTTCATTTTCATTTTTCACGTGGAAATCGTCTGATAGAAAATTAATTATTGTAGAAAGAATTTCATCATGGATTTTTAATTTTTGGCATCTGCTATAACGAAAAATATTTAAATTTAATAGGAAAAGGCTGTTGGAATTTTGGTTTTTTATCGCTATTTATTAAAATAATACGAATTTTTCAAATTTTAATATTTTGAGCTCTTTATAGCTTGTATTCATCTATATACACAAAGTTACATAGTTTTTGATAATGGCTCTGTGACAGACAGACATTGGAGCGGGAGTAATAGGGTTTCGGGAGATGAACGAAACCCTAAAATGGGAGTTCTATGATTTTGAAGAGAGGTCATTACTTCTCCAACTGAGGCGAGACTCTGATCCCTGATCCCGAACCGATGAACCTGATTTGCTCTAGAGTCCTGCTAGGGTCGGGTTGTACCCGACTCGAACCCGCAAATTCCATTTGAAGTCAACCCGCAACCCGACCCGAACCCGCAAAAGTAATTTCCGGCGACCTGCAACCCGACCCGAACACGCAAAAGTAATTTCCGGCGACCTGTAACCCGACCCGAACCAGCAATACCTCAACCCGCAACCCGACCGGCACCCGCAATGAAAGGACATTAAATCATGTTACAATGCTATAATGAAAAGTAATTTACAATTATATCTCTAATACCAATTTTATATTTTATATAGAAAAATGGACAAATCTATATTATTTAATATTCAAATATAGTGAAACCTCGGAATAGCGGACCCCTTGAGATCGTTGAACAGAGTCCTGCAGCGGGTCGGATTGCTTTTATTTATGTTTTCGGGTCGGGATGGCTTATTTTCTTTCTGTGAGTCAGGTTCAATCTTGAATAATTCTTCCGGCTCATATTTAGGTTTTAGCATGTCCGATTGTTGGGATTTTCACAAAAAGTTTGAACAGAACTATGAAAATAAATACGTATTTGAATGTGAATAAGTCAGATGTGAATAAGTCAGTAATAAGTTTGAAAAACTACTTTTTTTAGCAGTCAACTACTTTATCAAAAATGTTGTTGACTACAACTACAACTACTTGTTTTAAAAAGTAGCGACTAAAAACTACTTTTAAAAAGTAGTCACTATTTCGCTAATTTTAGATTTTGTCGAAAGATTCAATCTATACTCTAAATCGAGGACAAATAATTAAAATTCTGCACGGGTAGGGTTGTGTATCTAACCCGAACTTGAAAATTGTGTTTAAAGTCAACTCGAAACAGACCCGAACACCAAAATATTTATACCCGAATCTGACCCAAAACCGATGGAACAGAAAATTAATCCATATTTCAATACAATTATGAAAAAAATAGTCCACAAAGAAACCCGGTATTAAAACATTAGATATGATAATGCGTTACTAGATAAAGTGTTAACCGCAAGAAAATTTATTCGTGAGTTAGCATTTTGTTTTGTTTTATCAACAAGAGTCCATAGAAAAATCTATGACACTGCAACTGAGATTTGTCGCTGACATTCGCAAATTGTTGCACAGAACACATTTTGTAAAAGTTATGATCAAGTGATTAGAAGAATGGCATTTTTTCCTCCTTTCCAAGTAGCGTAAAAGGCCGATTTTCGAGAGTGTCCATTATGGAGGTCTTATTGTATACATATTTTTAACCTGCAAAAATATTATGTACATTCTTTTAGAAAAACGGGTCAACCCGACCCCGCAATACCTTAATCCGCAACCCGACACGAACCCAAACCGCAACGAAAAAATATAGCGCCAACCCGACCCGACCCGACTCTATTTTGCTCCCGCCAGGAAAGTCTATGCTGAAACCGCAAGTGCCCGCTTTCTGAATGGAACCCGCTCTGATTTGAGACTTGCGCCCGCCAGGAAATTCTATGCTGAAAGTCGCAAGTGCCCGTGCTGTGATCTGAGTCCGCTGTGACTTGCCACCGAAGAAGTCCCCTGTTGAAGCTACAAATGACTATTGTGCGCCCCGGCAAAAGCCGCAGCTACTAATGCTGTAGTCCGGATCCTAGAGAACTATTTTACAGATATAAACTAAGTGAGATATCATCTGAGAGTAAAAATTCATTAATCCTTTTGTTTAATTCTTTTTCCTGGCATATTTTTATATTTTAGTTATTTTTATTAATACATTTTCGAAATATGCGCGTGATAGATTTTTATATTATATTCAATGTTAGAATGATTTACTTATATAGTTAAACGTTCATAGTTATTTTTACACATGTGTTATGACTATATGTCGTATTACAAGAATTAATTTGATGGATATTTATATCCACTCAATTAAAATATATTCATTAATAATAAAAAAAAGTAAATAATAATAATAAATGAATAAAATTTTATTTTCTAAACATACTTTGTCTTTTTTCTGTTTTCCTTCCCCCAGATATGTTTATCATTTTCTCTTTTAGGTACGTTTTATATTTTAGTATTACTTTCTTTTTAGGTAACTTTTTTCAGAAATGCTAAAATTATTTTTTTTACTCTCCATATAATATAATTTACTTCACAACTTTTGAGTTCAGCCTAACGAACCTCCTTGCCTTCATTTTTTACAGTGTTTCACAACGCCACTGAGAAGGTAACGCCTCTGTACTGCTACTGCCCCTCCCTTCTTGTTCCCCTCCTTCCCTTAAAGGTTGCGCCGATCGTTTTCCGCCCAACACTTACAATATATTTTAAATTCTATTAATATATTAAAATACATTACCCAACCATATATTTTAAAAGAAATCTTTGGCTTATTTATTGCAGAAAGTTCTGTCATTAAACAGACAATAAATTTCTTTAAAAAAATAGTGGTACGAAAGAATAAATCTTTCAAGTATGCACAAATAAATGATCGACTAAAATAAATATTCGATATACATGTAGTTTACAATGTTTTATCTTATATCTTTATTAAAATGAACTAAACTAAATACATTTAAGCAGTCAAAATTTAGATTATGTCATCTACTTTTTATTTCAATCATTGGTTTGTTAAAAACTTTTAACAATAATAAAAAATAGCTATTAATTCATTAACATTCGTAATGACAAAACAAAACAAGTATTCGACAAGTAACTTTGAAGTTATTTATTTATATTAATTGATAATGCTAATATTTTGTAGATTTTCCTTATCGGCGAATCACATCTTTTAAACGATTTGATTAACTGCAAGGTCAAATTCTTGTCAATTTTTTGCTATTCTTCTATCAACACTTCGTCCATCTCCCTTTTAGAAAAAAAACAACGTTCACATAAATTATTTTCCAAATGACCCCACAGGTGTTCTTTGCAGTTTAAATCTGGAGACTGAGCCGTAGTTTTAATGACATTTGGACAGTTGTATAGCAACCAAAATCGTGTATTCAGAGCGATATGTTTAGGATCATTATCCTGGTAAAACTTACAAGTTTACGTAAGACCCAATTTATTTGCGATTTGTTGCAAACGTTTTTTTTTTTAGTATATCAATGTATGGGTACTGGGTCATGATACCTTCTATTACGACTAAATTTCCGACACTCGAAGTTCCCATACATCCCCATAGCAGCACTCCCCTGCCACCGTGCTTTACTGTGGACATCATATTATTTTCCTCGAGCTGTGTCTTTCTATACACTAAAATTTTGATTTTACATCCGAAAAGATTGAACTTCGATTCAACTGCAAATATATCATACATCCAGAAATTTACAGGATTTTTAACAATCACGATAGTGGTTCATGTTTTCAAGTTTATTTTCCAAATTTGCGAGAATACTTTGTTTCTTGTTATATTTCTTGAAAATGGCACCGTATGAGCGTTGAAACGTATGTTGATCATTAAAAGGTTTTTTTTATAAGCCTTTTGTTGTTTCTTTTTGTATCACCTAAGCATTTCTCTAGATTTTAATCATATTATTTTATTCAAAGATGAAATGGGTGTTGGAGTAAAATGAGTATTATTTTAAACTTAATCATTGAACACTAGCTGTGACTTCGTTCACGTAACATTGAAAGAAGAACAAATGCATTAATTAAGCAAAATATTTTACTCCCGATAATTAAAAACGTAAATTATTAAATAACCCTTTATCACATTTCATAGAAGACAATAAGGTATTTCTTTGTTATAGGGGCCCTTAATAAAACTCAGTTTTAAAAAAAGTTAAATTTTGTGCCAAATAATCTCGAAAATGAAACTGAAACCAATGGAAAAAGGAGAACCAAATAAAATCGTGGAAATCGATGAATTGGGTATAATCAAATGTCAATTTTACCTGATAAACCATTTTACTTTTAACGACTTTGTGAAACGTTTTAACAGCCAGCCTTCAAAAATAATTAATTGGAATCTTTAAATTAAATTCTTCTGAATAGGAAGTAATAATTTATACATCTGAATGCAAGGAGCTTAAATTTGCCTCCTTGGTTTAATCGATAGCTGAAACAACTGTTACATGCAAACGTAATCTCAATGCTTTTTGCAACCCAAAATTATATGCAAATATTACTTTTGCATGTAATTTTCCATGCAAACTAACATTTATTTGGGTGCAAATTACATGTAAATGATACGTTTGCATGTAATTTTGGGTTGCAAAAAGTTTTGCAATTGGAAGTGTTACGTTTGCATGTAACTGCAACTTGATTTCTAAATGACAATATGTTGACAGGCGATTTTTGTTCTGCAAAATAACTTGATTCATATAAAGTTTGAATATGTGTGATTTTTTTTCCGAAAATTTTACTGTAATCAAGATTTTTGTTTTCACCATCTATTCAAATTGAAAATAAAAATCTTTTTTCACATTTAATGAGAAAATGTCATGAAAAATATATTAATCCGTTTTATATCTCCTTTTTATCCACAAAAATGGAGTAATTTAGTTGCCGTTTTTAGAAAAATTTCGTTAACATTTACAAAATAATAATAATAATATATTGAAGTTTAATTAAAATTTTTAAATTCTGAGAGTTTACATGACATCCTCGGATCAATGATAACCGGTTGTTAACTAAATCCCGTTGCGTTCGATAATCTAAAAGGAGTAGTTGTGAAATACAAACGGACGATCAGATTTTAATATAATAGATTCGTGTTCATTTTTCTTTTCCTAATAGTTATGATGGGAATTTAGGCAGAAAACTCTCATCTGTATGGTAACTGATATTTTCATTCTTAATAATTAGTATAGTAAACGAATATTTCAATTTTTCGTTTTAAATATGACTTGAAACTCTACTTTCTATACTTAAAGATCCTTGTATTATTAAAGCATAAAATTGATTCACACTTCTTTAAAAACATATTTGAAAATTCCCGTTTCATTTCAAATATGACGTCATTTTGTTCCCAGAGAAATCTCTTTTTAATGATGTAATTCTTGTTAATTTTCTTTTCCTGACAATCATAACGTGGATTTTGGCAGAAAATTCACATCTGTATCTAACTGACATTCAAGCTTGTTAATTGGTAGTGATAAAAAAATCAGTTTTTCATTTTAAACATGACGTCATTATCCATCTACTTTTATTATATACTGATTTTCATGCCCCTTGTATTATTACGAATATTTGAAAATGCATGTTTTATTTTCAATATGACGTCATATTTGTCCAAGCCAAGGAGGATACTTTTCATAGTTCCATGGTCCAGCAATCTTTATCTTAATAATATAATTATTGTTCTTTTTTTTTCTTTTAATTATAACGCAATTTTTGCTAGAAAAGCTCTTTTCAACGTAACCGACATTCATTCTCCATGTATAATAGCAAACACTCCATATTTTCTTTTCAAATATTACGGCAATTTATCTTCTTTCCAATTCTTATTAATTTTTATTTTCCGCGTTAAATTTAAAATTAATTGTTAGGGAAACAATTACCTCCAGGCTTTGTATTTATTGGCAACGATAATGCTTAGCAAGGTAAAATGGTTAATTAAATTTTACAGGAAAAATATTCATTGATTCTGTATGAAAATAACGAAATTTTGAATTATTAAGAAAAATATTTGAAAATAATAAATAATACCTACCCTATGTTCCTTTCTGGATTATAATCCATCTATATGCAAAGATACAGGGCCATTAAATCCTCTGTTTTAACGTTTACTTCAGTAAAACATTCACACACACAACCGCATTTATAATATCACTAGCTGTTACCCGTGACTTCGTTCACGTAACATTTAAAGAAAATTAATGCATTAATTAAGCAACATTTACAATTCACAAACTTTCTTCATATTTTATAGTAGATAATACTTCTGATAGTCACAATTTGCGTTTTTTTTGTTTTTATATATATGATCATTTAAATTTCTTTCATTAACTTGAAATTTCATATTCTTTCACTAAGGTTAAGTGTGGAACACATTTTTTTTTCCTTTGTTATTCTATTTTAGCATTTCTATTTATTCTATTTTAGCATTTCTATTTATTCTATTTTAGCATTTCTATTTATTCTATTTTACATTTATTCTGTTCATAGAAATTGATTTAATTTAAGTTTTCGTGTCAAAGAATATTTTTCAAAGTGTAGTTAATTATTTATTAGTAAATATTTTTAAGGAAATTTGTTAATTAACATGCCACTTTAAATATCATTTTTATTTGATTAGAATAATCTAAAAATCAACATAAATTATGTTTATTTTCCAAAACAGTTAATAATATGATATTATATGATATTTAAAGTTATTTGATATTTAAAAAAGAAATTAAATATGTGTGGAGCATAAAAGTTTAAACAAAAATAAAATAAGTAAAAAAATACCTTTAACCCTAATGTATTTATGGTAATTTTATTTCACAGTTCCACACTTTTAACAGTTGTAGATCTACCAATAAAATCAAAATGTTTATAAGGCTCTAAAAACTTTCCAAAGTCTAATTGCTTATTTGTTAAGCAATAGAGTTGCTTATTTATTTAAATGGTGAAATCAATCTGAAAAAAGCACCCCAATTAAGGAGAATTGTCACTTTGATTGTTGTATTGTAGTTTAGGAATATGGGATTTTCGAAATTTGACAGGAATGTATTCCAATGAGAGGCAAAAATTACTCGGCAGAGATATTTTTAACTATAGATTTAGATATTTTAAAATTACAAGGATGTATATAAGTATAAGAAAAAGATAACTAATAATACCTAGATTTTTAATTGGTTTTTCTCTTGCTCGTTTCAAATAATCATGGTGCCTTTAAAAATAGAAGGGGGATTTTCTTGTTTAATTAGTTGGATCAACACTTCTTCAAATTTCACTTGAACGATGTCAAATTGTCAAATGCACATTCCATTCTCCAATGAAAATTGCATATGCTAACAACGTTTGCATCAACTTTGATATATTTATTAAATTTTATCGAAATTTGATATTCTGGAAGATTTAATATTCTGGTACGGTAAAAGGATGTTAAACTTACGCTTTGGCAACTAATACATTCTGTTCAAATTACGCTACTTTGTGTAACTGTTATAAAATACTAATATTTTCTGAATAAAAACTGGTACATGATTTAAAATATGACGACAATTTCACCGGGTATAGACTTTCCTATTAACCGATATTTGGCTAGTTAAAAAAAAATCTTTCACATCATGAGTCATGTACAAATATGCATTTATATTTATAGATAATGTGCATGTTTGTCAACTTAACGTAGGAAAAACGTTGAGCTAAATTTCTTGAAGTTTCGCTAAGTTTCTGGTAATTACCCAGTAATTAGAATATATTATATTATGTGTAGTAATTAATACATTATGAATTACTAACTCTGCAAGAATTCTTACTTTTCGCCTACAATAAGTTAAGAAAAACGCCTTTACTTGAGTGCGTGACGTCACATGTACATTATCTATTTAAAACATGAAAACGTTTAAGGAAATCCAACACTACTGTACTCATAGAAAATTTTTAAACATTAATGTTATTAAATACTAAATTTAGCTACGAAATTATATTTACAATATAATTTAAACAGAATTTTCTAAAATTGTATTCAAATTATGTGATTTTTGGTGCAAAAATTATTTCTAAAAATATATTGTTCTTTTACGAATTGGAAAATAATTTCGAAGCTGGTAAAATGAAAATATCGCCACATTGTCGAACTTATAAAAAAATATATTACTTTTTAAAATTAAAATGAATGTTTTACATTAAAAAAAAATACGTTATTTTTTTTCGGTATACAGTTCTACTTTTGTTTTAACAGCCATTTTTAAGGAATAATTACTCGAAAATACTGTATTGTTTTCTTTAAATCCAATTTTATTAAGAGTGGGCAATTATTATATACCTAAATCCCAGGAGCTATGACTCTTTGGTTGAAGCTCAAGCTGGAAAAAGTCCCCATGTAATGATTTCCAAATGTCAATATTTGACAGATGATTTTTGATAATATAGAATAAATTAAATCATGCAGTTTGAATACGCAAAAATATGTTTTTATTTTTTGGATAACTTACTTTAATTTTAACAAACCCATGAAAATAGTTTACCTTTGTAAAATTAGGAGCTAAATTATTTATTTATGTAAAAAAAAAAAAAAAATCACATTATATGCCCAGAAATGACGTCAGTTTCGGATTTCAAATTATAGTGAGATAATCTGAATTTTTATTGGTTTATAAATATACTGTCCATATGCAGTTTCTTTTTATGTCCATAGGAATGAAATTAAATACCTCACTCACAAATTTTAACGCATGTTCAAATTTTTAAGACTGTATAAGATAGGTATTTGAAATTTGGCATATATATCAAAATTATGTTCTATTTAAGAAATTTGGAAAATCGAAAAAATCGACCAATAAAGTTATATTTTATAAAAAAAAAAACCTTATTTTTTTTTATGGAAAATGAAATTTATTTGTATTTATTAATTGAAGGATAAAGTGTTTTGGAAAATATATTAAACGAAACTCTTTGTGCGATCGTCGATCACACTTGCTTAGTCACATTCTTCATTCTATTAAATCCTATCATACGGAATGAATTCAATGATATCCCATTATAGGTAATGATTCTAGGTTGACACAATGATTGTGTCATATTTAAGATGAAATCATATTATTTCCATATTACTGAATTTAAAAACCGAATTGGTATACTAAAATTGTTTAATTATAGCAATCCTATAATCTACCGACATTTTTTTTTGGATAGATGTTTGCGGATAAATAGATATTAAATGAAAAAAAAGTCTAAATATGGATTTCAACTTCTGAAATTTTTAAAACTAGGCTTAGGAAAAAATCGAACCTTGGAATTTTTTGTAAATGTCAACAAAAGATAAAATGTTGCCAACTTAAAATTTACTTATTTTATTGCGAAAATTATTCATATCATAATAACAGACGATACAAATATTTATAAAACTAGTTATACTACGAACACACCTCATTTGTCACGTTTGACGTACAATGTCCAACTTGTTTGTAATGCTGTGGTTAAGTAAACCATTAAGATACTTATATTATCCTTTTTTTCTTTTACATCACATTTTAAATACATAACAAAGAAATTCATTCTTGTATACAAAATACAGTACCTAAAAGTGAAAATGTCTTTTAAATTGAAAACAATATCTTAACTTTTATTTAAAATGTCTGTTTGATCAATTATTATATGCAAAAATTTGTGTTTTTCGTACGGTTCACTTAAAAAAATCATCAAGTTCTTTATATTATCTCCATTGCTATCTTGAATCGTCAAACGATAAAATTATTTCTTGTTTTACAAAATACAATTTAATTTGGCTGTTTCGAAAATTAAAAACAGTATCTCAGCATTGATATAAAATATGTGTAATGGCAGTGATGTATTTTTTGGTGTAAAAATTTAAAAACGATTTTATACTTTAGTTGATGTAGTTAGTTCTGAGAAAAATATTTTTCTTACTCAATATCTCGAAAGTTTCTGACTCATTTTTAAACATAAAAGCATGGTACTTGCATTCATGGTAATTGAAATGATTTGTAATTGAACAGTTTTTTTTTTCGTTTTCCCATAAGAGAATTATATCGTGAGTTATAAATGATTGTTATCTCAGGATGACAGTTTTGTTTTTCTTTCCTGCGCTGTCACGTTCAGAAATTCAGTTCAAAACGCCAACTTTGGACGCATTTTAGGAACGGTCTTCTTAAAATACCAAAATACGGAAAAACAGTTGATTGTACAGTTTCTTAATAAGAGCATCTATTAATTTGATAATTTTGCGAGCAAAATTGAATTTAAAAATGTGTCAGTAAGTAATTACTTTGGATTTGAGATCATCCATAAATAAAACATTATATCCTTTTCTATCTTAAGTTGTAGCACAAAGGACCAAATTTACTTTCCATATTACAACGTTAAATATATATATATATATATATATATATATATATGTGTATATATACTTACTCAATCGAGAACTTAGAAAAATAGAAAGTAAGTTTCTTTTATTCTTCAATTCTGTACTACCGTGCGGACGGGTCAAAGCCGCTATAGAAGAAAACAATGCAAATAACAAAACAAAAGTATATGATTCCATTGTTCACTGTTTAATAACATGAACATTCAGTCACGTCTTACTAAGTCAAATGACTATATCTTAAAATTCAGTAAAATTCATCAAACTTAATATATATTCAAGATGCTTACATCTGTGATTGTAAAATTGCCGGCAGTGATGAAAAGTGATACAGACAAGTGTTAGATAACGTATTCAAATAAAATGCAATATACCCGAAGATAACATTCGCGAATGTCTTGAAGAACATAGATCACTTAAAAAGAGAAAATGAAATGAAACTGTTTGGTATCGAATTGAGACAACATTACTTAAATTGTTATCTGTAGAGGGTATGCATTATATTCCATTCTAAATAGAATTGAAAATAACGCATCAGACATCGATGATAGTAATTTTTCAAACATAACTCATTTATTGTGCTACATCACAATCCTTGCAAATTTTTCTTAACACGTGTACTTCAAACATCCAATAAAATTACTTTTCAGGGATATTGTTATCTTGAACTTGCAAACAATTAAACAAATATACAGAGGGAAAGGCAAGAAAATTATGTAGTACTTACAAAATACGAAACGCAACTGTTTGATATCAGATCAGCTCTATTTTTCTATAATCATTTTTAATAATAAATTAAAATAACGCATGAATCACAAATTATGCTAAAATATCAAACATATCTCATTTATTGCGTATGCTTCAGTACACTGTAAAATAAATAAAGAGATTTACGAAAATATAATATAACCTTTTCCGAGTTACCAACGATTCCGAATTGGGTTTCTTTATCTTCAGATACCTCAGGAACGAACAGATTTCCGAGAATAAATGAAGCATTTTTTAAACAAAAGTCTTTTTTGCTGTCCGTAATTTCTGAGTAGTTTTTTCAGTTTATTAATCAGTTTTCTGTACTCGGAATATCGTTTATTCGGATGCGATCAATTCTCAAGGAAAAATTTTCCTATTCAACAAACATATTTTACAGACAAACATGATAAATTTATAGCATTATACTTTGTTACTCTTGGATGCATTAGTGTTGTTATGCATCTGAAAATATGAAAGTGTTTACTTGGGAATTGAAAGCATCCGAAAATATCGGTTTGAGAAAAAGGTTTTTTTTTTAAACAGCTGACCACGCCCCTACCTGACAGGCTTTTGCCTAGCTTAACGAGTTGATACCTGGCAACGGGGCGAGGATTCGCCTGCTCTCCGCTTGGCGAAGATGTGTTTGTTAAATCTATAGGCCAACGTGGCTTCAGTGCGTCTTGTTGCTTTAATTGCTTTTTCTTAGTTGGCCGGTTGCTAATTGATTTTTGATGAGGCGGTTCAGTACTGCACAGTGTAGCGAAGTCATGCCAGACGGATGTGAGATGCTAGGATATTTACTATTTCCTCGCTGCATCGCTCATCCATACGTCATGCCATCGCTACTCGAGTTGGTCTCGTAATTTAGAACCTTGATCTGGTGACGAGACCTTCACCAGACTAGGCACCCCCAGAGGTGTAATTCATAGGTAACTTGGAGGACTTTACACCCACGACGGATTTTACATGCACCGGGGCCATTAGCGTACATGATCGCCGCATCTGAAAAGGAATGGGGTTAGACATTTTATAACACTTTTAATACTACAAACTAAGTGCTACTTTTAGACTTTAAGTACTATTACTTTACTTGGTTGTTTGTCTTAATTTACCTATTAAAAGTTACTCGGAAATCAAATCTATATTTCTGAGGTTTCTAAAGATAAAATAATACTTTTCAGATTTATCAGTACCACAGAACAGCTTATATTATATTTTCGTAAACATTCTTGGTAGATTAAAAAGCATTTGTGTGTGATTTTTTTTTAGTGTATAACATATGTTTACAGGTTTTTATAAAGAAACACAATACGATTCCTTATAAAAGATAATAACACAATCGAATTGTCAAACATGGAATAAAAGCAAGAAAAGTAATGGACTTTTGCTTTAGGGTTTTATAAATGATTTACATTGAATTTTACAGAAGGGAAAGTATTGAATGCTTATTCCAACATTCGATTACCTTAGATAAGTGCGTACAAATTGTATGTTAGACAGTAATTTTATTGTTGTTATTATCCATATTTTTCTCCTATCAAGACTTCTTTAGTACCATTCCCAGTGAAATTTATCCTATTTTCGCTTAAATCTTTAGAACAAATTGATGCGATTTTCCTGTAGCTTAAAACCCTTTCGGGACGAGCGCCCCGCCCCGTATACGTGACGAAGCTTGTGGTTTTCAGATCCCGAGAGACACAAATTCGTGACTCAGACTTCGTACGTTTTTTCTTTTATAATTTAACGTACACATTTTTATAATAATCATATTTGAATAAGTATCACGGTAGAACGCATTTCTTTTTAACTAGGGAAACAAATGGACTCAATTAATATTTTTTTTAATTCATGATAATTTAATTTGTCAAAAAATTACGGTAATGAAATAAAATTGGTATTTCTTCACGACGTATTTATTTTCTGAATAGTGACTCATTTCTATCATAGCTTTTTAATGCGTCTAATCTTTTAGTTTTTGCTTATCGGAAAATTTACCAAATCTCTTGATAGAAGGAATATCTGGGTCAGCTGATCAAGTGTAAACATGTGACGTTTTTTACTTTTACCTCGATTGAAAATAATTTATTTGTACGTCGGCGTCATTATTATTATTATTATTATTATTATTATTTCGTATTTTCTTTCTTTTAGCAGAAAAGAGGAACTCTGTTTTATACTTTATTCTATTGCAGTAAATCAAGTTGCGCAGTAATGAAAAAAAAATACAGAATGTGGATTCTAAATGCTTCAGAATATTTTCCGCACAAAGTTAAGATGACTTTTCTACCCTTTTCTTTGGTTCTTATTTTGATTCGGAAAAAAAAAGGGGGGGGTCTGTTTTATACTTTTATTTTGGTTCGGGTAATTACGCTGCTCAGTAGAAAAAAAGAATCAAGTTAAGAGGTCTTTTCTGCCCTCTTTCCTGGCTTTTGTTTTGTTTTTTTCCATCAATAATTTTTCCCAACGTTTTAAATTACTTTGTTTTAAATTAAATTACCTATATTCACGTACCATTTTTCTAAGGTTTTCAGTTATTTGTTTTGATAAATGTTTGAAGACAATTGAAATAAAAGGAATTACACTCGCAATATTTGTTCCCCCTATTATTTTCTTATTCCTATTTTAAAGTTAATTTCTGAAGAGAAAAATATATAAATATTATTTCTTGCATATAAAGAAATTTGTAAAACAAGTTCAAATTAACTTATTAAAATGTCTAAAAGATGCCGGTATTTTACTGCTGAGGAAATAGCGGACATTATGAATATAAGTTCGTCTGCAGAAAGTGAAATTTCTGAGAGTAAAAGTGAATACAATCATTGAATCAGTCTATTTTGAATGTAAAGAATGCGATGTGGATCTTTGAGCACAGGATTGATTTGAAATTTACTATACCCAAAAAGATGTTTAAGAATCCTAAAACTGTCACATACTATAAAGTGCATATTTTGAATTATTATTCAGTTTTACCCATTATAATCAAATATATTTATTTAATATACTTTTATGTTATATGTTTATATATATTTATACTACATTTCATTTTGAAAATTACTTTTAACTTGAATAATTTTTTTAAATATAATTTAAATTAATGTACAGTGTTACTCATTATTTTTTATTATTATTCATACATTCAAATACATTGTTGAAAGATACCTTTAAGATCCACAACATTTTTGAAAAATATATTTTAAGTTATCATTAAATTTTACTGATAATTATCCAACACTTTTTATTTTTTAGACGCTTTATTATACGTTAATATATATATATATATATATATATATACAGGGTATTTAAAAAATGACCGGTATATTTGAAAAATCAATAAAAACTAAACGGGCAGCGATAGAAATACACCGTTTGTTGCAATATGCTTGGGACAACAGTAAATTTTCAGGCAGACAAACTTTCGAAATTAGTTACAATTTTCAACAACAGATGGCGCTGCAGTCTGGAAAAATGTAAACCACGAAATAATATGGCGTAGTCTCTGAACGAAATTACCAGAAACCTTTGTAAACCTGTGACTTCTTTCCGTGGGGACACTTGAAAGACCAGGTGTACCGCCACATTCCAGAAACAGTTGAACAACTGAAGCAGTACATCTCTTCTGCATGTGAAGTTATCCTGCCTGACATGTTTACAAAGGTTTCCTGTAATTTCATTCAGAGACTACGCCATATTATTGCTGCGCATGGTGGATATGTAGAAAATATCGTGGTTTAGATTTTTCCAGACTGCAGCGCCATCTGTTGTTGAAAATTGTAACTAATTTCGAAAGTTTGTCTGCCTGAAAATTTACTGTTGTCCCAAGCATATTGCAACTAACGGTGTATTTCTATCGCTGCCCGTTTAGTTTTTATTGAATTTTCAAATATACCGGTCATTTTTTAAACACTCTGTATACATATATATATATATATTTGTTTTGAAAAAAATATCAAAAATATTTTGGAAATGCAATTTTAAAATTTTATTCTATTTTAGTCATTATTACTGATTATTATTCAATACTATATATATGATATGTTTAGATATATGTTTATATACACTGCTCAAAACAATTACAGGATATTGCAGTTTTAGGTGGATTTTGTATCTGGGAAACTTTTTAGCTGATTGATACATGGTCGACAGACATAGTAGGTTATATGAGAATAAATTACACATGTTTGGCAGAAAAAAATGCATTTTATTGCGCATTTGTGTACAAAAGGAAAAAAACACAATTTGTGCATATGAGAAAAAAAGAATAAGAAAAGGTGTTTTCTTCAAAGAAAATCATTTTCAGTAGGGGGTATGGTTTCCACGGGCGTCCAGCAAAGTTGAACACCTTTGAGGCATGGACTCAATGAGGCTATTAATGACGAGTTGGGGTATTCTGCCCCACTCTTCCAGAAGAGCTCTTTCCAGTTCTTGGAGAGTTTGTGGGGGTTGTTGGCGGCCAGAAACTCGTCTTCCTAGAGCGTCCCAAACGTGCTCGATTGGATTCATGTCTGGAGAACACGCTGGCCATTCCATTCGAACGATTCCTTCCTCGAAAAGGAAATCCTCCACCAGGTTTGCACGATGTGGCCTGCAGTTATCGTCCATTAAAATGAAGTTATTTCCGATTGCTGCAGCGTAAGGGACTACAATAGGTCTGAGGATCTCATCCCTATATCGGCGACCAGTCAGAGCTCCATCTCGAATGATGTAGAGGTCAGTGCGCCCGTCAATGGAGATGCCACCATACACCAACACTCCTCCACCGCCAAATCTGACACTTTCGTGCACGAACGCAGGATTATTCCTACTGCCACGGTCCCTCCAGATGAAAATACGCCTATTATCCGGATGCACAGAAAAACGGGACTCGTCAGAAAACAGAATATTGCTCCATTCATTTCTCCTCCAGTTGACATGCTCGGTTGCCCACTCCCTGCGGTCGCGACGATGCCTTGATGTTAATCTAACACATACCATCGGTCGGCGAGCATACAGACCTACAGCATGGAGCCGGTTTCGGACAGTCTGAGTTGAAATCGTGGTGCCTGTAGCCGAGCGAAGGTGTTGTTGGAGAAGAGTAGCGTTCATGTTTCGGTGTCTCCGAGCTGTTAACGCTAAATACCGATCTTCATTGGGCGTTGTTGCCCGTCTACGACCTTTCCCTGGTCTTCGGCCTGCACATCCACTCTCCAAAAAACGGTTCCAGATCCTGGAAATGACACTTTGTGACACTCCAATGGCTTGCGCTACTTCGGCTTGAGTTTGGCCCCCTTCTAACCTACCAACAATTCTCCAAGCTTCTGAATCTGTCAAATGACTTCGCTGAGACATCGTACTCATCGAAACAAAGCAATCACTGAATGCCGATCATCCTTGTCTTTATTCTCTTTTATCCAGTTGAAAGTCAAATTTCATTCGCTGCCGCTGAAGCAACGTTTTTGACGTCGAACTCAAAATTTGCATGCTCCACAGTTTGAAAACCAGAAAAATTTGCATTTGTGATTCTCTTCTTCTATTTTCGGCAAAAAAAATTTCTTTAATATCTTTATTTTATATAAAACTTCAAATATCCTTTAATTGTTTTGAGCAGTGTATATATATTTTGTTTTAAAAATATTTTGAAATTAAAACAAGTTTTTTGTATCTATTTTTATGTACATTAAGTGTTATGAGGTAATATTCGCAGGTTGTTTGCAAGTTTTATTTAATTATTTTCATTTTTGAATAAATCGTCTTTTTAAAAATATTTATTTTGCTTACTGAGAGTGTTAAAAAAATTTAGTTACAAAATTGTTACGTTTAGAAGAAAATGTTTGATATGTTGATATTTTAAAAATATGTAAGTAAGTATTTTTCTATTATATTATATTATTTTTTAAACTAAAAACGTGGTTAAACATAAGCATTAAATCTATTCAAAAATCCATTTTTGTATTTGTTGCAAAATGAAAAGAAACCACCAGATGGCGCTAAGCGCGTAGAACATTATAGACTGACTGACTGTTGTTTCTGTTTACGTTTGTACATAGCTTTTCGTGTATTCGTTCGTATCGTGATTGTAATCGTCATTAAGAGTGTGTCTCGTCTCTCAAATAAATGATTTTCATTAGATAAAGATGTTTCTACCTTTAAAGAAGCTAATAGAACACGAACCAGAAAAATAGATGAGACCAAACCTTTTATTTACATTTTGTCTTGTACGATAAGAAAGTACGAACTCTGTTTTATGGTGCCGAATTTCCCGCGAGCTGAAATTTAGAAAATGGCGCAACCTAGCGAATTAGATAAATGAAAAAGCATGCGTAAGTCTCTTAGAACATCTTTAACGAAGATTATTATCAAAATAACTGAATATTTGGCAGGAGACGAAATAGATAATGACGAAATTGAAGATCTCAAAATTCAATTAATCGAGAATGCAGAATAGGATTACAAATTAGATTCAGAAATTCAGAAACTTGTAGATAACTTAGAGACACTCGAAAAGGATGTATCATCCAGTCAAGAATATCGCGAAAAAATTGCTAAAACAAAAGCTAAAATCGATAGATATTTAAGGCGTAATGTTCCTAACGAAAGTAAAATAAACTCTTCTATTCTATTGTCCACAGGACCTGATGAATTAAAGAATTATTCTCACGTAAGATTACCGAAACTTGCAATACAACTTTTCGATGGGAAATATGAAAATTAGCAGGAATTCTGGGAGCAATTTGAAGTGGCTATACATGAAAATGTAAAGTTAACTAATATAGGGAAGTTAAATTATTTAAAAAATTTCTTGAAAGGAGCAGCTTTAAAATGTATTCAAGGTTTAGCTTTAACACAAAATAATTAAGATTTCGCCATCGGATTGTTAAAAGAAAGATTCGGAAAAAAAGAATTAATAGTACGATCACATGTAAACAAGCTTTTAAACCTGACTCCTATAAAATCTGGAACGAATTTAAGACAGCTTAGGCAGCTACATGACAACTGTATTATTCAAATTAGGAGTCTCGAAACAGCCGGGGTAAAATTAAATAACTATGGGGGAATCTTATTCGCTATTTTAGTCAAATTAACTCCTGAAGAAATTGTTCTCGGATTTTATTGCTCTGCTAAAGCCGAAGATTCCTGGAACTGTTCCAAATTATTAGAATTTCTAAAACATGAAATTGAAACACAAGAAAACACGTATATGTTCCGAAATGATGATGAATTTGAAAGGAATAAAATTAAAGAATTACCTTATTGAAAACATGAAAATCACAAAAACATACCCACGGCAGCTACATTAAATGCCTTTATCAAGAAGGATTGCCTATTTTGCTCTGGCGATCACGAGAATTTTAATTGTTCCTTAACCATTAATGAACGAAAATCGAGTCTTTTACGAAAAGGTTACTGTTTCAATTGCCTGCGATGGTCACACGTGTCGAAATTTTGCCGTGAAA
Organism: Maratus michaelseni; assembly: GCA_963931845.1. Lineage (NCBI taxonomy): Eukaryota > Metazoa > Arthropoda > Arachnida > Araneae > Salticidae > Maratus > Maratus michaelseni. Next base: position 220,497,981 of record OZ007600.1, on the reverse strand, counting down.
AAACACGTTGCTCCATTTGTAATCGAAGACATAATATTTTAATCTGTGACGAAACCGAAAAACAAAATAACAAAGAGAAAAGCGTCTCAAAGTCTGCCGAAGTAATGAATCGTTCCAATGCTCTGAATTGCGCAGCGAATGCAGTAAATGAAAATGATTTTTTGCAGACAGCTGTCGCCTTTCTAAGTAATAATTCTCAGGAAACAAAAATAAAAATTATCATGGATTCGGGGTCGCAAAATACGTTCATCGATAAAACATTATCTCGTAAATTTAATTTAGAAGTTATAGGAAAAGAAAAATCAGCGATTTATGCTTTCGGTTCAAAACCAAAGAAATCTGTTGTAAGAAATAGAGTAAAGGTAAATTTAAGAAGCATTTATGATCCAAAGAAAATTATTTCGATTGAAGCAATTGAAACGTCTTCCATATCAGAAGCTGAAATTCAATGTCCTAGTAAAGAAACTCGCATATTTTGTAATGAAGCCAAAATTTAGATACAGATATTGTAGTTGATATTGAAGGGTCTGAAAATTTAAGGGTTTCTCTATTAATTGGGTCAGACTATTTCTGGAAAATCGCTACAGGTAAAGTCAAAAGAGTTTCCGGTGCTTTAGTCGGAATGGAAACGAAACTAGGTTATGTATTTAATGGTTCTGAAGCAAAACACAAGGTTTTTAAAGATGTTAGCGTAATGAATGTTATAGTGCGTAATCAAAATTTAGAAGAATCAGATATTTTGAAAAGGTTGTTCTATTTGGAAGGTTTGGGAATATCGCGTAGTGACAATCTTAATTCCGAAGATGACGAAGTTTTGAAAGAGTTTGAAAATTCTACAAAACTAATCGACGGCCGCTACCAAATTAAACTACCATGGAACGAACATTCCATGTCGCTACAGGATAACTATAGTAATGCTAACAACCGTTTGCGAACACTTGTCAAAAGATTTAAGAAAAATCGAAATTTTGATAGTCAGTACAAGGACATTATTTCTAAGCACATAATTCAAGGAATAGCTGAAAAGGTCAATGAAAATGAATGTGGTAATAATTCTAAAATCTGTTACATGCCACATCACGCGGTAATACGCGAAGAAAAAACAACGACGAATATGAGAATAGTTTTCGATGCCTCCTCGAGTGAACACAATTTTCCGTCCCTTAATGACTGCTTGAGTCCAGGTCCGAACTTAACGACCGATATCTTAATACTTCTTTTGCAGTTCCGTCTGAATAAGGTTGCCATAACGGCAGATATAGAAGGTGCATTTTTTCAAATTGCCTTGGGGCCAAAAGAAAGAGACGCAGTTAGATTTTTATGGGTTACGGAAGATTTAGACATTGAATTCGAAGTTTTGAGGATGACAAGTGTAATTTTTGGAGCAAGATCGAGCTCATTTTTACTAAACGCGACATTTAAACATCACATCAAGAAGTATGAGGATGTTTATCCAACTGCCTTCAGTGTTTTGAACAGTAGATTGTATGTAGACGACCTTATACACAGTCTAGAAGACACAGATTTAGCGTACGCCATCCACGAACAAATAAGGTTCATTTTGGGAGTAGCAGGCTTCAATATGAGAAAATGGAAAACGCTCCTGGCAAGATCGATTTAAGGAAAAGGTTAATGATGAATACACGTCATGCAAGGTCCTTGGCTATTGCTGATAATCAGCAAATGATGTCTTAAGCGTTGGTAGTGATAAACTTTTAAGTAATAAGGATATGACAGAATTAACATTTACGAAGAGAAGCGGAATAAAAACTATAGGAAAAATCTATGACCCGTTGGGCTTAATATCACCATTTGCAGTTCGAGCTAAAATACTACTGCAAGACATATGGAAGAAAAAACTTAATTGGAATGATGCTTTACCAACCGACTTAGCAGAAATATTTCAAGACTGGTGTGAAGAATTGTTTCATTTGAAACAGATCTCTGTACCAAGATATCTATTTTCAATGAAAGTAATGGAAGAACATACAGACTGTCAATTTCACATCTTCGTTGATGCCAGTAAACGAGCTTACGGAGCAGTTGTTTACGTACGTTTTTGCAACTCTGACGGAATTTCCCATTCAAATTTAGTCACTTCAAAGACTAGGGTTGCACCAGTTAAAGAAGTAACTCTACAGAGGTTAAAACTTCTTGCTGCACTTATAGGAGCCAGGTTGTTCGATCATATTCGACTACATTTAAGTATACCGAAGGATACGAAGACTATATTTTGGTCAGATTCCACGATTGTTCTTCACTGGATCAAGAATAATTCTCGAAAATGGAAGATGTTTGTCAAGAACAGAGTAGATGAAATCAAGAAAATATCTGATCCTGATTGTTGGAATCACTGTCCTGGAAATGATAACCCTGCTGATACGTTAACACGAGGTGAAAACTTAACTAATCTAAAGGACCTGGAGCTTTGGTGGTTTGGGCCACCGTGGCTAAGGAAGTGCGAAAGTCAATGGCCACAATCCAACATTCATACTGATCAGGAAACCAACTTAGGAAATAAAAAATATGAAGTGGTGAATATGCTCCTGACAACGAAACTTGAAGCTCTTTTCGATATCCGAAGATTCAGCAAACTTAAACAAATATTACGAATTACTGCATGGATTCAAAGATTCTTCCACAATACAAGAAATCATCAGCGTAAGAAAATTGGTTCCTTGGATACAGAAGAACTTGAATTTTCCGAAGAATACTGGATTAAATTTACTCAAATGGAGCATTTTCCTGAATAATATTCAGCGCTGACGCAAGGAAAACCACTAGCAGAAAACTCAGTTATTCGACCGTTTAATCCAATTTTAATTGAAAGAAAAATAATCTTGATTGATGGACGATTACAGCAAGCTAATATCTCATACCACGAAGCTCATCCAGTTTTACTACCTAGTTCATCTCATTTATCAAATATTATCATCAAAGATTGTCATGAAAAAAACAAGACATCGTGGTGTCTTGGAAACTTTAACACAACTCAGAGAAAAAACTTGGATTTTGAAGGCAAGACCAAGAATCAAGAGTTTGATATTTAGATGCAATTTATGGGGAAAACTTCGTGTTAAACCTGCCACCCAGATTCCTGCAACTCTACCTGCCGACAGAATAAATGAAGCTTATCCATTCCAAGTTACAGGCCTAGATTACTTAGGTCCGTTGTACATTAAAGATCACATTGAAACTAAGAAAACCTGCATATTGCTCTTTACATGTTCTGTAACAAGAGCAATACACATAGAATTAACTCCGGACTTGACCACAAAAACACTCATTCAAGCGTTCCGAAAATTTGTAGAAAGACGAGGAATATGCAGCACTATCTACAGTGATAACGCGAAAACATTCCATAAGGCAAAACGAGAATTAAATTTACTATGGAAGATTATGAAAAATGAAGAAGTGAAAGATTTGTTTTGTGGATTGTCTATCAAATGTAATTTCATAGTTGAAAGACAGCTTGGTGGGGAGGTTTCTGGGAGCGTCTTGTAAGATCAGTTAAGATATCTCTGAAAAAAATCTTTGGAAAAACCTCAGTTTCTTTTCAAGAACTGGAAGTAATTGTGATTGAAGTAGAAGCGATTCTCAATTCTAGACCTCTCAACTACGTATTCAGCGATCCTTGTGAGCACACCTGGCCATTTCTTAATTGGCATAAGATTGCTAATTCTGCCTCAATCAAAGATAACAGTTCCCCAATCCAATGAATACCAAATAATAAAAATGAGAAAATATCAAGAAAATATTTTGACTCAAGTTTGGAAACGATAGAAATCCAATTATCTGCTTGAATTAAAATCTGCTCACCAGCACCAACAGGTTGACAGACCAAGCGAACTTAAAGAAAACACCGTCGTTCTTATAAAGGAAAACACCCCACGCCTCATATGGAAAATGGGTGTTATAATCCAGACTCATCCTGGACGTGATGGTCGGACAAGAGCATGCACGGTGAGGTTGCCAAACGGAGCCATCATCAGAAGACCGGTGCAGCTTCTTTGCCCCCTTGAACTTTCAACACTTTCGTCTCAAGACGAACTTCGCCCGGCGGAAGTTGTTGCAAAATGAAAAGAAACCACCAGATGGCGCTAAGCGCGTAGAACATTATTGACTGACTGACTGTTGTTTCTGTTTACGTTTGTACATAGCTTTTCGTGTATTCGTTCGTTTGTGATTGTAATCGTCATTAAGTGTGTCTCTCGTCTCTCAAAAAAATGATTTTCATTAGATAAAGATGTTTCTACCTGTAAAGAAGCTAATAGAACACGCACCAAAAAATTAGGTGAGACCAAACCTTTTATTTACTTTTATTGTCTTGTAAGATACGAAAGTACGAATTCTGTTTTAGTATTACAATATCAGAGAATATACCTCATTTTTTAATAAATATATGTATAATAACAACTTATTCCATGTACGTGAATTTCAAAAAGTTTCATGAAATATTTATTTTGCTATACATTTTTAAAGAATATTTTACAAGCGTTAGGCTTAACTGCGCAGAATCCTTCGGCCCAGAAGGAGAAATCGAATTTTCCCGCTCCGTCCTCAGATGCGCACTTCAGAATCCGCGCGCCGTCGAGAACGGGTTAATTCATAATTCAGGAAACGTGGGTGTTGCCGCTATGTAAAATGTTAAAAAAAAAAAACTTGTAATTGTGAGTTGGGTTTGAGATGCCGATCAGAGAAGTTGTGTAAATCTCGGCTCTCGACCATTTTTATTTAGTGTTGTGAATAACTAAAAAGTTATTAAATGAGTTACAGTCCACTAGTGAATATTTTATTTTGAGATTGTGTGTTTTTTGTAGTGATAAATAGTAACTGAGTTATCGGCGAATTCATAGTATTGGTCCGTCGAGCCGGAGAAAGAACTAAAGGAATTATTCGATGTTTATGTTTTTTGTAATCGTCTGCTGAAGATAAAATGGTGTTTGGAATTCTATCAAGTAATTAAAATACGTAAGACTAAAATTAAATCATCGTATTGTTTATACTGAAGTACAAAATATTGTGATTTAAAATTCCGATGAAGTTTTAATTGATTCCAGAAGAAAAATAATTTCGATTAACCTGGAGAATTTCGTAATACGAAAGAATAAACTGTGAATGTTTTTACGCAGAAAAGAACTGATATTCTTTATTATTGAACTAATTTGAGAATAGAGAAAATGGATTACATCTTTCCAATGTGGGATTATTCGATTTGGAGATTTATTAATAGATAAAGGTACGTCAGTTTTATTTATTTTATTGTGAATTGTATTTATAATACAATGTTTAAAGGTGCAAAAAAAGAAGATTATCAGCGAATTGCTGCTGAATTAGACATAGATATATCAGATTCGAAATTAACTATTTATGATTTAATAATTTCAATAAAGGAAAGTTCGAAGTATAAAGCAGATAATAAACTGGTTGAAGACATAGCAAACAGTTTTATTGAGGAAAGAAAAAATGAGGAATCAAAATTACTAGATCTTGAGAAGTTAAAAATTGAACATGCAAAGTTAGAAATTGAGTTGGCTAAGGCCCGTGCAGAAACTAAAAATGATAATTTAAGTGATCTCGAAAAAAAGATAGTATAGAATCTTTAGACTCTCTGATTAAAAGTGTACGAACTTTAACGATTAAAATTCCATCTAAACCAGAAGGTTGGGGTTATTTTTTTTTATCGTTAGAAAGAGCCTTTATTTCTAAAAATGTCCCAGAAAAATATAAATCGGAAATTCTACTAAATCTGTTAGGAGAAAGAGCAACAAACGTTATTACATACATTAAAGATGGGGAATTAGAAGATTATTCAAAAGTAAAGGCTATAGTTAGCTTACAGAATTTGAGCCAACCCCCCAGACTTGTTTAGAACATTTTAGGAAAGCACAACGTCATCCTAATGAAACATATGTACAATTTGCATCCCGATTAACAACGAGTTGGGATTATTATTTAAAATTGAGAAATGTGACAGATTTCGAAACTTTAAAACAGTTAATAGTTTCTGATAAGATTTGTCAAACGCTTGATAAAGATGTCATGTATTTTATAAATGTTAGACAAGCAGAATCGTGGTTTTCTCCCATTGAATTATCTCGGGAAATTGATTTACATTATACGTCAAAGGGAAAACCCGTGGTTGACAATTCTAGAGCGAGTAATAAAAATACTTATTATCGAAATGTTTCTAGAGTTTTTCTAACTGACGTAAAAAATTCTAAATGTATTTTGTCATGTAGTGAAAATCATCCTTTGCATAAATGTCCTGTTTATAAAAACATGTCAGTGGGTAATAGAGTTCAGCTTGTAAAATCAAAAATCTTTGTTTTAACTGTCTTATGAATCATAAAGTGATTGATTGTAAATCTAAATTCTCTTGTATTATTTGCAAGAGAAGGCATCATGTGACTTTGCATTTCCCGCGTGAACAAAAAAAAATAAAGTTGAAAATCCAGAGATAATTTCACAGGAAATGAGTTCTAAAAACGAAGTCGGAAATAAATCTAATTTGGATGCTTCGGCTCCAGTATTCCAGCCTTTCCAAGCTAATAACCAAAGCAATTTATTTTCAACGATATGTAATTTGTCTAACGAGTTAAAAGCTGTGTTACTTAGCACATTTGTTTGTTTAATAAAAGATGAATATGGTAATTTTCATGAAGCACGTGGTTTATTAGATGTCGGTGCAAACTCTAATTTTATGAGTAAAAGGTTAGTAGATAAACTAAATTTGAAAAGAGAAAAGACTAATATTTGTATTTCAGGAATAAATGATTTGTCTCTTAATATTAGATCTAGAGTTAACACAACTATTTCGAATAGAGATAAAGATTTTTATTTAAAATTAGATTTTTTAGTCGTTCCGAAAATTACGGAATTTACGCCTTCTAGACCGCTTGAGACTTGTATTTCATCGTTAAATAACATCAAATTAGCTGATGAAAAGTTTAATGTGCCAGGCTCTATTAATTTGCTTTTGGGTGCAGAAAATTTCTATGAATTTTTAAGGCCAGGTCAAATTTACCCCCAACCATTAAATACTAGGATAGTGTTACAAAACAGTGTTTTGTAGCCGGAAGCCTTCCGGCTAAGGGTGAAAATAATATACATTGTGGGTTGATAACAGATAATTTGGAGTTAGAAAGAGTAGTTCGAGATTTTTGGGAAATATAAAACATTGAGAGAGAGTCTGAAGTTTCTAGAAATAAGGAATCAGAAATTTGTGAAGAACATTTTCTGAAAAATTATTCCAGAACTGCAACAGGGCAATACATGGTAAAAATGTCATTTAAGGAAGACCCATCTTGTCTTGGAGAATCAAAGAAAAAGGCTATGAAAGTTTTAAATTCATTATGGAATCGCTTAGTTAGAGAACCTAAATTTAATGATCTTTATAAAGTCTTTATGCAAGAATATTTAAGTATGGGTCATATGGAAGAGGTGATAGAATCTGAAGAACCAGATATCACTTGTTACATACCCCATCATTGCGTGTTCCGTGCTGAATCAAGTAGCACACCATTAAGAGTTGTCTTTAACGATAGCTCCTTAACTTCTACCGGAAAATCTCTAAATAGTTTGCAGTATAACGGAAGAACAATCCAAGATGACTTATTTAGTATAATGTTGCGATTTCGAAAGCACAAATTTGTTTTTGTAGCAGATATTAAAAAAATGTACCGTATGATATTGATACATCCGAGTCAGAGAGATTTATTGAGAATCTTGTTTAAACCATGAACCAGTGAACATGACCCAGTACATGAACCAGTTAAGGTGTATAAATTATGTACGGTGTCAAGGGTGCTAAAAAATCGGCACATCGAGTGCCCCTTTTTTAGCAACAAGAACCCTTACCCAACTAGCTAGAGATGAAGGAAAGGAATTTCCTTTAGCTGCAAATGTATTATTTCAAGACATATATATGGATGATATTTTGACAGGTGCTGATGATCTAGACACAGCTAAAGAGATCCAACAACAACTGATATCTTTGTTAAAGAAGGGAAGCATAGATCTTCACAAATGGTCAGTAAATAATTCTTCTCTTTTGTTTAATAATGCAATATCTGAATATTCATTTTCCAATGAGACAAAAACTTTAGGAATATTGTGGAAGCCGCAACCAGGTTGTTTTGGATTTAATTTAATTATAGAGCAAAGTGAAAGGTATACCAAACGCTCAGTATTATCGCAAATTGTTAGAATATTTGACCCGTTGGGATTGATAGGTCCAATAATTACGAAGGCCAAGGTTTTCCTCCAAAAATTATGGTTGCTGAAAATAGATTGGTGTGATTATCTTCCAGTGAAAGAAAATATCGAATGGACTAATTTTCTTACTTCCTTAAAAACTGTAAATATGATCAATATCCCAAGATTTGTATCTGTAGAACAATCTAATTGTGTGGAATTGCATGGTTTTTCAGATGCTTCTGAACTTGCTTATGGTGCGGTCGTTTATGTAAAATCTATTAATTCTTATGGTGATTCTGCTATCAAACTGCTCACTAGTAAATCTAGAGTGGCTCCTCTAAAGCATATTACTATCCCTCGTCTAGAACTTTCTGCCGCAGTCCTATTATCTAAGTTGATGCAAAAAGTGTTAAGTGCTCTAAAGAAAGAAGTTTCTAAAACTTGTTTTTGGACAGATAGTACTATTGTACTTGCATGGTTAAAAAAGGAGTCGAATGATCTAAAGACATTTGTCGCAAATAGAGTATCGATTATACAAAGTTTAACTTCGATTGATCAGTGGAATTATGTACCTTCCAAGCAAAATCCTGCAGATCTCATTTCTAGAGGCCTAGATCCCATCAAGATCCAGCAATGTGATTTATGGTGGTTCGGTCCATCATTCCTACAACAGCCTGAGATGGTGGAGTCTCCTGATATTATTTCTGTTGAAACCAGTGAGTTGTTTATCCGTGAATTGAAAGCACCATCAGTAACTCAAGTATGTACCTTAGTTAACACTGTTGAGCCTTTAGACATCATTAATAACAGTTCTTCATTCATAAAACTGCAAAGAGTAGTAGCATGGTGTAATAGATTCATCCATAACTGTAGAAATCCCTTGTATCCCAAAGGTGGAACTTTAACCAGCAGTGAACTCTCTCAGTCCTTATTCTGTATAGTAAAAAACATCCAGAAGACTTCATTCGTGAAGGAAATGCAGTATTTGGAAAAGGGTAATGCAATCCCTAACAGTAGTAAACTGAAAAACTTGTGCCCGTTTTTAGATGATAATGGTGTAATCCGAGTTGGTGGTAGACTGAGAAACAGTAACTTAACTGAGCATAAAAAATATCCAATGATTATTCCTTCAAACCATAATTTTACTTTTTGTGTTATTAAATATTTTCATAATTTGTATTTCCATGCAGGTGCTGAGACAACCCTTTCTCTCATCCGAAACAAATTTTGGATCTTATCTGCTAGAAATATAGTTCGTAAAATCCTTTTCAATTGTATGACTTTTAAAAAGGTAAATTCTAAGAATTCAGAGCAACAGATGGCTGATTTGCCAGCTTCTAGAGTAACAATGGCTAGAGCATTTATGCGTACTGGAGTGGACTACTGTGGTCCCTTTGAAGTAAAAAACTTCGTAGGTAGAAGTAAACAGGTAAAGATAAAAGAGGGAGATTTAGTATTAGTAAAAAATTCTGATAATTATTGCCCTTTAAAATGGCATTTGGCCCGAATTATTAAAATTCATCCAGGCCAAGAAAATATCATAAGAGTTGTCACCTTGAAGATAAAAATGGCACATATAAAAGGCCAGTCACAAAAATTGTTGTTTGCCATATGTGAATGATGGTTTATTAACTACTTAAATTCATACATTTGTTTTATTAAAATATATATTTTCCTGCAGTGTATTACATTCTTGTGTTTATATTTGTAAATTTAGTATTTTATTTAGTGTAGTATTTTTGAGAAGAAATTGTGTTTTTTTGAGATTGTATTTTTCATTTAGAGATTGTGTTTGAATTATATTGCATCTATATTATTGAATGTTAGCAACATTCAAGGCCCGGCGGTGTGTTGCCGCTAGAAACGCCGTCTATGTAAAATGTTAAAAAAAAAAAAACTTGTGATTGTGAGTTGGGTTTGAGATGCCGATCAGAGAAGTTGTGTAAATCTCGGCTCTCGACCATTTTTATTTAGTGTTGTGAATAACTAAAAAGTTATTAAATGAGTTACAGTCCACCAGTGAATATTTTATTTGGAAATTGTGTGTTTTTTGTAGTGATAAATAGTAACTGAGTTATCGTCGAATCCAGTGGGTGTTAAATATATCAGCATTAACCTTCGCCTGTCAGTCGAATTAATTGCACTAACTTTGAGTTAATTATAAGTAATTTATACGTATATGTGTGTTTTCTGTCAAAATTGAAAAATTAATATTTTTTAACTCCGCAGCGTAGTTTAAAAGATAAAAAACTGAATAATTATTAGTTTTTGCTCCAAATCAACGATTGGAAGAGAGACTTTTCAAGTCGCAGTAGAGTGATTGTAAGGAGATGTGAAGTGTAAACTTCAAAGAAGCTACAACGGTTACAGTGCTTACAGAAGTTTCAACAACCATCTTCATTTCCTCTCCTAAAAAAACTAAACATTATTAAAATTAAATTCAAATAAAAACTATATTTATTCTAAGGCTGTCGAACCTAGCGCCATGAAATACAACTATTTTCCAATAGTAATTTTCTTAAGGCGGTATTAAAAAAAAAAAATTTCCACGCTCAACAACTCAAAATTATAATTATAATTCAAATATTAAAAATCAAAATTATAATTCAAATATTAACTTTTTAAGATACATCGAAAATGTAATTTAAAAAGACACTTATTCTATTAATTTCTCAGCCATCATTATTTTATCTGTTTTTTATCTGTTCAATTTTAAATTTTAGAAAATCAACAATTGTAATGTATAGTCACCAGTTTTACTTGGAACGACATCTGATATTGCGTAGTGACCCAAAATGACCCACCAAACGAATTTTCTCGAACATATGGCCCAGAACGATGGTCTTCTCGTAATCCAAATCGTTAGGATACAAAATTTTGCAAAATCGTTAGAGCTTATTTTTAGATAAAATTAGCTTGTCCAACAGTGACCAACCGTTTTTTAGATAAAATTAGCTTGACTCTGACCCGTAGTGACCCAAAATGACCCACTAACAGTACTTTCTCGAACATGTGACACAGCCCTCTCTTAATCCAAGTCGGTCATATCTTTATCCAAATCGGTAGAATACAAAATTTAGTCAAAATCGTTTGAGCTGTTTTTATATAAAATTGACTTGACCCGCAGTGACCCAAAAATGACCCACTAATCGAATTTTATTGAAGATGTGACCCAGCCCTATGGTCTGCTCGTAATCTAAAAAGGTAGGATACAAAATTTAGTCATAATCGTTAGAGCCGTTTTTTAGATAAAATTAGCTTGACACAAAAATGACCCTTTAATCGAATTTTCTCGAACATATGACCTAGCAGAATGGTCTTCTCCTGCCCGAAAACGGTTAGATACAAAATTTAATCAAAATCGTTAGAGCTGTTTTTAGATAAAATTTACACACACATCGACACACACAGACACAAGATTTTCTCATATAAATAATATATGATTAATATTCAAGTATATAGTTTTTTTATTAATAATATATTCAGGACTTTATTTTTAAAAGTTGGGTGAACCTGACACCAACCTGAAAAAATCAAACTCAACCCGAAACCGTCCTGAACCCTACATACACCAAAATAATTATCATCAATCCGACCCGACCCAATAGGCGGGTGAGGTTAGTTTCGAGTAAAATCGGGTAACCAGACATATGCAGTACTCTAATAAGGACTACCAACGTATTCTCTTTTTTAAATAATAAAATAATTTTCATATAATAATTAATTTTAGTACGTTTTTTACATGCCGCAGAAAACCTGCGCTTATGAGGAGGAAGTCCAGACTCGGTGTCCCACATCACCGAATCTTTGCGGCACCTCCAACTTTTTCGGACGCCCCTCTATCACCGGCGCACTACGTTGAGGTGGTGATTCGTAAAAGTAAAAACAAATAGATCTTATTTTAATCAACAATAATATGAGTAAAATATTTTTTCAAATAATGCTTTTCTGCACATCATAAGCAGCCCCTTAAACAGGCATTTTGCCGTTTTTAAGAATAATATGTAAACTACTTGGAAGAAAAAATTGAAATTTTGAATGTGCATAAAGCAGTACATAATAAATATAAATGTAGTTTGCAATTCATAATTTTTTTAATTTTTAATGTTGTAATTCATATTATAAAATTATAAAAGTTACAAAGTCAATTTATTTATGTTTGGGTCTTTTAGTATTATAACCAAACAAAAAATTAACACATTGCAATTTGGTATCTAGGCATAGTTGAACCGAAAATTTAAAATATCGTATAAAAATTGGATGTTGCCAATGAGAAAAATAAAGTTTAGGCTGGTTTTGACATTTAGATGGCCCAATAAGCAAATTTTATATACATCATTTAAAAGTAGACTTTATTTTCAATTGTTTGGTACCAGTAACTTTCTTCTACGATAATTTGTGGCAGAGATAGTAGGGGGTGTTCAGTTTTTTTTTCCACGACTGTACATATTATGAGGATCCTGGAACTAAGAGTAAATAGGAATTGTCATATCCTCAAAGTGTTGAAGCTTCAACTGTAACCGGTTCCGAAGGATTTGATTACAGTTGGGACAAGCTTTCACCAGTAAATTTCAATAGAAATTTACCTTCTGCATGCAAAATTTCTTTCAAAATTAAGGCTAAAATAAGAAATCGTTTTTACTGGTGGACGTTTGCCCCGGCATTATTCAGGCCCTGTGGTTGCGCCATATTGTGACAGCATAAACAATCCTTCTGTCAATGTCAGTGAATTGAATTACTACACGGGCAAACTTCCATCATCATTCGTCAAATTTAAACGCCTTATTATTAACGCCTAAATTAAACGCAGAATTTCTGTCATAAACAAGGTAAAAGTTTTTCCAGGTGTAAAATTATTCAGACGTTAATCATGCCTGGATCCTGCAAACAAACAACAGCCACCATCTAGTGACTACATCCCCAGTTACTTGACTCGGAAGCGGTAGACATTTCAATAACTGTCTTCTCCACTGTATTCATAGCTCCATTATGAGTATAAAATATATTGTACAATTTCAGGTTTCGGTTCGCATGCATGCATACAGTGAATAAAAGATTTTCTGTGTACCATTTCTGTGTATCATTCTGTGTACTATCCAGTTTATGTGCATCTGAAAATAGAAAGTTGTGGACTACTAACAGTTTTCTTTAAAAGCAGTTTTTAAATCTAGCACGTCTAAATGTGTTAGCAACATGTAACCAGTTGACAAGATAGTAAAAATTTCAATAGCGGCTGGTGGTTAAAACTGTCGAGAGATCTGCTTCAAACATTTTCAAGATTTTGTTTTGTGGAATAAACTGTTTCATGAAGCTTGAATATATGAAAATATGTTTTCAGTTCATCAATTTTTCTTTAAAAATGCCACTTAATCCAGCTAATTTATCTTACCAGCTATTCAAACAAAAAATATTTTTTCTTTGCAATGTTAATGAGAAACTGACATTAATACAAGTGTAAAAATCTCTATTATTTCTCCCATTCGGCAACAACAATGGAGTCACTTTGTTTAAAGTATTACAAAAATATCATTAAAAATTACAAGAAAAATTAATTTCTTCGAAATTAATTTAATTTTTAAAATTTAGAGTGTTATTTTGGCATTCTTGGATCATTACTAGTAATTGCTGTTTCTATCAACTTGTAAATCTGCCTATTCTTGGAGGAGTGTATGTGTAATGCAATGTGAAATACCTGTTACATTCAAACATAATTGTTACAGATGAGAATTAATCTATATATTGCACAGTTTGCTGAAAGACAAAAAGGTACAGCACCGGATATTTTCTTTTTGACTCAATTTCAGCAGTCCTCTAGCTGGTAATGATAGAAGTATTTAGCTCTAGATATGAATAAGAAGCAGTTACCTTATCTCCATACTGGCATTTGTGTAGTTTCTGTGTTAGAAAATTTAATTTATCATATTTTGTTTTAATGCTTTTTATTTTCCAAAATTACTAAATATGAACACATTTAATTTTATTGAAACTTTTCTATCGACATTTGTAACGTATTTAAAAATAATTTCTCGCAATTAAACTGTTGCTAGCATTTATAGGTGGATTTTGACGGACGGCTTTCCCATCCTTATTTTGTTCGGGTAAAATCGAATATCTTACTTAGTATAAAACGCGATATTGGAAAGTAACGTGGATAGTGTAACACTACAAAATAAAACTATTTGAACAAGAGTTATTATTATATTTTAAAGCTAATAAAGAGAGGAACTTCTTTCCGCAATTCACCAAATTCTAATGAAGATAATTGTCTTTTTGTCTTTAAATATTAAATCATTAGAATTGTTAATGACATATTGCTAGTTAAGTTCCATAGTTAAGTTTGTTAAATAAAATATTTTGTTCCTTTTCAAAAGACAATCTAAACATTTTCATTTCTTATAAGATTAAAATATCCATGCGATCTTGCCCCACTGACGGGGTAAGACCGAATGATTGGGTCTATTCTAGAAAATTATTTATTAATAAAAACATCATACATTTATTGGGATATTTTTGCACTAGGATACGCGCAGAATATTTTAGCAAAATTTCATAAAATATTGTTGGAAATTCTGGCTTTAAGTATAAACTGATTATAAGGTATTCGATTTTACTCCTACGCTTTGTGGGGGTTATCAAAGAAAAGGCATAAAACGTAAAAATACGGCATTAAATTTTCAATTTAAGTTTCTAATTTCATTATTTAGATTGCACAATGTGCATTTTGATTGTATAACTCATTCATGCAGAATACGGTGGTGTGCATTAGTAGCCGCAATGCGCAAGCGAATTACACCCGTGGTGTATTTTTGTGATCACAATGAATAGAAACGAATCAGATTCGTGTCTTTGTTGCAATATAAATGCTTTAATACTCTATGCACTGTGATACTTGATACTGTTTTTTAACTTTAGTAGTACAAACTTTTGTAACAAAATCCTGTACTAATCCCGAATCCTTTGGAAACTTTTATTTACATTCTCTGTGTATTTTCCAGCGATTGACAAAATAATTCCCCTTCATTGTTAAAGATATTTAAATAGTGCCATACTGTATCCAGTGGTATTAGAAATTTCCATTTATACCTGTTACGTGTTTGTTACAGCGAGATTTGCGAAGATGGCATACACGAACATTGTAAATACTTCGGAAAGCTGCTACAGAGTCGTGGAAGAAAATAGACTGCGCAAAGAAATATTCTATTATCATGAAATATTTGAGCTAGAGCTGTATCAAAGAGAGACGAATTTACAATAGAGTAAAATTATCGCATTGAACACGGCATTTATGTGTAGAAATTAACTGTGGTAATCCTGTCTATAAAGTGCAAACGACCTTCTATTACTGCCATCGAGAAGACAAAATTGTTGTCATCTGATGCACCTATGTCAATTGATCCTAATTGTGTGCTCGGTGGAGCTTCAAAATCTTCATTTGCACTTCCTAGAATGTTCGGGGTTTCTAAAAAACATAGAAGAAGAAGAATTTTGGAAAATTAACAACAGGGAATTTAAGAAACGTAAATTACGAAATAAAATTCATTTGTTGAAAATATTTAAGGAAATAAAGAACCAAACTATCGATTCAAAATAATAAAGTGTAAATATCATTCTTAATGTGCAAATTAATAATTAAAAGATTAAATTAAGAATTAAATCAACACTGTACAATGTAACAAAATTTATTTTATTGACTCTTTCTGCTGTTTTCAGAAAAAATCTGTCATAAGGCAAATTTTTAAATATATTAAACTTCGGAAGAACGTTTATGTATTGATATTAACATCATGCGCATTCGAAGTAGTTGAAAATATTTTGAATAATGTGGTAAATTTAAAGTTTTGAAAATTTCGTTACACGTATATTGCACAAAAAGTGAAGAAATCAAGAGATGACTTGGATGAATATACATTCCTGTTGGAGAGTCGAACGGTATTCCGAAGATTTGACATTTGGTATTAACTAAAGGACTAGGATTGAAATATCTTTCCCGGAACTGCAGTAATCTATTCCCGGTAAAAAAGTCTTAATTTAATAATGTGCGTAATTGCTTTGTTATCTTTTTATCTCACAGTCCTTTACTATCTAACATTTTAGCTGCATTTCGAAATATTATTTATAAATGGCATTAACTTGAAAGACATAGAGTACAGTAGAATTAAAAGGTATCAGATAGAAATTGTTTATAAAAAGGGTTCAGCATGTGAAATAAGTTTGGAAACCACTAGCTTAAATTGATTGCTCTAGATTCAATTAATACACACTTCATACAAAACATTAGGCAGTTTATTTGTATAAAATATAATGCATTATACATTATTTACATAATAAGATCTGTTGCACCAACTCATCTTTCAATAATGTAGAAATAGTTATACAATGAAGGCACAAACATTTATTGGATCTTCGTCGACTTTCAAGTGGAGGCAGTGGAATAAAGTCTCTCACGCTGCTCTCACGCTTTACTTATCAATGGATTCCTATAAAAGAAAGAAAAACAATATATATTTGCAAAGTTCTCTCAAACATACCATGTAAGAAAAAATGCAGAAAATAGCATCAAAATCTTCTGTCAGTTTAATTTCCAACATTTTTTCTGTAAACTCGAGTATAATCAACGTATTTTGGTGTTGCAAATTGACCGCAAATTGTACTTTAAAACGTTTATTTATTTATTTTTTACTATTTAGCAGCTATAACATGAAAATTCATACACGAAAAACTGTTGAAAGCAAATTGACAGCTGATTTCGCTTCAGCTTATTTTAATTTTTTCCTCTGTTTTTTATGACAAGGTATAAAAACTTAATCATAAAAATTATAAACGCAATTAATTAAAAACTTATAATCACTCAGGCAGACTAAAATGTCAATAGGAAAAATTAACTAGAACAAAAAACTTGTTAAACTGACAGAATATAAATCTATAATAATAAAGACAGATATTTGTGTGTCGGTCTATGTGCTATTTTCTGAAGAGACCACTGCGCGGACAGCTATACGACTTGGAAGAAAAGTACCATTATGTATCTCGAAGATAGTTTTTGAATTTCTTTGATTAGATTTTTTATATTTAACTTTCTATGCAATTTTAGCGTGTTTCATTTCATCGTTTCAATCATTTCGCCCAATATGGTAAATCTTGTCCTCTTTTTATTAAAGTTTATTCGGAAATTCTTACAAAGGTTTTTGAATTTTCCGCGCCAAACGTTTGTGGCCCTAGACAAAAATGTTGTTATGGTATATCCATTGTGGTATCCAAGGTTCGATTAGAAATCTTATTGTTCAAAAATATCACAATAATTCAACTCTTGTTTGATGCGATGCCGAAGCGGGCGTAACCCGCTCGGATTTTAGGATGCCGAAGGCTGTAGGGAACACAACCTCAGGTTCGTTTAATTCAAAATTTGTTTCTTAAAAACAGACCAGCGCAGTGGGCAAAGCTCTTCCAGTCAAAGAATAAAATAAATAAATAAATAAATAATGAAACTCTCATTCATCTAAGGATTTGCGAAATTATTACCCATAGCTTACAAAAAAAGATGTTTTGTCTGTTTTCCTTTCGATGCTTTCAAAAATTTAAAACAAAAGGGGTGGGGGGGGGGCAAAAGCTAAGTTTCTTTATTTATGCACTAAGATAAAACTATCTTATTTTGTTTCATTAGAAAAGTAGATATTCTTCATATTAAACATACTTTTTAAGTTTTCTTGTTTCATTTATTTCTCTTTCAGAGCTTATGTAGCTTATGTGTGTCCACAAGAAGTCACACCTCAAAGAGGCGATAACTTAAATTGGGAAAAACTTTAAACAGAGATGTTTTCAAAGGGCCTCTAATTTGTTTTTCACACCACTGACATTTTGATGAAGAAAGCATGTTTTCTCTGGTCGAGGGAATACAAATTGTTTTCTGACTGACCTACATCCTTAACAGATAAACTTCAAATTCTAATATGAAATAATATTAAACATAATAATAAAATATATCTTTTTAATCAATAATGAAAATATTTATTAAAAATATTGCGATGAGACTTGTTTATGTGAGAAAACAACTTTCAAGTTGGGGAGCTCATTTAGTTTTATGTGACAATAGGACATATAAATTTATCTCCAATAAAAAAAATGCGCTATTTTAAATTTAGAAGGGATTGCGATTACTGTATTACAAACTGTAGCACGCATTTATATAAACAAAGAGAATATGCACTTTTTCTTTGTTTCACTCACTTTTTTCACAGTTGTCGCCCGTAAATGTATCACTGCAAACACAGACTCCCTTTTGATTTTTAATTTCACATCTCCCTCCATTCAGGCATCTGATTAGCGAGCACTTATCTGGAAAATAATAATGTGATTTACTACATAAAATGACTATTATATATGTTATATATGTAGATTATATATGTTACTATATAAAATGACTTATGTTTTTAAAAAAATACATGTGGTCTTTCACAAATAAAAAACATTTCATTTTGTAAACTGAAGCATTGCAGATATTGAGAGCCAACTTCACACAGACCGATTTAATATTTAACAAAACATAGAAGCCTGTAATAATAGTAACTTGCGTAATCACTCACAACGCCCAGGTGGTTTTTAATACTGTGAAATTCACTTTATAAAGCAACACTCACTATTGAAAATGACAGAACTACTGACTTTCATAAATTGTCTTTTGCAATTTAACCATCAATATACACAACGCTCTAATTCTAGTTTGGGACATAATTACGTTTCCTTATTTCAATGTTTTTTTATCTGTTCTTACAGGTCCTGGAAGTGTGATAGTAGATCAAGGCTTGTACATATAATTCTAGAGGATGCCAGGTATCTATCCCAATAACGGTTAACCTATACAAGCCAATTTTTTAATTGGCATTAGAATAAGAAACCAGTAAAAACATTTTGCCTTTAAGCAACAGATATTTCTCATAGTATTTTGGACGAATGCGTAAAGCCCTCCAAAATATTTCGCAGATATTAAAGCACAGTTTCCAAACAGCTGTCCTAGGTCTACGACTGACAATACAAATTAATGAAAGGACGGGAAACTGTTAAAAATTAGGCCTATAAATTTTGGCTGTCTGTCGGACGATCCCTGCATCCATATTCTTTGATTTTAAAGTAATTTTTATAGTGGACTTATTCATGACCATTGTGTTTTTGATGCGATGTGTATATGTTATTATATTTATACAATTAATGTACTATTCATTATGTAATATACATGTACAATGTTTAGAAACGGTACCTTTCTAAATCATAATCATTTGTAACGTAACATAACATTGTAATATAAGATAATCATTTGTAATATAAACATAAATGTAGAATTTTATTATTGTTGTTAAAATTGGGCCGATAAATTTTGGCTGTATGCCGGAGGATTCCTGCAACCATATTCTTGGATTTTAAAGGGATTTTTATAGTGTACTTATTCATGACCATTGTGTTTTCGATGCGATGTGTATATGTTATCATATTTACAGAATTAGTGTACTATGCACATAAATGCATTGTTTAGAAGCGGTACCTTTCTTACACATAATCATTTGTTATACAAACACAAATGTAGAATTTTATTATTCTTGTTGTAAAACAATGCAAATGTCCATGGGTGGGACTTAGAGTTAAAACAACATGCGGTTATGAGTCTCTTATCATATAAATAGGAAAAACGTAACAATAAGTCCCATTAATATGACTTCTAAAACAGCATGCGTGCTTGTTTTGTTTAATATTTCCAGAACTTACACTCACTAGTTCTCTAAGAGTTGCCCATGAAATTCTATTACTTATTCAAAATCATAGTATATATCATGTTAAAAAAGAGTTATTAAAAAATTCCAACAATGCTCATAATAATGATTACAATTCCCTCTTTTTCAGTACTTGTATGTAAAATGATTTCTTTCATACATTTCTCAACAAGTTTGTTACAACAAGTTACCTCATGGGAATAACATAATAAAGTGACAACCGAAATATGAGCAATTCCCAATGGTCGGAGTATCATAGCTGAGATTTTTTTTCAACAACAGAGCGAAAAATGTCGGGACCAGTACTTGAACTTGGGTACTTTGGCTTGCCGTGCCAACATTATTCCTTCGTAAATGAGCTATCCAAACGATATCTTGGCTGGCATATTTCGCTCTTATTATTTGGAAAAGGCTGCGAACTGCAGCGCTAATTTCATTCATCTGAATTATAACTGTAGCATTTTACATGATGAATCTGAAATAACACGGAAACTGCTATATACCATGTAATGGTACACAGAAATGAAATACACAGGAATAGTACGCAAGAGTGGTACACAGGTCATGAATATACTTACATGGTATACAGGAGTTTCCGTGTTATTTCAGATTCATCATGCAAAATGCTATAGTTATAACTCGGATGAATAAAATTAGCTCTGCAGCTCACAGCCTTTTCGAACAAATAAGAGCGAAGTATGCCAGCCAGGATATCGTTGGGATAGCTCAGTAGGAAAAGCGTTGGCACGGCAAGCCAAAGTATCCCTGTTCGAGTTCTAGTCCCGGCATTTTTCGCTCTGTTGGTGGGGGCAAAAATCTCAAATATTATACTCTAACCATTAGATATAATTTATCTAGTTGAAAATACTTTACTCTGTTCATTTTGACCAATACTTCTGGTTCTTTAGTATCTTAATGAAATAAATTATCGACAGTTTTAAGGTCCTAATTTCAACTGTATAAGAAGAAAGGAAATGGATTTAACACTAGTTCTACCGGTTTCAAATATAACACCTTTTACAGTTTTCATTTAAGTTTATTTTACCTGTAACTTAAAAAGCTAAAAATTAAAAATAAAATAAGTCTTTTAAATGCTAAAAGGTGTAATTTAACGACATAATAAATTCACAGTAAAATAAATTTTATTGGGTTGTTTGACATGTTTCGGCTCCCTTCGAGCCATTTTCAAAAACAAATGAAAATATTCTATAATTGCACGGTCTTTGAAGTTTTTATTTAAAATGCTACCGTTTAATTTTCATGTACTTTTTAAAAATTACGCACGTTATCTTTTATTTTTACTTTGTTGTTTATTTTCATATCTGTAACCATGAAGTAACTCCACCCACAATTTCGGTAAGTTAAAAGTTAGTAAGTTTTATTTAAAAGTAAAAGATAACGTGCGTAATTTTTAAAAATTACATGAAAATTAAATGATAGCATTTTAAATAATAACTTCAAAGACCGTGCAATTATGGAATATTCTCATTTGTTTTTGAAAATGGCTCAGAGCGAGCCGAAACATGTCAAAGGCCCTAATAAAATTTATTTTACTGTGTATTTATTATGTGGTGAATTTACACCATTTACCATTTGAAAGAAATATATTATTACAAGGTGTTATAATTTATTATACTTTTATTTAAATAAGTCTTCAATGTATTAAAAATGATTTGTTGTTTTAATATAAAAAATAAATATAATATGATCATAAATTGAGATATTTTAAAAGGTCCCATTTGTTAACCGCAGAAATAGTGTTATGGTAAAACTGTCATTTTCACTAATCATGTTTTTATAATGAATTTCAAACCTCAGTTTACATACTTATTAATAAATTTTATAGTCACCTATTTCACAAAAATCTCCTATGTGTTCATGTGTTATGGTAAAACTGTCAATTTCATTAATCATGTATTTATAATGAATTTCACACCTCAGTTTAAATACTTATTAATAAATTTTACAGTCACCTATTTCACAAAAATCTCCTATGTGTTTATGTGTTATGGTAAAACTGTCAATTTCATTAATTATGTATTTATAATGAATTTCACACCTCAGTTTAAATACTTATTAATAAATTTTATAGTCACCTATTTCGCAAAAATCTCCTATGTGTTCATGTGTTATGGTAAAACTGTCAATTTCATTAATTATGTATTTATAATGAATTTCACACCTCAGTTTAAATACTTATTAATAAATTTTATAGTCACCTATTTCGCAAAAATCTCGTATGTGTTCATGTGTTATGGTAAAACTGTCAATTTCATTAATCATGTATTTATAATGAATTTCACACCTCAGTTTAAATGCTTATTAATAAATTTTATAGTCACCTATTTCACAAAAATCTCCTATGTGTTCATGTGTTATGGTAAAACAGTCATTTTCATTAATCATGTATTTATAATGAATTTCACACCTCAGTTTAAATACTTATTAATAAATTTTATAGTCACCTATTTCACAAAAATCTCCTATGTGTTCCTCGTTACACATACAAACTGCTTTTCCATTTTTTACGTCACATTTTCCTCCATTGTGGCATCTGATCAGAGAGCACTTATCTGGAAGTAGTAGTATTTTAAAATAACTCTTAAAATTAATCACTGAATTTTAATTGTTTCTTACAATAAGAAAATTATACGTTCTCCGTATATCTATGTGAATAATTAAGTAGAATACAATGTAAAAGTAAAATGCAATTGATAACCATTTTAATTAACATAATAATTTTTTAAACACTTAAAAAATTTCAAAAAACTTATATCTTAATATATAATTATTTGAATGGAAAAAAATATATATTTATTACATATTATATTTACCTGTTTCACACGAGTCCCCCGTGTAATTATCATGACAAATGCAGATTGTCTTTTCATTTATTAAATCACATTTTCCACCATTCTTGCATTGGACCAGAGAACATTTATCTAAAAATGATTAATTTTTTTCTATTACTAAAACACTTTAACTTAAGAAACGTCTAATTGAAAAAAAAATTATACATATAATATTTATAGTATCAACAGAAAAAAGTTAAACTAATATTTAAAAAATAATAATTAAAAATACGAAATAACGATAACAAAATAACAGTTAAAAAGGTGACAATATTTTTATTGAATGGAACTATTTAATGCTATTGATTCGTTTGAAAACTAGCATATGTGTCTTAAATTAATGTTTACACCCTTCGAACATCAGTCACAAAAAATATGAAATTTAAACATGCTACAAATCGTAACAGATATAAATATTTAACATGGTTGCTATAAATGACATACATGTTCATTTACAGGCACATGTTCATTTACACTTATGCAAAATTGTTCGTAGAATGAATGCAACTTTTGCTTCCGCGTTTTGAAACTATTTTGGGGCAATTTCGTTTCTATTTGACATGACACCAATTAGATACTGTCAAGGAATTTCGGAAGCGACAACACAGTAACCACAATTATCTATGAAGAAAGTCTAGTGGCATACGTCGTAATGCACGATGCAAATGCGTCTTCCTTTCATTCGTAAAATGTATGTCTGGATGTCACTTGTAGATAGTTAGGGGATACAATGGGATAATGACGACATTGGCGTCCGTGCTTCCGCTTTCTAGATAAAAGGTTGCTCTCCCCTGTTATTCCCCCATGGTCTCCCAAAGCCTTGGCAATGCGTTAAGGCACTACATACCTTCCTGGAGCCATTGTTGCCATTAACGTATTTACAGTTGCATTATTCCCACTAACTGCCTTGCCCACTGATTAGCAGTTATATGTATGCTGTTTCATAGGCGATATTCTTGCAATGCCATCAAGTGTATACACCTTTTATCAAAAATTATTGTATTATAGCTGATTTTGTTTTAATTTTGTAGAGTATACAATATTTTGCATTTTTTTTATCAGTTTTTGTTGTTTTGGTTACTATTTAGACAAAAAGTAGTAATGTAACAACTAGAAAATATCATAAATACTTCCATTATTTCTTTTAAATAACTTTATATAATTAATAAAATATAGCTAGACAATTTCATTATATATCGATATTATATTTGTGTAATGTTGAGTTTGGTTAAAAAAAATCTTAAACTCGAAAGAAAATCGTGAAATTAAACATAACCGCTTTCTCGTGATCATTCCCAACACAGAAAATTCAAAACCAACGTACTAGCGTTTATCCAAATTTACGGCAGTGTGAAAAGGTAAAATAATATATATATATATATATATATATATATACCGAGTGGTTATAATATAAGTATCTGTATTTGGAGCTGTCTGTAGCTTGGAGCAAAAAACCGAATAAAACCAAAATTGGTACACTTACTATTCTAGAAGGGGGAAGAAGAATAAAACAATAAAAATAATAATTGCAATTATCACCGACAGATGGCACTTTTGAGTGTGAAATGTAATGTGCAATATTGTGTACCGTGGAGGAGTCGCAAACCTCAATGAACGCATGTCACAACATACTCAAAACATCACTTCTGATTCGTTACATTACGCAGTTGAGCTTGTCGTGCACCGCCTGGATTGTGTACTCCAGCACAATAGCCATGTGGAACCTGAACTTGATTCGCACCGCCATCCGAAAGCGTAACCAGATCCACTGTGACATTTTTTCAATAAATTAGGTATGTCATCCGGTTTTACGCCTTAATTCTTTGTGCTAGTATTACACATTACATTTTACACTCAAAAGCGCCATCTGTCTGTGAATATTTCAATTATCCTTTTTATTGTTCCATTCTTCAACCCTGTTCTTGAATAGTAAGCGTACCGATTTTGGTTTCATTCAGGTTAGTCCTTCAAGCTACAGACAACTCCAAATAAGGATACTTATACACTGCTCAAAACAATTAAAGAATATTGCAGTTTTAGGTGGATTTTGTATCTGGGAAACTTTTTAGCTGATTGATACATGGTCGACAGACATAGTAGGTTATATGAGAATAAATTACACATGTTTGGCAGAAAAAAATGCATTTTATTGCGCATTTGTGTACAAAAGGAAAAAAACACAATTTGTGCATATGAGAAAAAAAGAATAAGAAAAGGTGTTTTCTTCAAAGAAAATCATTTTCAGTAGGGGGTATGGTTTCCACGGGCGGCCAGCAACGTTGAACACCTTTGAGGCATGGACTCAATGAGGCTATTAATGACGAGTTGTGGTATTCTGCCCCACTCTTCCAGAAGAGCTCTTTCCAGTTCTTGGAGAGTTTGTGGGGGTTGTTGGCGGCCAGAAACTCGTCTTCCTAGAGCGTCCCAAACGTGCTCGATTGGATTCATGTCTGGAGAACACGCTGGCCATTCCATTCGAACGATTCCTTCCTCGAAAAGGAAATCCTCCACCAGGTTTGCACGATGTGGCCTGCAGTTATCGTCCATTAAAATGAAGTTATCTCCGATTGCTGCAGTGTAAACTAAAATAGGTCTGAGGATCTCATCCCTATATCGGCGACCAGTCAGAGCTCCATCTCGAATGATGTAGAGGTCAGTGCGCCCGTCAATGGAGATGCCACCATACACCAACACTCCTCCACCGCCAAATCTGACACTTTCGTGCACGAACGCAGGATTATTCCTACTGCCACGGTCCCTCCAGATGAAAATACGCCTATTATCCGGATGCACAGAAAAACGGGACTCGTCAGAAAACAGAATATTGCTCCATTCATTTCTCCTCCAGTTGACATGCTCGGTTGCCCACTCCCTGCGGTCGCGACGATGCCTTGATGTTAATCTAACACATACCATCGGTCGGCGAGCATACAGACCTACAGCATGGAGCCGGTTTCGGACAGTCTGAGTTGAAATCGTGGTGCCTGTAGCCGAGCGAAGGTGTTGTTGGAGAAGAGTAGCGTTCATGTTTCGGTGTCTCCGAGCTGTTAACGCTAAATACCGATCTTCATTGGGCGTTGTTGCCCGTCTACGACCTTGCCCTGGTCTTCGGCCTGCACATCCACTCTCCAAAAAACGGTTCCAGATCCTGGAAATGACACTTTGTGACACTCCAAGGGCTTGCGCTACTTCGGCTTGAGTTTGGCCCCCTTCTAACCTATCAACAATTCTCCAAGATTCTGAATCTGTCAAATGACTTCGCTGAGACATCGTACTCATCGAAACAAAGCAATCACTGAATGCCGATCATCCTTGTCTTCATTCTCTTTTATCCAGTTGAAAGTCAAATTTCATTCGCTGCCGCTGAAGCGACGTTTTTGACGTCGAACTCAAAATTTTCATACTCCACAGTTTGAAAACCAGAAAAATTTGCATTTGTGATTCTCTTCTTCTATTTTCGGCAAAAAAAAATTTCGTTTATATCTTTATTTTATATAAAACTTCAAATATCCTTTAATTGTTTTGAGCAGTGTATTATAACCATCCGGTATATATATATCTCTCCTTTATTGATTATGAAAAAGCATTTGATTAGGTCTACACATCAGCAGTAGTTGAATCTCTAGAGGACATTGGCATAGACAAATCTTACATCAATAACATAAAGAAGATTTACAAGAAAGCGACAACCACCATCCGTTTGGACAAAGGA
This sequence comes from Maratus michaelseni, assembly GCA_963931845.1. Taxonomy (NCBI): domain Eukaryota; kingdom Metazoa; phylum Arthropoda; class Arachnida; order Araneae; family Salticidae; genus Maratus; species Maratus michaelseni. Next base: position 220,471,459 of record OZ007600.1, on the reverse strand, counting down.
AAAGCAAAGATCAAGCTTGAAAGAAGAGTAAAACTAAGCTGTGCTGCCAGGGGCCCGAGTGGCGCCCGGCGCGTCTCGAACGTCGCTCCCATGTCCTGAAGGACATTTAGTGCGCCAGTAGGAGCTGCTTCCCACCGGCGCTGCGACCGGTCGGGGGCCGCCACCTGTGGACCCCCGACCAAATTACCCGAGTAAATGACGACATAGGTCGTTGCGGAGCGCGGAGGATCACACATCTCAGAGGAAACCTCCACACAGACACTCGGTGAGCTACCGAAAAAGACTCAGCGACTTCGTCGCTGGAACCCCATAAGGAGAACCAGTCCCTAGGTCATATGCCGAACTTTTTAACGGCTCTTACTTTCCCACGGCGTCCGATCATCGAGCGCATGGAAGGGCGAACGACTGGTTTTGAACGAGGAGTAAGACAAAGACACACCATTTCGTCTAAGCTTTTTACTGCTGTCTTAGAGAATATTTTCAATAAGCTGGATTAGTAAAAAAAGGATTAGAATAAATGGGGAATATTTAAGCCATCTGCGGTTTGCTGTTAACACTTTACTTTACAGTAATAGCCCTGAAGAATTGGAAAATCTTCTAAAAGATATATATACTATATATAATGCATTGCAACGAAAAAAATAGATTTAAACAACAATTAAACTATTCTTTTCCTCACCTGTTTCACAGTAATCGCCTATATGGGTCTCTGTGCAAATACAGACAGCTCTTCCATATTTAATTTCACATTTTCCACCATTATTGCATTTGATTTTTGAGCATTTATCTAAAAATAATTTTTAATCAGATAACATGTAATTATATAATAAATAAGAAAATTTACCATCTGAAATTGAGAAAATTTTAGTCAAAATAAAAAGAAAAAATAATAATAATAAAACTGCCTTCATGGCATATTTCATTTACGCGCCAGAGTAGTTAAGAAAATTAATAACTTTTTTACTTCTAAATTATTGATATTTTAAATATTATTCAAAATCTTTCCATTATGGGTACCCACATTACAAAATATACGATTGGTTCTCAAAAATGACAGCTGCCCAAATACGAAAAGCAAAAAAAAAGGAATAAACAGCCATATATTTTTATCGTAAATTTGTTGCAGAAAAAGGCCAGTGGTTTAAGATATCTAAAGTCTTTCAATTTATACAACAAAAAATAAGCTTATTAGCTCCCTATTCAAATTGTATTAAACTTTGAACCTTTCAATACGAACGGTCAATTTTTACATTATATGTGGATTCCTCAGCAAATTTTACCTTCGAAGACGAAACAGGCAGTCATTCCGTGTAGTTATTTCTTGAAATATGCTGATGTAAAGGACTTCTAATGTTAAATTCATTTTTACTTTTCCATAGTTATAAGAAGAAAGTACCGAGTGTCCGAAAAAGGTTGGATTGATTTGAAAGAATCATAACTCTAAAAATAATTGAGTAAATGCAATTATTTTCTTTTCAAAGTACTCGTCAAATATCTAAAATTTGTTAGATGTAGCTGTTTTAAAGTCGTAACATTCAGACGATGCGCAGAATCGATGATATGTAAATGCAAATCGCACCACACATTCGCAATTTCTTCGATGATTCCGGAGTGGAAAGCGTATAAGTCTAAAACTATTGGAGTTATGGGGAAAATGTCAATTAAAAAGTTCTTCAGCATCTTCGATTTAGTAGGAAAGGATCCACTATGTACACAAATAACCTAAGCAAAAAGTTAAAATTGCGAATGTGTGGTGCAATTTGCATTTTCCGATCATCGATTCTGCGCATCATTTGAATGACACGATTTTAAAACAGCTACATCTAACAAATCTTGGATATTTGACAAGTACTTTGAAAAAAATAATTGCATTTACTCAATTATTTTTAGAGTTGTGATTCTTTCAAATTAGTCCAACCTTTTTCGGATACCCAGTATTTTAATAGTAAAAAATTCCGACATGTGTTTTTAATGGAGTTATATGTTTTGCGATGTCTTGAACATGATTTGACTATCTTTGGAAAATGTCAGTCGGTCTCTGTGGGGGAAGGGAAGTGGAGAGTGCTCTCTCTATCACAGGGACTCTATCTCGTACTTTATCTCTCTCTGTCGAGAACTTCTGCACGGAATTTATTGTTCAGGTTCAGTTAGAAATTTACATAATTTAGTACTGATTAGTTTTGATGTATAGCCTTCAAAATGGTTTGCTACTGTGTTATGATTTAAATGAATTACGATGTAGCTATATCTCATTATTTATGGGATGGAATTTCATCATATTGCATATTCATTTAGATCTTAACATAAATAGTAAAGATTAGATTTCTGTGTATATAGCCCAACGAGTGGAGCTGATGTGGTCTATTTTGATGATAGATATACATTGACATTTACAGTATGAAACATTATCCAACTTCACTCATATTTTGATATAAATTTACACTGATTAGGTTTAGGTGCATCTTGCTTAATAGGTATCGCTGCTGTGCTGTGTTTTCCACGATTTCCCTGATAGCTATATCTCGACATCTATGAGGTGAAATTTTACCAAATTAAGTATGTAAGAAATTTATTAACAATTGCGTTGTTTCCGTTTTGGCTTTGTTCACTAAGGTGAATATGCTGCTATACTTTACATTTTAGTATTACCGTGATAGCTATATCTCGTCATCTATTGGATGGAATTTCACCAAATTTAATATGTAAGATATTTTTTTAAACTATGTTTATTCAATTTTGACTTCATTCATCCAGCAGACGTTGATGTTACGTTATATACGATGAACATCAGAGCGGTATCTATTTAACAAGTGGTATAAAGTGTAAATATTTCAATATGTTTGACCACTTAGCAATAATTGTTATACAAATATTTCCCTTTAGCAGTTATTGTTAATATACAATTACGAGACCTTAATTTTCGTTGATAAAATATTTGTAAAACGATGGATCACAAACTCTTATTCGGCAACTCACAAAGCCTGATTTGAGTAATTTTGAGCCAATATTTAGATGCATCGCTAGAAACATCTGGTAAATAATATTTTGCATTTTTGGATTTTTTTTCATAAAACAAGAATTTTATACATATTGCATAATTACGATTTTCGCAATATTCACCAACATAATTGTCAGTGCAATTGCAGATTGCTTTTCCATTCTTTAGGTGACACGTTCCCCCATTTTGGCAGTTTATGAGAGAGCATTTACCTGTGAACAATACAAATATATATAAATACACAAACCATATTTATATATATAAATATATTAAAGTACAACATTCTACAGTTGCGAGGACACAAACAAGTATGTGTGCATACATACGCAAGTGTGTATAGATGTAATTTTTAAAAAAAGTCTTAAGAAGAGACCTAATATTTAAAAACTCTTCTTAAAAACTTAAAAATACTAACCACTTTAAATATTCCAATAGCATATAGAAGTAATAACACACATCCTGTTTAGTTCACAATAAGGAAATTTTCTTTTCGAAAAGAAAAAAAAAAGAGTTTACTCTTTTAAAGCTCTACTCACTTGTTTCACAGTAGTCGCCAGTATATTCATCAGTGCAGGTACATACGGCTGTTTCATTCTTAACCTTACATGTTCCATCATTTTTGCAACTGATAAGTGAACATTTATCTGCGTATTAAAATAAAACTTTAAAAAAGAACACTTTTCAATGCATTATGCTTAAACTAAGATGTAAATGATTATGTAAGTTTTCATCCACATTAATTACATAGTTTTTACTTTTTTAAAGAAACACAGGAAAATTGTAATTCTGAGAGGGAAAATATGAAAAGTTTAAATTATTAAATACCCGAATGAATTTCCGAGTGTAAGTTTATCTTTGTTATTTAGACTTAAGATTTTTTACGACGGCTATTTGTTTTCAACCTACGATTTTGGTTCTAAAGAGACCAATAAGTTATAGGAACATATTTATGGAAAACTTGATTGCGCTATTTTTTAGTCATACCATTTATCACTGGAATGACCATTACATCAATTACAGCTGAGCTAGGCGTGATTCAACGTGGTTGGTATGATCGACGTCCTCACCAAAAGCAATTTTCACCTTCTACAGACAGAAATAAATAATTCACCTGAAGATTTATGTTCATGGTGAATGTGGTCGAGAACGGTAAATCATACTGCTTACAGTTTATACATGCCATCGAGAGATTTCCGCATTCCCCGAGAGATGAAAGAGTGGCTGAGTAAATAGTATTTATATACAAATGTGTTTCCAGCGTAGAGACCTGGCTCAAGACGCAGACGGCAACTTTTTTAAAGATGGTAGAAGAATGCTCATACACCGGCATAACATCTTCACAGTGATTATGTTGAAACACAATTTGCATCATGGTTCTTTTCTGTAAATAAATATTTGTGATACCAACGCTTGTTCAATCGTATGTTCCACATGATGCCTTCGTAGAGGAAAAAACACATAGCACAACACAATACTATGATTTTATCTTTTTCTTTTGATGTAATATCTACTGATATTGATGTATATATCGTATCATGGAATGGAAGTGAAGATATCTTCTTGAAAAAGCTATCATAATATCAATAAAATAATATCAATAAAAATTATGATTTTTGAAGTTTGTTAACAATAGTTGTCCTTTGTCATTTTTCGAGACAAGTTTTGTCTATACCATAATATTCATATCAATCTAAGAATATGAAGAGTAGACATTCAATACATTTTCATGAAAATTATGCGATTTGAATTGTATTGACTCTTTTTTCAATACAAAAATTAACAGTGACAGAATTTTATTTAATGCAGAAGCAGTTATTTTAGCAGTTACAGGCTGTTACTTAACACAGTCCAAACATTATCTTGAAACAAGTTTCTGAAAACCGTACGCACTAAAAGTAATAGGATTACATTTGAATTGGTTGATAATTACAATATGAAGTATTATTATGAAATGAAATCACATGTTGGCAAATGACATATACTAGGTATGAGACCATTCTGATCAGATAAGTTCTGTGAGAATGACTATGTGCACATGGTCGCATTTTCTTTCAAAGAAAAAATAATGTGTTGTCACATACCATAAGCAAATGACCAAAATATATAAAATAAGTGTTGTTTTTTCTTGCTGCCTACGAGAAACAAGCTTATCACATCAAAACATGAAAACATTTAAAGTTATTCATAATATTAAATGTTGTCACATTTTGTAAATTTTTTAAGATGATTACATTTTGTATATTATCACGTTACTCAGTTTACAAAGAGATTGTACTTCATACTGCTTGCTTAGCTATATTATTAATTTAATGATTATTGTTATTTTCTTTAGTGAAGTAAACTAAGCATTCCAAAAGCTTTGGACGTTAAAGTAATAGTAACCTAAGAAACTACTAATATATATAATTATTATAGCATAGGAATTTTCAACAGCATGGGATATTTTACAAAAGGTTTTTTACGCGGAAAAAAAGGTTGATTAGCTCTTTATTAAATTACTAACGAAAATGTCTCGATGTTATAACACATGTAATACAAATAAAATGTATAAATATCATAAATATCATAAATATTAAATAACTCTTGCTTACTTAAGCCTTCACAATTGGGAATATTGAATTCCTTTAAAAAACGGTTGAAGTAGAACATTGCCACTTTGGAAAAAATATTATTACGTCATCTTGTAATATTTCAGGCTGTTCTAATTTCGTGGTTGCAAGAGTAATATAGAACTACTCAACAGCAATTTCAAAAGATTATGCAAGTGATTAATTTTGGTAGGATCGCGCTTCAAATTTATTTAACACTGCCAATATGAGTATATTATTTCTTGTGTTAAGCCTTTTTTATGTTTTGAGAAAAACTAATAAAAAATAAAGTAAGCGAATGCATTTATTTTACCTGAAATATTTATATTAATCTGATACGATGTATTAACATTATGATGCTAGATGGAAAACATTAGGATTCTAGTAACCTCTTTGTCATGTATCAAATTTAACTCTTAATTCAACAGGGATAAAATATTTCCATAGCAAGGAAAGGTTTAGTACTTTCAGACAGGCATTAAACTACATGAGCTTGAAATTCAAGAAACGTATTATAGTAACAGCTACTACCAGCCAATCGTAATCGTCGTTCTGAGTACAAATGATCAGCTGTACAGTGGCGGTCAAAAGTTTCCGGCCAGCATACAATTTTTGGTTAATTTGTAAATATAGCCATATGAAGAGGAATCTCAAAGTGATACTGATACATTTTATTAACATAATAGTTAGGAACTTATTTATGAAATAAAAAATAAATATCAATAAATTTAATTGACAAAATTAATTGCAAAGGAAAACTCATATTCTCAAAAGTTACAGGCCATCTTGGCAAGTTTGGAAAAAATGGTATTATAATAGAAAATAACAGTGATCAACAGCATTTACAATTAGTATTTTGTCGTCGTACACTTAGCAATAAGTACTGCGGCGCAGCGACGGGGCATCGATTGAATGAACGGTTGAAGATCGTCTATGGTAAGTTTTTTCCACTCTTCTTGCAAATTTTTGGAAAATTCTGCTGAATTGGCATATTTATAATTCCTCACACGTTTGTCAAGTCCATTCTAAAGATTTTCTATTGGATTCAGATCAGGTGATTGGGCTGGCCATTTCAAAAGGGAAATGTTTTGTGCGAAAGCCACTGCTTGACGAGCTTGCATGTATGCTTTGGGTTATTATCAAGCTGAAACAAATAGTTGCGACCACAATTTTTCCTCCAATAAGGCAGCAAATGATTTTGCCGTGAATTTCAACTAACGGACCGACACCTTTTCCAGAAAATGCTCCCCACAGCATAACGTGTCCTCCGCCATGTTTCATTGTAAGAATAACATACCTCGAATCATATCTTTTGTTTTTAGGTCGTTGGATGTAGTGTCTGCCATCACTCCCAAAAAGGTTGAACTTCGATTCATCGGAAAATAGTACTTTTTTCCAGTATTAACTTGACCAGTCTTTATGTTCCTTGGCAAACGCCAGTCGGGCCCTCTGATTTTTTTTTACTTATGAAAGGTTTTTTATCACGGACTCTTCCATAAAGTCCTACGTCACGTAAGCGTCTTGACACGGTAGACCAACTTATTTCAGCAATATTTTCACTCCGTAAATCGCAGGATATTGCAGCGGCATTTTTATGCGGGTCATCAACGGCTTTTCTCTCGATAATTCTGTCCACACGAATAGTCGTTTTCCGGGGTCTTCCGGACCGTGGCAATTCTGAAGGCCATGGCCATCTTTATATTTTTGTAAAATATTGTTCACAGTAGATTTTCCGATCCATAACTTTGCCGCAATCGCAAGAGAGGATTGGCCTTTTAGCGATAAACAAATCATTCGTTTAAGAACAATAATTGTTGAACTTTTCATGTTTCAATTTCAACTACGTTATTTATGTTGATTAATTAACAAACACGGCAAAAAAAACACTTTAACGATAGCAAAAACTAACGAATGACAAATGGCCGGAAACTTTTGCACACGCGAATTTCGAACTTCTCCCCTTTATATCAAGTGCCTTCAGTATCCAATCAAAATGATCACATGGTCAGAGGTCAATTGCATAGTCCTAACTTTTGGAGCAATTGCGCTTCTTCTTCGCTGAAACGTTCTGGCAAACAAATCAAAGAAACTAACTGGCCTGAAACTTTTGACCGCCACTGTAGTTTATGAGCTGGTCCAAGATTATGTTAAAAGGTGATAAAAGTCGGTTTGATTGTTTCGTTTTGCGGAATAAAGTTGATTACTGAAGTGCAATAACGGTTGAATGTTTGCGTGTATTGTTTGGTGCTATTGGCGGTGTAGAAATGAATAAAACAATTTCTCCCAGGCAAAGCAGTGATTGGTCACCTAGGAAGATATCCAGGATTGTTGTGTTATGTGAAAATGCATTTTTGTATGCAGCAACTGCGAGAAAAATTTTAGTAAATGTGACAAAATCAGAAGTACAAAAGTTTTGGTTACGCTATTAGGAAGCACAATCTATACAAAACAAAGGAGGAAAAGGCTAGAAAACATTCAGAGCATCTGTTGATGATAAGAGAATAAAACAAATTTGTTTACGGACAGATGGATGTCATACGGGGCTATTAGCAACAAACTGTGTGCCACAAGTGTTTTTATCATTGTAAGAACTGTACGGAGAAGACTTATGGAGATTGGCTTAAAAAATAGGATTCCTTGAAAAGAGACTGTTGTATAAAAAGCAGCAGCAGAAATTAATACAGTGGACAAAAGAACACATTTCATGTGAATAAAGTCAAAAGAAACAAGTTATATAGAGAAAATAAACCAAGATATCGATATTTGGTAGTGATGGGAGAAAATATGTGATATACAGCATCGGTAAAGAGGTACAGCCAGATTGCATTCAAGTGACAACAAAGAATCCCACAAGTGCTATGAGCTTAACATGTATGTTAGTAAATGTTGTAGGCTACCTTTATGTCATAGATGGCACACCGAACAGCAGAATATACATTGATACAAGTCTACAACCAAAACGTCCATCTTCATTCAGAGCTCTTTTTCCAGATAGTGTCCCATTTTTACGAGCAGGATTCCTACCCCTGAACGGATATGCAAACAGTACTTCACGGAGAATGACATAGAGTTGTGTATATAGCCAGGCAATACCCCAGACTTGAACTCCACAGAACAATTGTGGTTCCCAATGAAAAAACGCTTACATCTAACGCGTTCATCCAATAAAAGATAGAGGCCATAATTGTTTCATGGCACCACATATTACTGTAGAGAGAGCTCCAAACATTGTTTCACTCAATGCCACATTAGTCTGTAGCGGCCACCATGTTTCCGGGACCTGGGCGTTTTCATTAGATCGTACGCTGAGAGTCTGTTCTCCGATTCATCCAATCAATGTCCGTACCAAAGAATCTACAAAGCAGTATGCCTACTTTTTTCTGTGCTTGGCAATGTCCAGTCAACGCAATTATAGCAACAATCTTGCAGATACGGACACATTTACTTGTACTGTTTTAGTAAAATCAAGGACTGAGAGTTATGGTACCGTGGTTTACTATCGGTCACTTAAACCAAAGATCGCGGATTGTATCGTCGTTGATTTTGACTATTATTAAAAATTTTGTTTCTATCTTTATTCGCGGTTGTGTATTTTTACTCGAATCTTTTTAAAAAAATGTAAGTTTTCATATTTAAATACCACCTAAGAGCTATATTTCAATACTAAAATTGATATATTTAAATACAATATGGACATCGAATAAAATTATATTAAAAATATTTTATAAGTTATAACTTTAGCAACTTACAAATACCTAAGTAGTAGAATTTAGTAATATTTGTCGTCAATTATTTATTTTCTTATTTTATTAACGTTATATTGTTCATAACTAAGTATACTTAATATTTCTTTTTACTTATTAAGTAATATCGTGAGCTTTGGAGCGAATGGGAAAACCATATATTTGACAGTAATTTAATAATTTAATGATAATTCTAAGTAATTTAAAAAAATACTAATTTACAAAATATATTTGTTTTATTTATTAAATAATTCCGTAAGCTTGAAAACGAATGAATAACCCGTATTTTTTAGAGTAATTTGATAATTTAATGAGGATTCTAAATAATTTAGAAAATACTAATTTACAAAATTTACAAAACCATTTCACAAGAATAGTGATAATTTTAAACGCAAGCGGAGCACGCAGCCTCATCCCCTTCCCGTTAAACAGGGTGGGGATCAGGCCCCAAAGGGTCCACGTTTAGCAGATTTCCTACGTTTCATTAAAAATAAATTTATGTTGTAAGAAACGTATTTTTGCTTTATTTTGTTAGTAGAAATTGGAAAAATATTTGATAAATGCACCGCAGGTTAATGTAATGAACTATTTTTCCTTTCGTTGAGTTACATTTTTTTAATTTACCTTTTAAAATGAAGTACTGCAAAATTGTAATATACATCACACAGACATGAGAAATAAAAGTAATGTGTTCGCTGCAACACATATTTAAAATGTTGATATATTCACAAAGATTCTGAAGTAAAATCGCTGCTATGAATATCGAAAATATATTGCACTCGTCACAAACGTCATATGTCCAAAACGGGAAAAGTTGGTTACTTTGCATTTTAGGATCCCAACGTAGGATCCAATGAAAATGCTCAGGTATATCGAAAAATGTGACCGCTAAAGTCTAGTCAATGCCTCGTCGCTGTGTAACTGTCGTCCAGAATAACACTGGATATTCAACGAAATACTGATAGGGCGGTTATATCGGCAGTACAAGGGATTTCCACCCTAAGTGTTGTTTTTCCTGTATACCTCCCCCCGTTATACAAATATTTTACCTTAGTTTATTGTATTAAATTTTGTAATAAATTGTCTTTCTTTTGACATTTAAATCATTGCATTGCATGAAGGGAAAAATATTTTATAAGCATACAAATTTGAAACCATTCAAATTTCAAAAATTGTCCGCAATTTTAACCACTACTGTAAATAGGACTGGAGTTAATCAGCTAGGAATAATCAGTTTACTTGCAAGGATCACTAATGTGAGAGTGAAGGATAACCATGGCTGTGCCCATATTTGTGCTTTGGTAATTTTTATCAAGTTGCTTTCTTGATTATTTATGATACGGGTTGTAATCCGTGCATCGTGTTTCTGAAATATTCGTCAAATAAATCGCACCAGCGGGGAAGACCGAGCTACTCTCGGTTAAAGTCAGCTTTGTGTTCAACTCGATATATCAATCTTAAAACTATGTACATATTTCTAAATTTTACAATAGTTACAAATTTAGAACGAAAGAGCATCCTTCCAAACTACATTTTTAGTTCGTTGCACACTTTCTTTTGGTAGCAGGAGTTTTAGGCCAGTACGCCTTTTTATAGGTCAAGAAGCAAAGTACAGCGTTCCATGCACATTCTATGGACTCTGATTGGTTGAATCTTGTATGTCGACTGCTGTTTGGAATTTATAGAAAATTCCTTCAGATTATGAAAGCCAATTTTTTCGCTAAAAGTCGCAAACTTGGCGACAGTCTTTTATTTGGAGCCAATCATGTGTTTTGATATTAGCAATCTTGAAAGTATTTTCCTGCCAAATCTCGTCAATTAGCAAAATTTAGCGATATTTGCCGAAATGTTGCTAACTTTGAAATTTCGTTTACTGCCAACTGCTCTAGAACTTCATAACTGTTTAAACCTGCATTCACATTGAATTGCATTGACTCAAAACGACCCACTAATCGAATTTTCTCGAACATGTGATGTATCCCAATGGTCTTCTCATAATCCAAAACGGTAGGATGCAAAATTTAGTCAAAATCATTTCAGTTATTTTTTACATAAAATTAGCCTGACCCTTAGTGACCCAAAATGACCCATAAATCGAATTTTCTCGATCATGTAACCTAGTCCAATGCTCTTTCCGCGCCCAAAAACAATAGAATACAACATTTAGTCAAAATCGTTGGAGACTTTTTTAGATAAAATTATCTTGATCCGCAGTGACACACAAATGATTCACTAATAAAATTTTCTCGAACGTGTGATCTAGCCCAATGGTTTTCCCGTGCCCGAAAACGGTAGGTTACAAAATTTGGTCAAAATCGTTAGTGCCATTTTTATAAAAAATTAACTTGACCCGTAGTGACTAAAAAATGAACCACTAATCGAATTTTCTCGAAAATGTGATCCAACGCATTGGTCTTCTCCTAATCCAAAACGGTGGAATAGAAAATAGTCAACATCACGCGATCCTTTTTTTAGATAAAATTAGCTTGACCCGCAATGACCCAAAAATTATCTACTAATCGAATTCTCGATGAAAAATTCATTCAGATTCTAAAAGCCAATTTTAGAAGAATGCGCAAACTTGGTACATTCTTTCATTTGGCGCCAAGCATGCTTTTTGGCATCGCTGATCTTGAAAGTTTTTTTCTGAAAATTTTGTCAATGCCGCCAACAATTCGCGCGATATTTGGTGAAATGTTACCAACTTTGGGACTTTGTTTATGGCAACTGGTCAACAACTTAGTAACAGTTTCAAACTTCATGCATTCACATTGAAGTGCATTGACCCGTAGTGACCCCAAAATGACCCACTAATCAAATTTTCTCGAATATGTGACTTAGTCCAAAGGTCCTCTTCTGCCCGAAGTCAAAATTGCTTGAGCCGATTTTTAGATATAATTGCCTTGACCCGGACCCATAGTGACTCAAAATGACTCATTAATAAATTTGCTCGATCATGTGACCTAGCCCAATGGTCTCGAAAACGGTAGGATATAAAATTTAGTCAAAATCGTTTGAGACTTTCTTTACATAAAATTAGCTTCACCCTGACCCATAGGGACCCAAAACGATCCACTAATAAAATTTTCCTCTGAAATGTGACCTAGCCAATGGTCTTCTTGTGCTAGAAAACGATAGAATAAACAAATTAGTAAAAATCGTTTTAACCATTTTTTACATAAAATTAGCTTGCCTGTGACCCAAAATGGACCATTAATAAATTTTCTCGATCTTGTGACCAAGCCAAATGGTCTTCTCATGCCCTAAAACTATAAGATACAAAATTTAGTCAAAATTGTTACAACAATTTTTAGATAAAATTGGCTTGACACGTAGTGAACCAAATGATCCACTAATCGTGTTTTCTCGAACATTTGACTTCACCAAATGGTCTTCTCATAATCCAAAATGGTAAGATACAAAATTTCAGGAAAATTGATTCAGCCATTTTTTTACATAAAATTAGCTTGACCCTGACCCATAGTGACCCAAAATGACCCACTAATCAAATTTTTTCGAACACGTGACATGGCCCAATGGTCGTCTCGTGCTCCAAAACGTTAAGACAAAAAATTTCGTGAAAATCGTGTCAGCCTTTTTATCATAAAATTAGCTTGACCCTGACCTATAGTGACCTAAAATTACCAACTAATCAAATTTTCTCAAACATGTAACCTAGCCCAATGCTCGTCTCGTGCTCGAAAACGTTAAGACAAAAAATTTCGTGAAAATCGTTTCAGCCTTTTTTACTTAAAATTAGCTTGACCCTCAGTGACCCAAACTGATCCGTTAATCGAATTTGCTCGATCATCTGACCCAGCTCAATGATCTTCTCGTGCTTTGAAACGATAGAATATAAAATTTAGTCAAAATCGCTTGAGCCATTTTTAGATATAATCAGCTTGACCCTGATCCATTATGACCCAAAATGACCCACTAATCGAATTTTATCGAACATGTGACTTCGCCCAATGGTCTTCCGGTGCCCTAAAACAATAGGATGCAATATTTCGTCAAAATAGTTAGAGTCGTTTTTAAGATAAAATTTTCATATATAACCACACACACACAAGATTTTCTCATATTGAAACAGATGATTCGTCGACTGAGTTTTACGACTCTTTTGTTTATTATGACTCTTCTTTATTGCACAGAAAAAGAAAGAATTCGTAATCGTATGCACGACAATACGTACCGTCAGGTGGTCTCACCACAGATGTCGAGTTGAGACGTAGAAGCAACTCAGTAATGGTGCGATTTGAAATTTCCTTCCTGCTAAAATGAAAGTCAAACTTCGAGTCTCCAGACAAACTTCTATTTTTGAAGAAAACACTGACAAAGATGTTATCACCTGAATCGTCTAAAGAAGTTAGATCTGAAATTCACATTTTATTGATAGTTAGCAACATTTGCGATCAAGATGTAACATAGGACAACAATAACATAGAAAAACCTGTAAATGAAAGACGTTATTTTTCGGCAAGATAAGTGTATTAGTAATGGGCCATACAAAAACTTAAAATAGGCCACCTGCTGTAGGAAGTGCAAAAAAAGCTGATGACAGTTAATAAATTGAAAGTTTCAGCCAATCATCTGACAATTTATTTGTGTGTGGATACAGCATCTAAGCTTGCTTATCATTTGTCAAAGCAGATGAAACTATAAAAATGCATAGACCATTATTGGTACACTTATCTTATGTATAAAAAGAAAGTTTGTTCGTTCTACTTCATAGAATTTTGCAGTTTTTAAATCATTTTAATAAAACATGACATGACGCATGTGAATTTTAGGATTAAGCAAAAAATATTGGTTAGTGTACAAACTTTCGCAAACAGTCCCTTATCCTGTTTTTTGGTCTCTGCATGCATTTCCCATCCAAAAATTCTTTTTTGAGCAACCTGGAAAAAGATTTCATTGTTTCACTGAACTACCGACCTTAGAAATTAGATGTTTGTAATTAAGGTTTCTAGACGGACTCAGATTATGCTAATGAAGCATGAAATTTACAAAATTAGAATTTCAGAAAGGTGCAATGGAAGAAAATTTTCTAAAACATCTTAATAAAAGTCTCGAGTCTTGATGTTTTCTCTAGAAAAAGTCGCGCTAAAAACTCGAAAATTTGTCCATACGTTAATCCTAACACGAGTTTGATCGCAATGAACTTCAATGGAATTTTAAGAAATTGATAACACGAAAAGTATGTTTTAAATCTACTGTTTCATGATATCTTCTTTGGAACAGTTTTCAGCAAGGAACTTTAATTAAGGCATGAAAGACGTACTTTAAAGACGTGCTTAATCCCTAAAATTATTTCTATAAATTCTCAAATTTAAAAAAAGTGAGTGAAATGAGAAGAAAACCATCCTAATATCACAATTAAAACTGGTGTTCACCAACTCATTTATTTTGATACGTAAGTTACTTTTAGAATTTAGATACTTGCTGTTTTGGTTGACAGCTCTTGATGAGGCCAGAATTGGCGATTTAATAATTTTTTGTTTTGTTCTTTCTAGTTTGATTCCCAACTTAAGTATCATAGCATATCCTGTTGAAAAGAAAATCTTCCAGTCTGAGTTGTGTCATGAAATAATCATGACGTAGTTCTTGATCTTGTTATATGAAAAAGTTTTCGAGTTCAATAGTGGCTCCTGATGGAGATTTTTATTATTTATGATGATTCTAAAGTAAGTTAATGTGCTTTTCATGATATGGCGATATGGGTATTGTGTTTAAAGTTAACAATGCTGTTTAATTACGAAACGTCATCTTTGAAGTATTCCTGGCTCTGTACCGAGAAAGATAACGAGGCTCACGGTCATGTTATTTAATATGCAAATGAAGCTATACTATTTTCATACTCGGAAATTTTTCCGTAGAAAATGTCTCATGCTTTGCATTCATAATATTTCAAATTTTAATTGCTTAAAAGGCATATAGCCAACATAGTGAAAGTATCCAAGCCAGGACTCGATTGTGCTGCGATTGTAACCTTGCCAACATGTGATAGTTTGAAGTGCCAGACTGCGTATCGTTCCAAGTGGTTGAGTTGGCCGAACGTCAGTGCGCTATACTGATGACCTGGGTTCGAGTCCCGGCTTGGATACATTTTCACTATGTTGGCTATACACCTTTTAAGAAATAAGAATTTAAAGCTATATATCTTTAAATTTTCAATATCAATGCCATCATTTTATTGCATATGTAAGTTTTCCATGCCAGAAAATATAGAAAAATATCTATATACGTGTGTGTCCCTATATTTCACTCTGCAGCTACAACTGCCCAATGCAGACCACGTCTCCCATCGTGCACTATAGTGGTTGCATGTCGGTGTCGGTAGCTGTGGGGTGTGGGAGATAGGGTGGTTGATAGTATTCGACCTTGGACATTTTCATATTTCGATCAAAATGTTCTAAAAAATGTTTGGAATCTTCTTCAACGGAATTGATTCATTCAACTTAATATGAACTAATTAAGATATAGATAACTAAGTAAGATGATTTCTGCCCCCTTAGCGGTATAAATTGAAACTAAACAATATTGCAGCGTGTGCCTGGCATGTCTGCTATATAATGCCGTAGGCAGTGGGGACGAGTGCCGGAGTTTCGTTCAGAAAGAGGTTCCTTTAGAAAAGAATGCGCGCCGAAAATGATTATTATCTGTATTATAAAGGACAAATGTGTCCGTGCGTAACGCTGACATCATTTTGCCAATGGCAACACTTGACGAAGAAATTTTGGTTTTGCGATTTTTGCTACTACAATTTTTTTAATTTCTAAACATCACACATTTTCAATTTTTACGCCGTTATATAGGGAAAGAAATCTACTGTCAAATGCAATTTGTTTGAAAATTGTATCTTAATTGACTGTTTTATTATAGCATTTAAATTAAAGTTCAAGCATATATATCATTGAAATCTATCTCTGTCGCTTGCAGACGATTACAAAATATTAATCCGTTTGCATTTTAAACAATATAAAATGTTCAGCATTTGTTTCCAGCTGATATTCCGTAACGAAATTAAAACTCCATTAAGCAATAAATAAAACGGTATAAATAAAACTAGTCGTTGGTTGCCACCGTAATACTTACCCATCATGGATATGCATAATGTAAAATATTAAAATAACAATGTGTAAACTACTTATAAAATGCATTGCAATTCAAATAAAATCGTGGCTTGATGACGTCATAAACTTTAAAGGCTCGATTACTGAATTGCTTGAAAGAGGTTTTTCCTTCTAACTCCAAAAATAATAATCCTATTAACTAGCGGTTTATTGCATCTGATTAAGCGTCAAATTTCCAATTAAAATATATCTTTGAAGTGAAATTTGGATGAAATACAGGGTCATGAAAAATCGAAGAGTGTGGAAAATAGGATTCCAAATATCTCGGCAACTCATTATCCGATCGACTTCATGCTTTATGCAAAATTTATGTTTTTTTATTGTCTTTTATGTTCATTTCTTAAAATAAACAATTTCGAAAAATTTTATATACCTTTTATCAGAACGAATATTTCGAGAGTCCGAAAAAAGTTGTTCCGTTTAATCGAGGTTATTGAAATGAAATAGGCTTCTTCCCAGTATTACATACTAAGTACATACCAAATTGCAAGTCTCTATCTCAATTTTTTCGGGAGATAGAGCGTTTACAGACACACAGACACACAGACATCCAGACACACAGACACACAGACGGACAAAAAAATTTTCTAAATATATGTTTTTCGGAATCTCCAGTGTCTGAAACGTGTAAATCCGTCAAAAAAAAATTTCGATTTTCAAAACGATTACAAGACTTACCCTATACTACGTATGATGGGTAAGTAATACAAATTTAACAGACATGTAATTGAAATAAGCACATAAAACCGATGAAATTATCAAAATTTAAAAAAAGAAAACTGCTCTAGATGACGAAATTTTTAACGATTTCTTTGGCTATTAACTTCTGGCATGACGCCAATACGAAATTACCCCTTTTAATGAATTTCAAAATTTTATTTGAATATATAATTGACATATTTCATATAAAAATGCTCTTTGGGGTTATTAGGGGGTAATCTAAAAAGATGTAAAAAATCTATTAGAGTTTTGAATAAAAAATAAATGGTTTTCATATATATTCTTTGTCCCGGGTTGGACGCCCTATTTTTTATTGAAACCGCAAAAGAAAGTTACTGCTTTTCGGACAACGCCGGATGTATCAGTTAGTATTAACATAAATTTCGGATGATAAGTTTGTAAGATATAAATTATCGAAAAATGAACTAATCAGTATAAAAGTAAATGTCCTTTATTTAAGCATAAGCCAAAAAATATTTTTTTGTATTTCATTATTTTTTGTTTTATATGATACTGGGTAAAAGCCCAAACATAACTCTTAAGGATATTTTCTATAAATATAATTTGTAAAAATTAATAATAATTAAAAATGTGATAAAAACTTATTCTTATAAAACATAAAAACATTTATTTCCTTGTTAGAGAAAAAAAAAGAAACAATTAAACTAATACAATAAAATAGAATTGTGCTTGGGCGCACTACTTTGATATTAAAGTACTACTACTTCCAGATATCAAAATTTTACATGCTAAAATTCAATTTAAAAAGTATACTTTAAAAAGTTTTTCCCTAATTGAGAATGTTTTATTATTTAATTTCAAAATTAGGTTTTTATTTTTAAATTTTAATATTTCGTCTTATAAATCTATCAATGTTTTGTACTTTATTGGAAAAAAAGGGTGGGGGCACAGTTCTAGAAAAATTAGATTACACACTATTAAAATATGCTTTAAATGATCAAATAAGAAACATTTAGGTTCCAGTCGACTTAGAATGATGTCTAATAATTAATACTATTCATAAGGTATGCTTCAGGGTTTGTTTATATACTGAAATTGAACAAACTTTCATATTTCAGATGATAACAATAATTTTTGGACACTTTATTTGAGTTCCTTGTATCAAAGCAGCCAACAAAAGTACATAATTTATTAACTTTATCTTAAATTCTCATATAAGACTGTGGAAGAAAGAAAATGCGTCACAAGTTAATCTTAAAATTTATCTCTAAAACAATATGTGTAAATAAACACAGTATTTCCTTTAAAATTTTGGCATTTCTGAAGAGTATTAATACAAACATCAATAAAACTAAATTTTTGTGTTATTTTAAATTTGCCCTGGTTATCAGAATTTATCTGAATCATATATTCAAAGAATATTAATTTAAATAACACATGATTAAGAGTTCAAACAGTTCTCAGTGTTATATTACATAAGGCTAAATATAATTTTACCCAACATAATGTTTTTTCTATTTCTCTATATTTTATTAGAAGAAATGTTATTTTCATACTTTAACATTACTTGATATTATACGTGACATGAAATCCACTACGATAGACTTTATTATCTCAGTTTTCTTAATTATATCATATGGAGCATGGAACATATAGAGAGCTGTATATATAAAAATTATTTAGTATAGTTTCAAAAAAATAAAAGTTCAATAAAATTAAGATTATATCACATGGTTATACACTGTAAAAAAAATCCGTGAAAATATAAGAGATTTTCCATAAACGTTTACAGAGAAGTTTCCTAGTCCCCTCCATTTTTTCAAAGCAATAGTAGAATTTCCATAAATGACTTTAATTCCGAAAATCAGATTTCAAATCCGTAAATATGCAGAAAGTTTTCCGTAAATTTAATAAATTTTTCCGTTTTTTTTTAACAGTACAATGTCAGTATTTCTTCCAAAACAGTGCAATTTCCGTAAATAACATTTAGAGGTTTGTTTACTGAAATAGTCTTGTTTGAAATACGAATTAAGATTGTTGCATTTGCTACAGTTCTTCAGGTATCCATGCCTGGCCCGTCTCGAATTACCTTCCATGTCTGGAAGGTAATTCTTTGTCAAAATAATAGTAATATTTATATATTTTGATGAAATATTTAGAAATTTTCTTTTTATAAGTTACAGAATTTTTTTTTTTTTTTAATCTACCTTTTTTTTCTTGATAGTGCTTCAAAATTAGGATTTTTGTTCACTAATTTTTTTAAAATTTTATTTTAATTTTACTAACGTGAGGCAATATTGGGTTATTTAAAGGTTTCATAACATAATATCTCTGCAAATTATCGCTATGGAAATTGGAATTAAATTAAACTGATTTGGCTTTTAAATTTATGAATTAAACTAAAATTTATTACTTTATCAATTATAATTTTACAAAATTTATAATTTTTTCTTTAAATTTATAAAAATAGTTAATAATTTTTTCTTTACTTTTATAAAAATGAAGTTTATAATTTTATAAAATTTATAGTTTATTTCGTTATTTTATAATTTTATAAATTAAACTAAATTAATAAGTCGAAATTTAAACTTACTTATCTCAAGGTAATTAACTTCAAAATTTTCTCTAAAAATCTATTTTTTTGTTTTAATATTTTAAAATCTATTCAGTTTAACAGAACCGTACACAAAAGCTCTCAACATAGCTCACATATAATAATTTAATTTATTATAAAACTGTTTATTTACATAAGTTTTTTAAAATAAGATATAAAGAAAATTTATTTTAATAGCAAAGTGGAAAAATGTCTGCTTATTTGAGATATTTATTATTTTTTTATTGGAATTGATAAATAGATCATCAGCCGAATAAATTTTTAAATTATATGTTCGAAAAAGAAAATCTTGCTCCTATTGCAAAAAGAAGAAACATTAATCTTAATACAAGGTTTTACGCGTATAATACATAATAAGTTAAAATTTATCTGTTATAAAACAATATGTGTAAATAAACACAGTATTTCCTTTAGAATGTTGTCATTTCTGAAGAATATTAATACAAACATCAATAAAAACTTAAATGTTTGTGTTATTTTAATGAAATAATAAAGCAAAATATTGAAAATCATGAAAAGAAAATATTAAAAACATTTGAACTCGGAAAAAAAATACATCTGACGATGAAACCTTAAAGTTTTTGCCTCCTAAAAAGCGACTAAAATGAGTAATAACATCTGAGAAAGCCGTAAATAGTCCAGTCATAGCGCAGTGGCCGTGGTCGTCAGTTTAGTAAACGGAAGATTGCGGGTTCGATTCTCCTCGTGGCAAGGGTTGGGTATTTAATGAAAACTCTCTCAGAAAAGAAAAACAAAGCTGAACTGTATCTTTCCCTTACACGGTTATCCTTGAAAAGTTTTTTTTCTTTAGTCCTTTAAAGTTTATTTTAACGACATAAAAATTTCTAAAAAATACGGAAATCTATTTTTTTGTTTTAATATTTAAAAAACTATTCAGCTTAACAGAACCGTACACAAAAGCTCTCAACATAGCTCACATATAATAATTTAATTTATTATAAAACTGTTTATTTACATAAGTTTTTTAAAATAAGATATAAAGAAAATTTATTTTAATAGCAAAGTGGAAAAATGTCTGCTTATTTGAGATATTTATTATTTTTTTATTTTAATTGATAAATAGATCATCAGCCGAATAATTTTTTTAATTATATGTTCGAAAAAAGAAAATCTTGCTCCTATTGCAAAAAGAAGAAACATTAATCTTAATACAAGGTTTTACGCGTATAATACATAATAAGTTAAAATTTATCTGTTATAAAACAATATGTGTAAATAAACACAGTATTTCCTTTAGAATGTTGTCATTTCTGAAGAATATTAATACAAACATCATAAAAACTTAAATGTTTGTGTTATTTTAATGAAATAATAAAGCAAAATATTGAAAATCATGAAAAGAAAATATTAAAAACATTTGAACTCTGAAAAAAAAATACATCTGACGATGAAACCTTAAAGTTTTTGCCTCCTAAAAAGCGACTAAAATAAGTAATAACATTTGAGAAAGCCATGAATAGTCCAGTCATAGCGCAGTGGTCGTGGTCGTCAGTTTAGTAAACGGAAGATTGCGGGTTCGATTCTCCTCGTGGCAAGGGTTGGGTATTTAATGAAAACTCTCTCAGAAAAGAAAAACAAAGCTGAACTGTATCTTTCCCTTACACGGTTATCCTTGAGAAGTATTTTTTTTCTTTAGTCCTTTAAAGTTTATTTTAACGACGTAAAAATTTCTAAAAAATACGGAAGATATCTGTTATAAAACTGAAATTTAAAAACGGATATTTTTGAATTAACGGAAAATTTCTTGGGATTTACGGATTTTTTTCCCGTTAAAATACGGAAATAGTACTGGCGTCCCGATTGCCAGTACAATTTCCGGGTTTTTTTTCAGGAAATATTTTTTACAGTGTAGTATTCAAAAGTAATTCTTTAAAATATTTCCGGTAAAAACCTTTTAGAAATTTTTAAAATTGACTTTTAAAAAATTAGAATGTAAATGTCATTGGAAATGCTTTAAATTAACAAATGATTTTTCTTTTTTACAGTATAATTTACGTACTAGTTTGGCATTTCGCTCCAATGTAATCTTCAAGACAGCTGCAAACAGGCTTATTTTCTTTGACAATACATGTGCCGCCATTTTCGCAATAGTTGCCACATATTTCTAAAAATATTACAAAATTGTACATAAAACATGTTGCTAAAATAGAGAGAGTGATAGTTTTTAGAGCAAATTACATCAAACATAATTTAAAGTGACACAAAGTAACTCTTTAAATTTCAACAAAAAAATTATTATTGATTAACATTTACTAAATAAGAATATAATTCTCAGTAACATACAAAGCAATATTTTATATAATTAATAAATATGATAACATGTTTACAAATTTTATATGAAAGTAATAATTTGAACTCATGCGAAACAGTCAATAAAAATATCTCTAATGATCTGTGGCATTTTTTGTCAAATTGTTTATACGAATACGTTTTAAAGGTATAGGTGGACAACAAAATATTTTTTTTTATTTACTAATTTCTGTAGTTTTTAAAAAACTACAATAAGTGTTTATAGTGTTATTAGATATCAGAATGAAAATTTTAGTTAAAATACCTTTAATAGTTCTTGAGATAATCAAAATTTAAATTTCTACATCCCGAAAAATGAGCATACTTCAAAATACTCCATGCGCTTTCAATCTTTACGTTCAGCTTTAAAATGCTTCCATAATAATCGTTTTATCAGTAAACATTTTTTTTTTTTACCTCATAAATAAAACTTTCAAGAATTAACTTAATTTTAAAACTATATGTTTTATTTTTTTTTTTTAATTATCGAAATTTTCATTTCATTTATTTCTTTTTTATTTAATTACATTTAACTCACATAATTTTGAGTAACTTATGTTTATACATATATGAGCAGGGTTCGTACGGCTCCTGGAATTTTGCGACCAGGAAATTCTTCGGAACCAGTATTTTCTTATAGAAAATCTCTCCTTAAAAGAAGGTGAAGTTCAGCGAGTTTAACCTAGATTTCTTTTTCTATAAAAAAAAATATTGGTATCACTCCTGGAAAATTCCCTGATTCGTACGAACCCTGTATAAGGAGCATCTGTGAAAATTTTAAGTAAAATTGAAAAAATTGAAATGCGCATGTAACATTTTAAAATCATGAAAAAGATGAAATTCTTCAGTATATAAAAAAACAAGTTTTAACGAAAAAATGTGTTAAACATGCTCACATTTTTTTAAACGATTTTAATTAAGAGTAAAGGTTTTAATACTATTAATGACTTATAATTTCCCAGATTTTTAGGCATTTATGACACATATAGCGAGTTTATACGCCCCCTAAATTTTTTTTCTGAAATTACTTGAAATGTCAAGATTTTTACATGTAATATATACTTTCCAATATTATTCAAAACTGTGTTTTTGATATATGCAAATAAAACATTTTTGTTTCCAGTAATCTTAAAATATATTTTTTTTTATGAATTATAATAAAATTAAATAAAATTAAATAATCTGAATTTTGAAGACATGATGTAGAAAGAAGAAATTATGCTGCAAAAAAATGCGTATAACTCTATTAAAAATGGTTGTAATCGAAATTTTATATTTTAAATCAAAAGCTGTTGCCATAAGGACTATTAATATAACTAATATCAAAATTCGATATTTTCAAGAGGGTTTTTTTTTTTAACTCAGTTTACGCTTAGTTTTTTTTTTCTATATTTTTCGGAGTTTTATTTATCCAATCAATAGGAAACCGTTTGCTCCATAAAGCACAACATTGATTCGCGCAAAGTCTTATAATAATAAGAAATCAAAAAATAATCAACCTACATATCAATGAATTCAGATACATCATATTTAAAATTATAGAAAAATATTCTTTTGCAAATAATTATCCAATAATAGTGCTACAAAATTGCAAATTTCAGTGTTTCATTGTGATGTGTAAACTCTTTTTTTACAAAAATTATTTTGATATAGAGCTGCCATTGTATATAATTTCTGTGTTATAACGAACAGTTTATTTTTTTTTTTTTTATGTTTTTAACAATTTTTTTTTATGTTTGATATCTTTTCACCTTCAAAATTTCTCGTCTTAAAATAAAAAAATTCTAAGCTTAAACTATGAAAAATAACTGGTGATCATTGCTATATTACTGGTAATATTACTATTTCGAAATTATGAGGCATCAGTGGGACCGATGCACTGAATTGAATTCATGTAGCATCAAATTCACATGAACCGCCCGTTTCTACACATTTACTTTTCTTATCTTTATAAGAATGTATGTGTTGGAAATAATTATCATGTAATATTACTCCAAAACTGGAAATTTCAGTGTCATTTCATTTTGATGCGTAAAAACTTTTAATTTTAAAAAAATTAATGCAGAGTTTCTATTGTATTAAATTTTAAAAAAACTAAAAGATTTTTTTATTTATTGCTCCTTGCTGTACGTCTTACTATAATAACTTCTTACTGTATTATTATTAATGAAAATTTTGAATGTTTATATCCTTTCACCTGCAAAATTTCTGTAGCGATATCATCTCACATGAACAGTTTAAAGCGAGTTATTAGCTAAAAGTAACTGGCTTGGCCTTTGCTTAACGCTAATGTTCTCGCTTCCTATTCATGAGATCCCTGGTTCAACTCCCACCGGCACCAACGCAATCTCCACATTGGTGACCCGTACAAACACGCAACAACCTTCAAGAACAAGAATCAACTCATCTCATAACCAATAGATGGCAGTATCACTCAGAATCATCCCCAGCACACAAATCGTGTCGCTCACGCCGCGCATCGCACCTGCGCAAGGCAGCATGACAGCATCACTGACGCATGCACATGCACATCGCTCGTCAACATGACGTCTTCCTGACTGGGGATGGAGTGTGTAGCGATATCATTTCACATCAACATTTTAAAGCGAGTTATTACCTGAAGGTAACCTTTTGCTTGACGCTAACGTTCTGCTCCCACCGGCTCCAATGCAATCTCCTCATTTGTTTTTCATTTTAAAGAGAAACGTGCCAAGCTTGAATAGTGGTATAATGCTGTAGATGGATCATTGATATTTTTATATTTACTATTGCATCCTTGAAATTTTTGCTACAGTTGCATAAACTCAGAAATATAATCTAATTTGTTTACATTCAATTAGTAATGCTAAAGAATGCATGGAATTCGTGAAACAAATTTCTTGCAGAAAAAGGTAAATTTTTTAAGGAAAAAAAATAAACAAAATTGTATTCATTTTTTTCCATTCTTTCATACCTGTGCGCCCCGAATTGATGCAGCGAATATTTGAAAAATACATTGACTACATGCAGTTCCTAAATTACACTAACCGACATTTTTATGTATTCTTTCGTTTATTTACAAGGTGGCCATAATTAAATTGACGGTACTCAGAGTGTTCTTAGCGCGATCTAATTGCGAGAATCGCGCCAAATTTTGTAGGAAGATTAAACAAGACGGGGGACGAAGGATTCCGCGCGAAAACAAAATTAGTTCCAAAAGTCGCCGCCAAGGGAATATGTGGCGCTGTGTATTCGAAAAAGAGAGTTTCAAAAAAGAAGAATCAATACTGAAATAAAATTACCGTTTATTTAGCACATCCAACTCAGGTTCGATATGGCCGCCGTTTTTGTGGACCACATATTGCATTCTGTGCACAGCATTTACAACAACAGAGATTAACATGTCTGCAGGAATCTCCCGTACAGTTTGCGATATGTTATCCTTCAACGTAGCCAGGTCCAGGACACATCCGTGATAGACCTTGAACTTTAGGTATCCCCATAGCCAAAAATCGCAGGGTGTAAGATCAGGGGACCGAGGTGGCCATGCAGTTGGAAAACAGCGGCTAATGACTCTTTCTATTGTGAATTTCTATCGTAGCAGCTGCTGTACCCGCAAAGCAATATGTGGAGGGGCTCCATCTTGCATGAAAATGATTTTTTCCAGGCACTGTCTTTGCTGAAGTGCCGGAATAACAAAGTTGTTTAGCATTTGGCGATATTTGTCTCCGGTAACAGAACAAGTTACAGGCCCTGTCGGAGTAATGTTCTCAAAGAAGAATGGACCTATGATCATATCGGCTGTGAAACCACACCAAACAGTTATCTTTGGTGAATGCAAAGAAATTTCCTTGAATGCTCTTGGTAACTTGTAATCTTAAATTCGGCAGTTCTGGGTATTTACAGTTCCATTCGGGTAAAAGTGGGCTTTGTTTCCCCATAAGATTTTTCAGGGCCAAGCATCCTCCAACTCCATTCTGGAAAGAAAAGTGAGAGCAAAAGTCAATCGCTTATCATGGTCGGTGTGACGTAACTCTTGTACACGGCTGATCTTGTACGGATAGAAGTGGATAATCTTTCGTAAGATTTTCCATCCCGTACAATAAGGCATATCCAGATTCCGAGCTATCCCACGAGCGCTGGAAGTGGTAGCCATATTGTCTGGTGCTCTGTCGACAATCGCCGTTGCCACTTCTTAGATTGTATCCTGTGATACGGGTTTTCGTCCTCTGCCTGACTGAACATTTAGAGAACCTGTTTTCTCAAAATTCTCAACCATTGCTTTTAAACCATTAACTGACAAAAGACCGTTACCTTTACGCATTTTTTGGTGTTTTCTAAAAGCACGAAGAGCGGCTGGCGCATTGCACTGGTTGGGGTAAAAGAATTTGGCTAGTAGAGCTCGCGCGACTAAAGAAGGATACATTATGAAAGATAACTTTCCATGAAATTGCTTCTAATAGTAGCACATTACCCTTTAAAGCCGAACAAGCTAGCACTGGGCCCCCTGGCGGTGACTTTTGGAACTAAATTTTTTTCGCGTAATCCTTCGTCCCCCGTCTTGTTTAATCTTCCTACAAAATTTGGCGCCATTCTCGCAATTAGATCGCGCTACAGAACACTCTGAGTACCGTCAGTTTAATTATGGCCACCTTGTATATCTGGTCCCTTCAATTACCGTTATAAAGTAGTATATTGCATTGATTACAAAATAGAAAGAGCATTTTGATGTTGTACTTTTCCTAATTGCTACATTGTGTATTATTCGACATTTGTAAACATCGCATACTTCAACAAAAAAACTCATCTAGTAAAACCTCAAAACTTTATTTCATTTTACCTACCTTGACAACCCTTGTTTTCGACGTATGATGTATCAATTGGACAGATACACTGAATTCCTGTAGCTTCTGATATACATGAACCGCCAGTTTCTACGCATTCCTTTTTCGTTTGTTTACATGTGTCCTCTTTAACTGAGAAAGAAATGGTACACAAATATGTTCTTTCAAAGTACCAAGCTTTAAACAACAAATAATAAATAATTTTATCTTCAGAATATTCTTAAGAAATACATACATTAAAATTAGTTTTAAGTCTACTTTTCATACACCAAATATAACTGATAAATTATGCATTTTCAATATTTTCGAATAGCATAATGTTTCCAAAGTTATATTTTTATGCTTTTATATTTCTTAATAAATATTTTTGTGTATTTTTCTATAAGTTTTCGCATCTCATTATTTTATCCAAACAATTTGAAACCGATTGCTGCTTAAAGCGTAACCATTATTAAAAGAACGCCTTTAGAACAATATTGAAATCCATATAAAGGAATTTGAATATGTTATATTTAAAACTATAGCAACAATTTCTGTTCCAAATAGCTATTACAAAAGAGTACTCCAAAACCGGAAATTTCATTCTATCATTCTGATGTAAACTTACCTATCCTAAAGTTAATTTCAAAATTTTCTCTAAAAATCGATTTTTTTCGTTTTGATATTTTAAAAATTATTCATTTTAACAGAATCATACAAGCAAAGTTTAAATATAACGCAAAGCTTAAATATAATAATTTAATTTATTATAAAATTGTTTATTCACATAAGTTTTTAAACTAAGAGATAAAGAAAATTTACTTTAATAGCATGTAATAAATACGTCTGCTTAAGATAATTATTGTTTTTATTGGAATTGATAAATAAATCAACAGACAAATTATTTTAAAAAGTATATGTACTGTTGCAAAAAAAGCAATGATTACTGTTAATACAATATTTTACGCATATAATGCATAAAAATTTTTAATTTATCTGTTATAAAGCATCCAATAATATAGCAAAATATAGAAAATTATGAAAAGGAAATATTAAAAACATCGGAACTCTGAAACTATCCATCTAACTATGAAACCTTCAAGTTTTTGCATCATTAAAAGCATCTAAGTAACAACATTTGAGTAAGTGTTGTGTCCAACCGTAGCGTAGTTGTCTAGCACGCTGGTTTAGTAAACGGAAGGTCCTGTGTTCGATACTCTTCGTGGTAACTGGTGGTTGTTTACTGAAAACTCGCTCAGAAATGAACGAAAAAAAAGAAGTGTATGTATATCCCTTATAAGGTTCCTTGAGAAATAACTTTTTTTTTTTTGTTCCTATAAAATTAATTTTAACGACATAAAAATCTCTAAAAAATACGGAAGATATCTGTTATAAAACGGATATTTCAGAAATCACGGAAAATTTCCTGGAATTTACGGAATTTTTTTTTCGTTAAAATACGAAATAGTACTGGCGTCTCGATTGCCAGTACAATTTCCGTTATTTTCAGGAAATTTTTTTTACAGTGTAATTATATGTAAAAAATGTAAAGCTTGAAAATAAATCTATTATAAATAATATTTCATAAAATGTAGAAAACTTTGCAGATAACGATCAATTAAATCTCGTAATGCAAAGCTGTAATTTTCATTTTTTTACCTACCTTGACAACCCTTATTCCTCACGTATGACGCATCAGTGGGACAGACGCAATAAATTCCTTTAGCTCCTAATTTACAAGCGCCGCCAGTTTCCACGCATACCCTTTGCTTTAGTTTACACATCTGCTCTTCAACTGAAATTGAAATGGTAAAAAAAAAAATATTTTTTTTTTTTCAAAATATCAAGTTTTAAACAACTCATAATAAATATTTTTATATTTAGAAAATTTCTAGAAAAATGCATAAATTTTAATTAGTTTCAAATCTACTTTACATTACATCAAGTACCACACATAAATTTTGCATTTTCTATATCGTCGAATATTATAATACTTTCAAAGTTATAGTTTAATGTTTTTATATTTCATATTAAACAGCTCTGTATACTTTTCCCTAATTTTCTGTTGTTTTTTTTTATTATTGAACAATGGTTAACCATATAGAACCGTTTGCACCTTAAAGCGTAACAGTATTTCGTGCAAGTTAAAACATAATTAAACTCCATATCAAAGAATTTGAATACATCATATTTAAAATTATAGAACAAATTTCTGCAAATATTTATCACATAATAGTACTAAAAAACGGACATTGCAGTATGTCATTGTTTCGTATAAACGCTTATTTTCGAAAAATTATTAATATATTGTTCCATAGTATATAATTCCTTTAAAATTACTAACAATTCCTGTTATATTCAATATATGTCCACTTGCAAAAAGTTTTAGTTGTCTTTAAAAAAGAAACTTTCTAAGCGTGAACGTTCATACATTACTGGTTGTCATTCATATGTTACTGGCATATGATAAAATATATTTCTGTTTTGAAATTATTGTTGCACTGTCATATTCTCAAAAAATTCCCTGTCGGCTCGGCCTAGAGGCACAGGTAGATTTCGAAAACGCAGACCGTGGTGGGCCTGTTTATTGAGAATTACAGAATAAATTACCTTTGTGCCATGATGCAACAGTTGGGACCGCCCATTTCGAAATCTACACGTGCTTGTAAGTGGAGCCGGAGGGTATTTGTTTGTTCTTATTTTTTTTTTTTTTTTTTTGCTGTAAGGATTAGACCTATAAAAAAACTTGACATTATAAAAGTTGTAGATAATATTAAGAGGATTTATAATAAATTTAAGCGGATTTGGTATCTTGTGAATTGACGACGTTATGAATTTTTCTCTTTTTAAACCCCTATCCCCCCCCCATTGAGGCCATTTTTAATGATATCAAAAGTCTGTCATACATAAATTTTTGGCCCTTTTCTTAGAAGTAATAACTTTAAACGGATTCGATACACATCACAATTAACAATTTATGAGTTTTTTCTCTGTTTTCACAAAAAGCCCTCTCCCCCCCCCCCCCCCCTCCCTTGGTTCGATTTTGTCCATTAAGGAACTTGAGCGAGATTTTATACCTCTTGATTTTATGTATCAGCTTGGAAGAAATTTGTGCAGAATTATTGAAGTTATCGTATCCATAAAAAAGTGATATAGATAGATAGATAGATAGATAGATAAAGTTTTGAACTGGGGATGATTTTGGATTCTGTGAGTGATAATCGGCGTAGATCTGCAAAAATTTTTCAAACATTCCAACATAGGCTAGAATATAATAGGTAGTATTACTTACGAAATTTACCTAAAATATCATCTCATTTAAAAATATATTAAATTTGTAATAGTAAGTAATACATGGAAAGCTTAAAATAAGTTTCTTTATGTATAACCCTGCCTAAAAGGCATATTTTTTGTTAGGAAATCACGGTAATTTTACAATTTTTAAGGACAATATGTTGGCCAAAACTGTATATCTATATTTTCATTTTTTGATACCTACGCGACCCGAATTTTGAGCCTATGGTGTATTGGTTGGAGAGATGTGCTGAATTACTTGTAGCTTCTAATTTATATTTAACGCCAGTTTTATGAATTCTTCCTTCATTTGTTTACATTTAGACCAGGGCTGTCAAACTGTGGCCTGCCAGATACTACTAATTTTTAAAATGAATAGTCGACTTCTTGAATCGCAGAAACTGGATTATATAAAGCCAAATATTACTATAAAATTTTACTGGTATCCGGTGGACCACAGTTTGACACCCCAGATCTAGACTTGAGTTTTCAAAGTATACTCTACTGATTCTAAAATAGAAATTAGCATTTTGATATTGTAACTTTTCCTTACTGGACCGTTTTAATCGATACAAACTCGAAAAGAATAGCAACAGTTACTTAATTGTATTTTGTACAGTGTTAAAAAATATATTTAGTATTTTGGATAAAAAATATCATACAATTATTGCTATAGACGTTTTTGTTCTTAGTTTTTGAACATAATATCCTAAAAAATATATTTCAAGTATCTCGGAGTTTGTTAAAAATTATGATTCGAAAAATTATGCTTAAAATAGTGCATTATTTGGATAACTGAAATTTCACATTTTCAGCCAATAAATCATCTATTATTCTAATTTATAACCCTATTAGATTACAGATATTTTAGATAAGGTCTCATAACATAATAAACTTGAATAAATTCAAAACAAGGTACATAAAAGTACAACAATTTTAAAGGATCAGGGTCCATAAGCCGTGTTTTTGGCCCATGAAATAAGCCGAAACTCGATTTTGTTATACTGACTTAATTATTTCACTTTATAATATTAGAAGGTTTATCCTGTACGATTTCAACAATTGTTTTTGCATTTTGTTCGGATTTACAGGACTTACACAAGCTCAAAGTTCGTGTTATTCGTAGTTTTTGATGAAAAGTACGCCATTTCTCCTAATTTTACCTCAATTATTTATAGGAGCGCAATCGTGCAACACTTTCTCCTTTACATATATTATGAAATACATCAAAATGTAGAATATATGTAAAAATAAAAGTGTTGCAAAGCTGCGCTCATCGTAAAATATTAAAAAATATATTAAAAAATGAGGTAAAATTAGGCGAAATTGCGTATTTTTATCAAAAACTACGAATAATACGAACTTTGAGCTTGTGTAAGTTGAACAAAATGCAAAAAATATTGTTGAAATCGTACAGGATAAACCTTCTAATATTAAAAAGTGAAATAATTAAGTTAGTATAACAAAATCGAATTTTAGTCTTATTTCATGGGCCAAAAACACGGCTTAAGGACTCTGATCCTTTATTCAAAATTGTTGCGCTTTTATGGATCTTGTTTGAAATACAACTCTTTAAGAGTGTCAATTCAACATTTGCAAATTCAACTAATTATAAGTAATACATGTAAAGCTTGAAACACAATGCATTATAGATAACACTTCAGGAAATATGGAATTCTTCTTAGCAGATCACGATCAATTAAAACTTGTAAAACAAAACTAATTAAGTAAAACAGTAAATCTTTTTTTTCGATTTACATACCTTGGCATCCCTTATTTTCGATATATGACGTATCACTGGGACAGATGCAATGAATTCCTGTAGCTTCTGATATACATGTACCGCCAGTTTCTACGCATTCCTTTTGCTTCTGTCTACATGTGCCCTGGCGAACTGACAAAGAAATGTGATACAAAAATATGATACAAAAATGCATATGATACAAAAATATGTTTTTACAAAATAAAAAGTTTAAACAACACATAATAAATATTTTTACCTTCAAAATATTCTCGAAAAATACAGAAATTAAAATTAGTTTTAACTCTACTTTACATACATCAAATACAACTGATAAATTATGAATATTCTTTATCACAAATATCATAATACTTTCAAAGTTATATGTTTATGCTTTTATATGAAAAATTAAACAGCTCTGTATATTGTTCAATAAATTGTCGCATTTTATTATTTTAACCAAACAATATTAAATCATTTGCTGCTTAAACCATAACAGTCATTCGCACAATTTAAAACATAATTATATTCCATATAAACGAATTCGATTATATCATATTTAAAACTACAGAACAAGTTTGTGCTGCAAATAATTATCGTATAATATATTGGCGTAGCCAGAGTGGGGGTCCAAATGCTCTGGACACCACTAATTTTGTAAAATTTTCTTTACCTTAACTAATCGGAAAACTTTCTGCGATAATGAAGGCGTGGAAAACTTTGCAATATTTCTGGTATCCAGATCATTTGGACCTCCTTCCTGGCTACGCCACTGGCATAATAGGACTACAAAATTAAAAATTTGCCTGTGTCATTGTGTTGTATAAACGCTTTGTTACGAAAATGTTTTAATATAATGTTGGCATTGTATAGTGTTGCCTGTGTAATAATACTTTCTTTTATATTTGATATCGTTTCACAAAGAAAGTTTCTCTTTTCCTTAAAATAGAAATTTTTTAAGCTTGAACGGTGGTATGTTGTCGTCATTCATATATTACTGCTAATATTGCTGCTTTGTAAGTATTGTTACGGTTATTATAACATATTCTCAAAAATATCGTCTCATTTTTTAAAAAAATATTCAATTAGTAATAGCAAAAACCGTATAGAAGGATGAAACAAATTACGTATAATCCTGCAGAAAACAACATAATTCTTGATAGGAAATCACGATAGTTTTATACTTTTTCAAGAAAATACATTAGAACAAAACTGTAATTTTTTTTCCGTTTTTCATACCTCCGCGGCCGAATTTTCATATTATCATGTGTTGTTGGGACAGATGTAATGAATGTCTTTTGCTTCTAATTTTCATTTACCTCAAGCATTTTGCATTCGTACTTCATTTATTTACACACAGACAGACCCTTCAACTTCAGTTTTCAAAACATAGTGTATTGATTATTAAATTGATATCAGCATTTTGATTTTTACTTTCTTCTATCTTTAAAAGAAGAAAGTATTGGATTCATGAAAATTTTCGACTTCCGGTTTTCGACGGATTTATACGTTTTAGAACGTCCTGAATACGATTTAACCGTTTTTAGAAAATGTCTCTCTGTGACTCTGTCTGTCTGTCTGTATGTGACAAACATTTTGTGGGCGCTCTATCTCAAACGAGTCGCATGTCTCAAACGAGTGTCGCTGTATGGGAGTAATAAACAACATTATTAGAAGAAAGTAATATTGCGTGAAGTAAGAAGTAGATCCATTTTTCTTTGAATATAATATTATTATTGTAATTCTTGGCTTTATATACACATTTAAATCGCGTTTTGGAGACTGCATAAAAGTGCTCCAATTTTACATTTTATTTGGGATATTTACAAGGGCGTCTTAACTGTTCGACTACATTTTAGATTCTGAGAGATTGTTATTGAGTTCTAGCGCACGGTATCAGCTGTAGGTTGAAGTAGGGAGGTCTGCAGAATTTCTCAGCTGATCAGTTTCGACAGTCTCTGGTCTTATTCACTTTGGCTTGGTTTGCAGCTGCGTTTATCACTTGAAGTACTTATAGTTAATTGGGATCTGGTTTTTAACATGTTGTAAGTGTTCTTTCGATCGTTCACAACACGTGGAGATTATTAATCGCATAAAAAGGTTTCTCCGTCACTCTCCCGTAATCTCCTGTTTGGGGAATGGTTGAAGGTTCAGTTTCTTACGGTGTTTTTCGTACGAGATAGTGGGCGCTTTTTTCAGCCCAACAGGTGGCGCTGCTAGGCTGCATTTTTCGCAATTTCCGCAATAGCTCTATCTCAAGAACTAATGCTCTTATTTTCATCAAACTTCAGGTTTAGTTAGACCTTGAGATAAACAGACACTGGTTACGTTTTAGTGTAGATATCTTAACAGGTGGCATTGCTATACCACTTTTTTCTGGATTTTTATGATAGCTATATCTCAAGAACTAATGCACAGAATTTCATTAAACTTCAGATTCTGTTAGACCTTGACATAAAAAGATGCTGCTTATGTTTTCGTGTAAATTCTCCAACGGGTGGCGCTGCTATGCTACTTTTTTCATTATTATCACGATAACTTTATCTCAAGAACTAATGCATGGATTTTCATCAAACTTCAGATTCAGTTCGGCGTTGACATAAGTTGCTGTTGATTAGGTTTTGGTCTAAATTTCCCAACAGGTGGCGCTGTTATGCTGCATTTTGCAGGATTTACACTATTTTAGCAATAGTCATATCTCAAGAACTAATGCACGGAATTTAATAAAACTTTAGATTCAGTTAGACCTTGATATAAATTGGTGCTGATTCTTTTTAATGTATGCGATATCTGTGTGAGATAGATGAAAGTTTTGGGATTGGCACACCCGACTAGTTACTTATAGGTTTATTTTTTATTATTCGTCCTGTTTAATCGATGAAACTACATGAGAATAGAAAAGATCTCATATTTGAGGGTGTTAGAATGAAAGTGGAGTAAATCAATATTTAGTAATTTGCGAAATGACGAGTTTTGTGAAACTTGTCGTATTGCCGTTGCATTAAGTGGTCCAACTTGTTCTTCCCTCCAGTGCAGCGGTTCTCAATCTGGAGTACGCGCACCCCTGGGGGTACGTGGGGAAACAGTTGGGGGTACTTGCAAATTATATGGGTAATGGCGGATAACGCGAAAAATAAAACTTATAATGAAAACAGAAAAACTTTTCATTTACAAAGAGAGAATTGTGTAAAATTAAAATAAGCTATTCGCAAAAAAGAAAGGAAAACACCTAAACTTAGAAATTGGCTGATCATTTTCTGCCATTATCTCCGCCCACTCATAAGAATATCTTGCGATTTTTCATGTGTCCCTCCTTTTCTTTTGCTGTTAACTTTCTAGTAATTTTATAAATACCCAGAAAAAATAGGAATCGTATCGAGGCTTCTGGTTTCTAAGATTTCATTTAAAACCCATTTGAAAGCAGGTCACCGTTTTGTTTGCGACTGGTAAGCACAGGCCCGGACTGGCAAGGTCGGCTGGTCGGCGATCGCCGAGGGCCCCCGGCCCAAGGGGGCCCCAAAAATAAATATACGAGTATAACTGTATAATTAGTTACATTAGACAAATTTCACTATTTCCCAGTAATCTTCAACTTTTACAGTCAATTTTAAGTAGTGTCCCGTTGTTTTTGTTTATGGTAGCCTGCATAGTGGCACTGTGTCGTGTCGCTGGCCAGACGGAAGAGGGCTGCTGGCTTCTAATCGAGTTCTGTGTATTGCTCATAGGCTAAGATTAAGGGCGCATTGCGACGCTCACTCGCTCAGTCTCGTAGTATGGTTATAGTTAGTGGTGTCACAGTTGTGTCAACATGAAACGTGTGTACGAAAGTGACGCTACGGAAAGAAAAAAAAGAAGAGAAAATCTTTAGACGTTGAAAAAAGTTCAAAAAGTTAAAATACTTGGTTAACTAATGCCACTTCTCAGTCGCAAAGTCAGCTTTTGAGGGACAATAGTGATACATTAAATACAGGTAAGGCAAATGGAATTAGTTTATTAGATCATAAGTACCTTTCACATACTCAGTATTTTGAGTCGCTAATTCTGTGTTTCTGTTCCGTGTCTATTATAATAGACTAATATATTAGTCCAGTCATTTGGTAGAAAATAAAAGAAAGTTTCGGTGGAGTTTTGATATTTGCTACTTTTATGTTTTTTGGGGTCTCTGAACACGAATCTGTGGTTTTCCAACAGACTTTTTTGGGGGAGATACTTTTTTTTTTTTACAAAACTTTATAAAAAACCGGACTTTTCTCTGTTTTATCAAAATAACTCTAAAACTATGCATTTTACGTGAAAGTCGACAGTATATGAATTAAAGAGGACAAAATTTCATGCATTTTAGGAATTGAAATTTTTTTCTCTGATCAATAGTTTAGCCATGAGAGTGCCTCAGAAATGGGTGTTAAAAGCAAAAAACTCTGAAAAAACAGGAATTACGGCACTGTACATCGATGTAACATAAAAACTAACCTTTTTACGCTATAAAGAATCTATTTTTACTTTTACATACCGGTGCGCAAGAACCACTGTTTGGCATCTGAGAGTTCTCGTGTGAAAACTTCTAAAAGGACTTTTCCAGCATATTTTCTCACATCGGCGTTACTTTGAAATAGTGGCAATCCCGAACTTCTTTTGTGAACAGAGGAAAACTTTAGAATTATAATTGATAGCATTCCCACCAAGGATGACAGGACTTACTTTGCTGGTGGCCTCTCTTGGTGAGAAAAGGGATCTCCGTGAGAAACCACAAAGTGCAACTACTTATTTTACCCTTTTTAGAAAGGAACCAATACCGCACTCGTTTTCAGGTGATGTCATGGTCCCACGGTACAAGTGGTCCTGATAAGCCCCTCCTAGGACAAAATCCCTTTCCATTGCAAAAACTATTAGCGAAAGGATTTTAATTAAGAGTTCAGATTGAGAAAAACGCTGAGAGGTGCGAGACCTCTGTTCGAGAATACAGGATACGCCAAGTACCCGGGTGACTGCGAGAGAAACGCGGAGAGGTGCTAGACCTCTGTTCGATAATACAGGGTACGCCGAGTACCTGGGCGAATGCTAGAAAGTCCGGCCGCAAGAAGATTTGTGCGGACAGGGAACGAGAAACCTTCTGAGATGCAACACATGATCTGGATAAAAATCCTACTGGAGTGAGAGAGAATTCTGAAATTTTCACGAATCGAGAAGAGTGCTAAAACTCTTAAGATAAAACAAATCTAACTTGTCAATTATAGTGAACTGAACAGACACTGAAGTCGAATGAGCGATAATTTAAAACGAATGATCGTTATGTCGACGAACTCATGAAATTTATTTATATTTTTAATTGTAATGCCATTTTTTTTCATCTACCAAGAATATCTTTGTTTATTCAATAAAGTGATATTTCGGATGTAAGAAATATTTTCGAAGTTTAATAATTTCGCTACCAAATCATCACTTCGCGGATTATCTTTGAAAGGGCGTTATAACGCAAATGTTGACAATAATGATACTAAAAATTATACGATTGACTATATTTTACGCGTATGAGGTTCATTGTTTTCTTCATAACTAAAAAATAAATAAATATGAGCATATCTGGGATCAAAATCTCCATTTTGCTTTCACAAAAATATAGCACTTTTTAATTTGCCTTTTACATAACACAAAAATAAAATAACTAAAGCACATTTTCGCTAATAAAAGTTGACACGGACTTCAGTTCCTAAAAGTTTTATTTTTATCCTAAAAGGATCAACTGCCATAAGTCTAGGGAATCAGGCATTAAAGACGTGAACAGTGTTGTTGGTGATTTTGGAACTGTCAAATTTAAACGGAACGACAGAGTAAAACCTCTTGTTGTAATGACCAGTGTGATACGAGTAGACGACGAATTGGTTTGTATTAATCCCACAACTTTGTTCCAACGAATTTCAGTTGCAAAGAACTCGGATGAAGATATTGAGGAGTTTTTGACGTACGATCCAGGACCTTATTCTTTGTCCCTAATCGACAATGGCTTAAAAAAAGGAACCAAATTGACTCTCTACAAGGCATTGAAACCCCTAACAAACAAGCGGTTCCGCGGCAGGGTTTAATTCGTCATTGATGGTGGTTTTTAATTGCATAGGGTTGTTTGGTCTAAAAATCATTCTTTTTCTTTAATATCCGACAAATATGTTGAGTGCGTGCAGTCAAAATATCAACCACAGGCAATAGTTGTCTTTGATGGCTACCCTGAAGCTCATCAGTTTATGTACCACTTTGGTACAACAACTGAAGAGCGTATGAGACGATTAAAGAAGCATGTTTTGAATGACGGCACAACGATACCTACCACGTCCAAAGAAAAGTTTCTTGCCAACCCAAAAAACAAGGGTCGGTTAATATCTATGATGATTGAGAAGTTTTCATCACCAGATATTACATGCAAGCAAGCAAAAGAAGACGCAGACACCTTGATTGTAAACACTGCTTTGTCCTTGGCTCCATAAAATGAGATGATGAATATGAATATAGTTGGGGAGGATGTAAAGCACTTGGTCATTTTGATAGGTCTCTGCAAAGCTGAAAACGTTTTCTTTTTAAAACCTGGGAAGGACACCGTTTTTCCATTGACATTCTCTCCATCAAATGCTGTGAGTTCAACGGTTGTGGAAAACATCCTCTTCCTACATGCTATGAGCGGGTGCGATACAAAGTCAGCACTGTTTATGCTAGAGAAAATAACGTTCCTCAGAATTATTGGGAAGAATCCATATATTGCAGACGTTGTTAAAGTGTTCAAATACCCGATTTGCTACTCAGGGGATGCTTGCAGCTGCTGGGGAACGTTTCCTTGTCTCACTGTACGGCTATAGTGGGACGAATGTGTCTTCACTGAACTACCTAAGGTATATTTCGTACAAGAAGTCAGCCTTTAGGTACAGTTCTAATATTTCTTCTTTACTTCCATCTGCAATTGCAGCAAGACAGCACTCTTTAAGAGTATATCACCAAGTCCAATAATGGCTGGGGGTTGAAAAAAAATGCTGATCAGTGGGTATGGCATAAAACAAATGCTGGCCTTAAGCCTCTATTTACTTTACCACTCCCTGCTCCACCTGCTTTGTTGAAGCTTGTATCCTGCAAGTGCACAGAGAACTGCCAACGAAATTTTGGGTGCAAGAAGGCAGGGATTTGTTGTTCCAACATGTGCCTCAACTGCGAGGAGAACTGCAACAACATCGCAGTGGTGTGTCAAGACGAGGAAGACGAGCCTACCTCGAAACCGAACTGTAGCTGCATTGCCCACCCACTGAATCCGTGGACCCAATGGAAGAGGAACAAGCCATGCCACAAGGTATGAAATATTTACCATTAAGAAAACAGTTATTTTATAATATTGGTAGTAATAAAAACCCCCACTAATTCCATACATCTATTTTCTATGTTGTAGATGTCGATGAACAGCAGGGGTCTTCAAGTAAAAGAATGCGGTAATAAGATTTTTGCTTTTTTACTTTATGTAAATGTATTTACTGTTGTACATAATTATTTATAATTAATTAATGATTCATAATGAGTCGTCGTATTTGTTATCAGGCAACTTCAATGTAAAATGTAGTCAATCACACAGTCTTTAGGGTCAACGTTTGCGTAAAATGGTTAGTTTTCATGTTACATCGATCTACAGGGCCGTAATTCTCTTTTTATTTGCCCATAAACACTTTTTTGCTTTTAATCATCATTTTTGCGGCACTCTCACGGATATACCATTGGTCAGGGTAAAACTTTTAATACATAAAATGTAGGAAATTTTATCCTTTTTAATTCATATACTTTCGACTTTCACATAAAATGCACAATTTTTAAGTTATTTAAAAAAAAAAACAAAAAAAAACAGAGAAAACTTTGTTTTTATACGTTTTTTGTAAAAACAACGTATTTCCCGAAAAAAAAAATTGTTGGAAAATCTCTTATTGTGTTCCGCGATCTAAAAAACATAAAGGTACCAAATATCAAAACTTCACCAAAACTTTCTTTATTTTGCTCTTTTTGAGCACTTAATGCACTATACGTTTTGTTTTTGCTCCTAAAATCATTATAATAAAAGTCCAAATCACGTGAATTAGAGCGGATTTTAGAGCTTCCATACACAGATTACGCTTCGTTTCTAATTATTATTTTTGCGGCATCTGTCGGTAATTAATATATATAAAGAAATTTTCATTTGATATTATACTTTGTTATGCATGTTATGAATTATGAAGTCATTGCAAATAAAATGAATATTTCTTATAAAATGTAATTAGAATATAAGGAATATATAATGTCATGTACTACATATATTAATTATATCAATGCAAATAAAATTTTATATTTTAACATACTATAAACTTCGTAGTGAAAATAAATTTGTAATCCTATTTATGTCTATTGTTTTATTCACAATATTTACAAAGTAAAACCATTGACTATTATACAGCCTGGAACTTGGTAGAGAAGTTGCTTCAACAAGTAAGGGATAGGAGGAGTGATAAACACTTTCACGCTCTGTATTCCAAAACAAAATATTATATAAGTATAGTTAATAGCAAATTAGAAGATAACAGTATTGATGTTTAAGTAGAATTTGATTTCAAGGAAAAAAGAACTTCAAAGAAAAAGGTAATTTCTGGTGAAAAATCAATAGACGAGGGTCCTGGAATCTCAACTGCTCAAAACTATAAATTGGTCTTTTTCAGTGTTTTAGATTGTGCCAGGGCAAGTATCGAAGAAAGATTTAGTCCAAACAAAGAAATTTCAGTAGATTGTCCCTGACTGGACCAAAAGAAATTTAATGAAATCGTAATACTTGACAGTTTTCCTGCGGAAGCCCTTTGTAGCATTTCTAATCTTTGTAAAGTTGAAAGAAGTCAGTTATAGATAGAGCTGAAAGAGTTTGCAGATCATTCTGAAAGTTTTACAACGGCTGAAAAAAACATCATTAAAAGAAAACAAGACAATCTGAATGGAGCTGAAGAAATCTGTGAGTATGACGATGTAGAATCTGAATTTGAAAAAGACAAAAGTCTTTATGTATACTCTCTGACAAGAAACAATGTTTTCTGTGTTTATCATGCGCTTTTTCTGTTGTTTTTGAACTCTCAGAATCTGAAATGTTTACCAACCTGTATGAAGCTTGCAAGTTTGTACACCTGTGAAAGGGTGTTTTCTAAACTTAAAATATTTAAGAATTGACTTAGATCTACTTTAAGCCTAATCTTCTTTTCATGAATGTGGAGAGATACTTATTTTATAACTTGGATAACGATGCTATAATAGATGAACTGGCCAAAAAGGTGTTTGGTTAGTAAACAGCTGTTCACAATCACATGAACATTTTTAGTTCGCTGTTTGTTCTTTTTGTTACAAAATCTATTTTACAATTTGTAACAATTAAATTAAAATTAAAGAGGACATTGTTTTTTTTTTTTCAATAAGCTTTTTTTTATT
Organism: Maratus michaelseni; assembly: GCA_963931845.1. Lineage (NCBI taxonomy): Eukaryota > Metazoa > Arthropoda > Arachnida > Araneae > Salticidae > Maratus > Maratus michaelseni. The sequence goes on along the minus strand of OZ007600.1, from coordinate 220,430,093 downwards.
ATCGTTGAGTTCCTTTTTAATATTTACTTAGGTATTACAGAAGGATTTAAATTATTATAGATTCTACTTCTGTTATTTGGTTGCCTAAAACTAAAAGTACTTCTCACTCTCATTTTTAAGTAATAAACAACTCGTAATTAATTAGTATACTTATTTTTTTCTAGCATGGAGCTAGTTTAGGTACGGTACATAAAAATAATATAAATATTTATTGTGAAAGTAAACAAACTACATCAGAAAAAGCTTACTTTTTAACCCAACTATTTTCCAAGTGACAAAATAGTTAAATGTGGTTTTTAGGCATGTAAACCTAATTTTCAAAAAGTACGGGAAATATTCTAATATTCTGTGTTCCTTAAATTTTCCGGTAAGGGGCCCCTTTTCAGTCTCTAGCCGAGGGCCTGGAAAGGAACCAGTCCGGGCCTGGGCATTAGCATAAACTCATTAACTGGTATTAACGAATATACATTAATGGTTTAGCATTTCATCCCTGTGCTTAATTTGAAATCTATAGCTAGTATTTAGTGTTTTTAGTGACTTTATGTGGATATTATGGCGCGGTTCAAAATAGATAAATGGTTGAAAATTGGAATTCTGAAGAGAACTGCATTTAACATTGGTAACTAGCATAAAAACATTACTAATGAATGAAAACAAAACTATTTGGAATTTATTTATGTGAGAAGGGATACACATAAATGAAAAGTCTAAGCAAGAAGGTACGTGAGAGAAAAAAGTTTGGGAACTGCAGCTCTGGTGACTTCCTAACTAAACTATGACTTATTTGACTGTCACACCGAATAGAAATTAATATGCGTTCAGAGAAAATATGGTTAGCTAGATTTTTCACATTTTTGACTTACTCCACTGTCATTCTAACCCCCTCATTTGTATTTGTAATTTATTTTAAACTTTTACAAGAATTTAAAATCTATAACAAGCAATATGCTACAATTATTACCATAGACAGATTTTTTTTCTTAGTTTCTAAACATTTTGTTAGGGGAACCGTCGGTAGCATAATTAATTCTCTATCTTAATAAATTGTTATATCAGTCTTCATATTTTAATATACATTTTCATCTTCGATAATGGTAAAAAAGGTCTGTTCAGCTTACCTGAGAACTGCTTTTGCGCAAAGTAATATCCACAATAATGCACTGATATTTATCCTTTTGATTCATTGAAGTGTCGCTGTATGGGAGTAATAAACAACATTATTAGAAGAAAGTAATATTGCGTGAAGTAACAAGTAGATCCATTTTTCTTTGAATATAATATTATTATTGTAATTCTTGGCTTTATATACACATTTAAATCGCGTTTTGGAGATTGCATAAAAGTGCTCCAATTTTACATTTTATTTGGGATATTTACAAGGGCGTCTTAACTGTTCGACTACATTTTAGATTCTGAGAGATTGTTATTGAGTTCTAGCGCACGGTATCAGCTGTAGGTTGAAGTAGAGAGGTCTGCAGAATTTTGCAGCTGATCAGTTTCGACAGTCTCTGGTCTTATTCACTTTGGCTTGCAGCTGCGTTTATCACTTGAAGTACTTATAGTTAATTGGGATCTGGTTTTTAACATGTTCTAAGTGTTCTTTCGATCGTTCACAACACGTGGAGATTATTAATTGCATAAAAATGTTTCTTCGTCACATTTTAATCTTCAAAAGTAAATCTTTTAGTATCAAGCATCTTGGAGTTGGTTATTAAAGTAACATTTCAAATAATACTTTATCACAGTGTATCATTTGGATAACTCAATATTCGCACTTTCAACAATTTTGTGATTATTTTGTAGATCAAAATATCTATTATTCTAATTTATAACAGTATTAGACTACGGATATTTTAGATAAGGCCCCATAACATAATTGTTTTATATAAATTCACTGTGCTGTTATGGATCTTGTTAAAATACATGTGTAAACTAGTCGGATGTGCCAATCCCAAAACTTTCTTCTATCTCACACAGGTTTCGCTTACACTAAAAAGAATCTGCACCAATTTATATCAAGGTCTAACTGAATTTAAAGTTTCATTAAATTCCGTGCATTAGTTCTTGAGATATGACTATTGCTAAAATCGTGTAAATCCTGCAAAATGCAGCATAGCAGCGCCACCTATTGGGATATTCAGACCAAAACCTAAGCAACAACAACTTATGTCAACGTCTAACTGAATTTGATGTTTGATGAATATCCGTGCATTAGTTCTTAAGATATAGCTATCGTAAAAATAATGAAAAAAGTGGTATAGCAGCGCCAACTGTTATGATATCTACACCAAAACATAATCAGCGTCTATTTATTTCAAGGTCTAACCGAATCTGATGGTTGATGGAAATATTTGTATTAGTTCTTGGGATAAAGCTATTGCGGGAATCGCAAAAAATGCAGCATAGCAGCGCCACCTGTTGGGCTATTTTCACCAAAAACTAATCAGTACCCATTTACATCAGGAACTAATTGAATCAAAAGTTTTATTATATTTCGTGCATTAGTTCTTGAGATAGAGCGCCCACAAAATTTATGTCACATACAGACAAACAGACAGAGTCACAGACTCTCAGACAGACAAAACCGTAAACAGTCAAGTCGTGTTCCGGACCTTTTAAAACATATAAATCCGTTGAAAACCGGAAGTCAAAAATGTTCATGAATCCAATACTTTCTTCTTGTAAAGATAGAAGAATGTAAAAATATCATTTTGTTATTTTAAATTGAATTGATTATAAGTAACACATGTATGCAAAGCTTGAGATAAATAGTATTTTAACTAACACTTTAAAAATTGTAGAATTCTCATTAGAAGATCATGATTAATTATTACACCTGAAGCAAAACTTATCAAGCAAGAAAAACTGTTTTTTTTTCTTTTTACCTACCAATGCAACCTGATGATTCGATGTATTCTGTACTAGGGGGACAGATGCAGTGAATACTTATATTTTCTAATATACATGATCCGCCAGTTTCTAAGCATAGATATTTCGTTTGTTTACATGTGTCCTCTGTAACTGAAATAGAAATGGTGCAAGATTATGTTCTTTCAAAATTCTCAAAAACCACAAATTTCAATTAAGTTTAAACCTACTTTACATATATACAATACATAAATTAAGCATTTTCTGTATTGCCAAATATTACACTACTTTCAAACATATAATTTTGTGCTTTTATATTTTATAATATTTTTTCGATAAGTTTTCGCATTATTTATTTTATCCAAATAATCTGAAACAGAATTCTTAAATAGTGGACATGTTTAATTGTTTTTCTAAAATATAGATGGCGCTGCGACGCCCGTGATAAATATATCCAGATGAATAGGGAAACAATTTACCTGGAATATGTTATAGACCAGGAGGCGGCAGCACAGATAATCACCTCATCGAGTTCACGGCTGAAATTCCAGATTTAGTTAACTCGATTCGCATATTTAAACGCAATCGGTCTGCCAAGTCATATCTTGGTGGAAAACACGTGAAATCCCGATTTTAGCGGTTTACCATTGTGTTTTCCTGCACCCAGTTCTCCATATTTTCATACTTTTGGGTGCAGGAAAACACAATGGTAAACCTACGAGTCAACCGTTAAAATCGGGTTTTCACGTGTTTTCCACCAAGATATGACTTGGCCGACCGATTGCGTTTTAATATGCGATTCGAGTATTAACTAATTCTGGAATTTCAGCCGTGAACTCGATGAGGTGTTTATCTGTGCTGCCGCCTCCCGGTCTATTATGAAATTTTCATTTCGATGTCTGTTCAGACTTAAGGAAGTGATAAAATTCTTAGATGTTTATGGTGAAATAAAGAATTTAAAAACAGAGCAATATCTCTTATACTTACCACAAAACCCAGCGATAACAGTTCATTATGAAATTATTCATAAAATAATTTCGTCAGTCGTTAGCCCAAGTCTTTAAGGAATTTGAAATTAGTTTCGTTTTTGTTCTGTTTCTTATCTATTCTGTGAAATAATTCCAATTACTGCGTAACAACATTTTATGTGAAATATGAGTGATTTTTCTTTCCTTTCGTAGAAATTATTGTTTCTCTTGGATATTTTCGAAGGAATTTTAAGTGAGTTGTTTTTATTTTTCTATTTTGAAATTGTTGTTTAATAGAATTCATATTGTTCAATGGATTCTGTGGAAACGTTAAATTAAGAATAAAAATGACGATCTTGTTGGATGGCGATAGATGCATTGCAGATATCTTTTTTTTTTAATTACACCTATTGACTAATACATAAAGGAAAATATTTACGCTCGTAAACTATATTTACTTTAAAAAACAGATTACAAAATTAAAAATATGTCATTTTAAAATATTCACTTTTTTAACATTTTTAATTTTTTAAAAACAAAACGGTTCGTCTACATTCTTCCGTTTCTATTCGTCGAAAAACAAAAACATTCTAAAGTTCTTTCAGTTCACGTCAGTTCAATTAAGGGAAGAAAAACTTTTAGTTCAATTTATGAGTCACTGCGGAGTTAAACAGATGGAGCTCGCCGCAACATACTCCCCCCGTTGTGTTTTCCCTTGTTGAAACACAACCACAGTCGAGGACAGGTTTACGCACGTACACATATACACACATAGAGAGATATATAATATCGTTTTACCCTTCAATATCAGACATACACGTATAGAGAGAGATAAATAAAATCACTTTGGTATATAATATCAGACATACATATGTACACACATATACATATATATAGAGAGAGAGAGAAAATCACTTTGCCCTATAATATTAGGCATATCCGATACACATACAGATATACATTATATATATCTACCCTATATATATAAAATCCTAATGAAACGAATTTGTGAAACGATTTTATGAAACGAATTTATGAAACGATTTTATGAAACGACTGATTAAACGACTGATTATGTTTCAGGGCTATTTTTAATAAAATATTAAACGCTTGATGGTGAAATTAATACCAACTGTCCATAAAAATCCGGGGATGTCAAAACTGGTAATAGAATTTTGAAATTGGAATTAGTTTTCGAGATATTAATTTTTTTCTAATTTTAATGACATTTCTGTAATGATGGCAACTAATTACTCAGTTTTTTTGTGACAAAAAAGGAAAAAAAATTGAAAAGGATCCCGATAGGGATTATTGATTTATTTTTATTCGTTATTTTCAAATTGAAATTGAATTTATCTTTTATTTCAATCGATAATGAAGACAAGATTGTGATTAAATTATGTTTTTCAGGAAAATTTGAAAAAAAAAATCACATTTCTATCGTCAGGATTCAATCGTCTGTCAGCATTTAATTTAATTTATAAACTGAAAATATTTTGAATAAATTCGTCCAAATGACGTCATTTATGTAAACGCAAAAGAAAGGGGGGAAAGGAATTAATAGTAAATATTATTTATTGAAATCATTTTTATTTTTTTGTAAAATTTAATTAAACGAATTTATAAAATCACTAATTCGGATACTTGAAACGAATATATAAAATAATAATTGCCCAACTGAACGGAAGGAGAATAAAATATCTAAGGCTCCTATAAAGCTCTTATAGGAGCTCTAAAAATATCCTACTTGGTTTTCATTCCAATTTTAATGAGAATATGACATCAATTATGGTAAAATGACATTTACTCCTTTCTCTCTTTTATTGGCAGCAAGGGAAAAAATGCTCCCTATATATTAGAGAAATGCTATCTATATATTTAAAACGCTAAGCGATTTCTTTCGACAATCCGTGAGAACAAACTACTGCATCAAATTACATCATTCTTTTTTTAAATGAAAGATATTTGGGCACAGATTTGTTATCGTGCATTCGTTTGTTCGAAAATTTAATTAATTAGCCGTAATTTTCAATTAAATTTTTACTTCTGCTAATGACGTCATAATCGGATAACGCCCACTGTTGCGAAGCACAAAGTTTATTCTAAGCTCTATGGTTGCGAAGATAAAAGAGGAATAATAAATATTAAAAAAAACACGTGTAATTTAGGCCGATTTTTTTAATTTGCAAGTTAAATTTCGGTAAACATATTTATCGGCGTGTTTTATAAGCGAATAAAAATTCATTTTTATTGTGACGTCACGGGAATATTGTCTATTGGGTTTATTTTATCATTATGCATTATAACTTTGTTGATGCCATTTTTTCATTACAGTTAAATACAAAATATATTTTTATTTGTATACATGGTATTTAAGCATTAAAGTAACATAGATAAAGTACGTGTGAAAAGTTTGCGCTGGTGAAAATGACGTTATGCTTAGCTTGAAATGCATTTTAACAGTGATAAAACTAAAGAGAAAAATGTATGTGATTGTGTCAACATGTGTAATTTTAACTGATTTTTTCCATCCTTAATTATAAAGTTTAGAATTGGAGCCGTCATTGATTGCTTCATCTTGATTGCATACGTTGATTACATGTTACCAATTACCTTTTTATTTAATTATAGGTTAGAAAATTTCCTATTTTAATAAAAAAAAATCCCAAAAGAAAAGGATTTCTGGAAATTTGAAATTATTAAAAATAGTGTTATGGTAAAAAAAAAAAAAAAAAAAAAAAAAAAAGAAAAAAAAAAAAAAAAACCTTGAAATAATGATTGTATTTTTAGCTAGAATAAACAATGTAAGACTAATATTTCATTAGGAATTATTTTGGTTGGTTTATTATAAGGTCATTTAACAGTTCCTTATTAGCGCTAAGTCCTATTCCTTTCACTGTGAATTTCGCTTTCGATGTCAAAAAATAGTTTTCTACTTTTGGACGCCAGCCAAAATACAGTGGCAATTCTTAAAAATATACAACGGTTGTAACAACAAACGGCGCTATCGCTTTAGCTTTCATCGGGCTTACATCACTTCTATAAATACTACAAATTTCTATTTTTTACTACATTTTACTACATTTTACAATTTTAATTCTTACATCATCAATTAGAAAAAAAATAGCTTTCGAAGGAAATTTATTTGAAAACTGCCGCTTAATTTGACGACTTTTTGAATAATTTTCAAGCATGAAAAGTTTTTCAATTATTTCTTATCAATGACCACCAGTTTGCTCCAATAATGTAAAATAGCCCCTGGGAAAGTTGCCACAATTGAAAGTAGATTTCCCTAATCATCATAAAAAGTGAATAATAATAATTAAAGTAAAAATAAAATACAACGTTAAAAACACCTGTGTAATTGAATCTACAGCATACCGGTTTCGGTAGCATATAACATACCCTCCTCAGTGCATGAGGAGGGTATGCTATATGAGTAGGAGATGCACTGAGGAGGGTATGCTATATGCTACCGAAACCGGTATGCTGTAGATTCAATTACACTGGTGTTTTAACGTTGTATTTTATTTTTACTTTAATTATATCGCACCAATCTCCAAATTAATATTTATAATAATAATAATAATAATAAACACAGTGATAAATCATAAAATCAGATTATCCATAAGATAGAGCATTTTGGCGCTAAACAAAAATCTGTTCAAAAAAAAAAAATCAGTTAATGTTGAACATAAAATTGATATGTTGAATTCGTTAATGTATATGTTCCAGCAAATATCAGAATATGCTAGGAATTGCATTTTTTTGCATGTACAAATAAATTACACTTGAAAACATTAAAAATCTCCCTCATCTGCAGATTGATTTATTACTGTAAAAAAGTTCTTCATCTTTACATAAAAATTGATTAGCTTAAAATAATGGATGCGTTTTAGAAGATATGGATTTGTAACGAAAAATGATTAAAGAGGACATTTTAAAACTTTTAATTTAAACATTTTAAAACTTTTTTAACATCGAATTTCGGCGGTGCTTTTGGGCAGGTGCAATGCACATGCGCATAGGAGCTCATTCGGTTGCATTATCACAGTGGGAGGGGGGGGGAGATGTGTGATTTATTTACTATGTTCTTTTATTTACTGAATATGAGATGAACGTAGGAATATACTTTTTGTATGATACTTCATACGTCCATGAAATTTTTTTCTTGCTGTGGGGAATTTGGCGGTAATGTGAAACGGATTTCCATTACACAGTTTTTTTCGGATTGTTTGTTTGGAGTTTGCACCGGAAATAGTACTGTATTTGACTAGGGGAAAAAACTTTTAAAATATAATGTTTGAAAAACTGTTTCATACGCACCCCTTCTAAGAAGCTTATTTTACTGATATTGTTATAGTATTTTTTTTCCGTCAAGTTTTGACGGGTTCCATCTAGTATATATATATATAATCGCTTTGCTACATATTATCAGACATATCACACACATACATATAGAGAGAGATGTGCACACTTTGCCCTATAATATCAGACATAGTAACAGAAAAAGTCTTTTGCGATGAAGAGAGTTTGATAATCAGAAAATGGGAGCTCCCTAAAGATCCTATGAAGTAGGAGACTACTGCACGCCATATGTTCAGCTGCGCATTGCTCAATGCGCCTGTGGTCGTATAACCCCCTTTATCTTACTACTCGCAATGTATTTTAAATATCTATTGCTATATGCTCATCCACATGTTTGAATTAAAAGAATCACACTTCTGATCTGTAATATATAAGAAATTAATTAGTTCATATAAAATATTTTTTACTGAGAGGTTGTTCAATATGTTTGTATTATTAACATAAATTTAAATATTATCACATCATTTCTATTTTTTGGAAATTCACTTTGATTTTTAATTTATTTTACAACCTCTTATTGGGAGACATTTTTTAAAGCTGTATTTCAATTTAAGCTTTTGTTATTTTCCAAAATATGAGTTAATTGCGTCAAATCAAGACAATTTTCAAAAACAAAACGTTTGAAGATAGGTTCAGGTCAGTGTCATTAATGTTTCGAGACATATTTCGTTGCACTCACTATACGTAAAATAATTTATAGCTTATAATTCTAAATCTAAAACAAAATTAACTCCAAGTTTATATAATCAGTAATGTACCGTGGTCTGCATGAGATATGCCTTTACGCAGTATCCAAAATGTTTAATTCTCCAAGCATGTTTTGAAACACCATTAAAATCACTAAAGTATCCAACTCGGGCTTCCCGGGATAGAGAATATAGGTGAAAACCATTTTTTTTTTTTTTTTGAAAACTCTAATAATTTTTTTACATGTAATATTTTTTTTAGATTACCCCTAACAACACCATAGACCTTTTTTATATGAAATATGTCAGTTATATATTCAAATAAAATTTTGAAATTTATTAAAAGCGGTAGTTTTGTATTGCTCTCGTGCCAGAAGTTAATAGCCGAAGAAATCGCTAAAAATTTTGTTATCTACAGCAGTTTTTCTTATTCTGATAATTTCAGCGGTTTTAAGCGCTTATTTCGATTGCATGTCTGTTAAATTTGTATTTTATTTATACTATTTTATTTATTACTTAATGAAGACTTAATTTCGTTATTGAAAATTAGCTGGAACAAATGCTGAACATTTTATATTGTTTAAAATGCAGACGGATTAATATTTTCTAATCGTCTGCAAGCGATAGAGATAGATTTTTTTATAAATCATGCTTGAAATTTAATTTAAATGCATAAAGTAAATGAGTAAATTGCGATAGAGTTTTTAAAAAAATTGAATTTGAAAGTATATTTTTTTCCCTATATACTGTTGTAAAAATTCAAAATGTGCGATGTTTAGAAATTAAAAAAATTGCAGTAACAAAAATCGCAAAACCGAAATTTTATTGTCAACTGTTGCCACTTGCAAAATGACGTCAGCGTTACCATGGACACGTTTGTCCGTTATAATATAGATAGATAGGAACACTATTGAAATCACGGGAACACAATTGAAAATATGTTTTTTGCATGTTTTTTACTTATGATTTAGTGAAATATACTCATAAATTATCTCAGAAAAATGTGTCTGAAATCATACCTTTACATCCTATTTCGTTATTATAAACTGTTCCAGTTGGACACAAGCACATAGCGGTCTCAGTTTGGTCAAATATACATTTTCCACCAGTATCTTGACAATGAGGAATTTCTTTAGAACAGGTTTCTACGGGAACTGAAAATTCATAAATAATCCATAGCGTAACCAACATTTTTATAAAATGTAACATTTCAGACCTTTAAAAATGTCACTTACCACTAGGGCAATGTCGTACATAGTAACACAGTGTATTCAGAGAAACAGAAACGTTTTTAAAACATAAAATGTGTGAATCGCTAGATGTTTAGCTCTTCATTGATTCTTACTTTGAAGTGTTCACAGACCACACTTTTGCATTTTTCTATAGATTTTCGCATTTTTTTTAATTTTATACAAATAATACGAAATACATTGCTCTATACAATGTAATAGCAATTCTCACAACACCTTTAGAACATAATTCACCTCCATATAAATGAAATCGAATATATCATAGAAACTATATAACATATTTAAGTTGTAAATAAGTGATGTAAAATACTCAGGTATTTATTTTCAACGGGAAATACCCTGGTTATATAGTTATTTATAAGATGTAAATGCTCTCTAAGAACAAATTCTAAAAAAATTCGAAATTTAAAAGGGTGAGATGAGCGAAAAGCGTTCTAAAAACATTCTAAATTACAATTTCTATGGAATCTCTGGAACTACAGAACCATTTTTAAAAGTGATAGTGGCAAATTGATGGTGACAGTCCCTGCTCCAACATAGGCTATATTTCATGTCGGGGCCACTACCCCCAAGGGGGGTGCAGGAGCGAAAAACGTTTTTTTTAATACTGAAGGAGCTAAAAACATGTAATTTGGCATAGTAGTTACTTATAAGATGTAAATGCTGTCTATGAACAAATTCTAAAAAAAATCGAAATTTATAAGGGTGAGATGACCGAAAAGCGTTCTAAAAACATTCTAAATTACAATTTCTATGGAATCTCTGGAATTACGGAACCGTTTTCAAAAGTGATGGTGACAAATTGATGGGGACAGATCCTGCTCCAACATAGGCTATATTTTATGTCGTTGCCACTACTCCCAGGGGGATCCAGGAGCGAAAAACGTTCTAAAATTTCGATTTTTTTTTTTTTTATACTGAAGGAGCTAGGAGCTTGAAATTTGGCATGGTAGTTATTTATAAGATGTAAATGCTCTCTAGGAACAAATTATAAAAAATATTCGAAATTTAAAAGGGTGAGATGAGCGAAAAGCGGTCTAAAAACATTCTAAATTACAATTTCTATGGATCCCATTGCTATTCTGTTGTTATGTTACAATTTAATAGAACAGTTGTAATAAAACCAAGAAACCAAGAAAGTCATTTTGCGCAATCTGTCCTTACAGGGTTGGTGTGATTGCGCACATGGGTAGGAGAGGTTGTTACTAATAATAACTACAATTAAATTGTTAACAATAATAATTACAATTAAATGACATTGTTGTAAGGGTTTTGAGAACAAATATTATTGTATTAGGAGTGAATATTTTAACATAATGACTAAAGAATCAGAAAAAGGAAATAATTTTAAAAACGATTAAAAAATTTTAATTAAAGGAAAAAAAATTAAAGAATCAGTAAAAGCAAGTCCAGATAAGATTACAAAATAAAATTATGTAACTTAATAACACGTTTAACTTAAAATTAGTCCATTTTCATTTTTCATTTTTTATGCAAATTTACCAATAAGCTGCGTAATCTCTCCTAGCATGGAAACTAATGGGAACAATGCGCCATCTCTCCTAAGTAGCAGATGCGCAAACTCTCCAATTTTGGTAGGAGAGATTTCGCGGCCGCTACTAAACATGGCCGCTACTAAAACAAACCGTTGATGTTCACATTGTTAGTCTAGATTAGTAGCCTATGAGAAATCGTTTAAGTTTAAAATATTTTGTACTATTGACATTGTATAGAAATTCTGATGAATAGCTCTGAAAATTCAAGCACTTACTTTGGGAAAACAAAACAAAATAGCAATATTTTATCTTAGACGCTCAAAGCAATCAGCGTGCACTTTCAAGTAGACACTCCACTACTGTTGTTGTACAACTACCTGGAGTCGCTGCGCTCTCCCTCTACTCCTTGCCCCCGAACTTCTATGTTCGCAATCTCTCCGACCGCGCCATCTCTCCGACCGCGCCATCTCTCCTGGCTTTACCTGATACTTCGCATTTTCTATACTCAATACCAAGTATTTCCTTCTAACAAAGCAATAGAAACGAGTATGTAACCATTATCTTTAAAAGAAAGTAACGTATAGTACGCAATGTGGCTTCGGAAACTTGTACGCAGGGACTGAACGTAAAACTGTTTAGCAATGCTTCCATAATGAATAATATGGACTATTTTACTTTTATAGGATTTTATGATTTTTAGAACACGGTCTTCTAAAGATAGTTGGTCATATTCCCACCTTGTCACCAAATAGCAGCAACAAACTCTCCTTGATCCACTTACCAGATTTTGGACCTTAAAAGCATTCTACAATGCAATTTATGATACATGGATGATAAAGAAATCAGGCACAACCATGTCACCTCCAAGATTACTGAATTTCACGCAAAAGCACAAAAAAATCGTCACTGTGTACTGTGAAACGATTTATAATTCTATATTGATTTTTCCCTGTTTCTCTTTATGTGAACTGATAGTAAATTCGCTACACAACATGCGTCTTATCATCAGGTATTTATACAAAATATCAATAATTCCGTAAGTCGATTATATCTAGCTTATAATTAACTTTTTATTAAAAATATTTCTCAATGCACACGGCTCTCTATTTAAATAAATTTAAATTGTTTTTTATATAAATTTTGAAGAAACGCAGATTTATTTATTCAAACAATATAAGTAACATATTTAATAATAAACTGCATGCCTCTTTTTTTATACCAAATTGTATTAGTATTGCAATATTGAGTTTACATTAAAAACATATTAAGTAGACGTTACATTATCTTCAAACAACATATAGGGTAAAATTCATACAGTGAATTATTTTAAACAGGTAACTCTTTTAAAATTTACAAAATAAGTAAAATTATTAGTAAAAAATGAAAGTAGAAACATATAAAAAATAATTAGCTAAACGTTGAAATTTGTAGTTTATTCCTACATTCGACTTTCTTTTTGCATGAATTGTGCGGTATTATAAATTTTAATAATTACTAACACATAATACCTCTTCGAATCTAAATTATATTCGAAATAATTTTCCAAAATATTAATTTCTAACACTTAAAAAAAACAGAATTATGAAAAAAATTCAAAAACAAATTGTATGCGCAGTTGATTTTTTATGTTCTCTTTAATACACAAACTGTAAATAGTTTAACGAAAACTCAAACAAAAACAAATGATGCATTTTAAAACTTATTTTCTGCTTAATTTTTACTAACCGCAAACAAATCTTTCCTTTACCATAAAAAGGAAAGATGAAATGAAAATTTAGTCATTATATAAAATGTCTTACCTTTACATCCGAAGGTCTCGTCGTATTCAATATTAATCCCACATTCACAGTGAATACCTTTTGTTTTTGATGATTTACATTTTCCTCCCGTTCCCTTACACTTCGTCAACATTTCACAGAAAATTTCAGACACTGAAAAAAATACAACAAAATTTCTCATACAAAATATGCAGTACATTCTGTGTGTTGTTATTCTTCGAGCAACAGTTCAATATACTCTGCTTAAAGTAAATATATATAAATGATAAATTAAAACATTTCTTTTAAAAAATGAAACTTTTAAAATAAAAAAGAGAGAGAGTCGTTTGTATTTTAAAAAATAATGATCATATTTTCTGGAATATTTCACTTTAGCCTAAATATTCATTTATCAGAAAATTAAAAGTTGCTATTTCCAATCAGTTTTACAAAACTAATATCCCTTTCAGCAGTTTACGGTTTATATTTATAAAATTCTATTTGCTTACCTTTGCAACCAGAATTTTTTTCGTACTCAGTTCCTTTAGGACATTTACAATACATATCTAAATTCTTGTTTGATAGACAAGTACCTCCAGTTTCCTCGCAGTATTTTATCTCACAAGAGATGTCTGAAAATAAAATTCAAAGAGACACTTCATAATTTAATGTTTCACAATTCATATTTCTTATATTATAAACGAGCAGGGAAGACCGAGCTATGCTCGGTCAAAATTAAATTTGAGTTCAAATATCATGACCCATGACCAAAATGACCCACTAATTGAATTTTCTCGAACATGTGACTTAGCCCAACAGCCTTCTCGTGCCCGAAAACCATTGGATGCAAAATTAAGTGTAAATAGTCTGAGCCGTTTTTAATATAAAATAGCTTGACCCATAATGACCCATGACCAAAATGACCCACTAATCGAAATTTATCGAACATGTGCCTAGCCTAATAGTCTTTTTGTTCCCTAAACCTGTAGGGTGCTAAATTTATTTCAAATCCTCTGAACCATTTTTAAGATAAAATAGCTTGACCCATAATGTCCCGTGACCAAAATGACCCACTAATTAAATTTTCTTGAACATGTGACCTAGCCCAACAGTCTTCTCGTGCTCGAAAACCATTGGATGCAAAATTTAGTGTAAATTGAGCCGCTTTTTATATGTTGACCCACAATGACCCAGAAATGACCCACTAATCGAATTTTCTCGAACATGTGACCTAGCCCAATGATTTTCGCGTGCCCGAAACTTGTTGGATACAAAATTTAATCAAAATCGTTAGAGCCGTTTTTTAGATAAAATTAATTTGACCCGCTTTGAAACAAAAATGACCCACTAATCGAAAGTTCTCCAACATGTGACCCAGCCCAATAGTCTTCTCGTGCCCTGAAAATAGTCGGATACAAAATTTCGTCAAAATCGTTTGAACCGTTTTTTAGATACAATTAGCTTGACCATGACCCAAAATGACCCAATTTATTTTTTCTTGGATAAATATTTTATCAAATAATTATAATTAATAATTGGGTGACGATAATTATAGTCTATTAAATTTGATGCTGTTACATTTTCTAAGGCATTTTCTGTATTTCAAAGGCATTAATATAAATAATGTTAAAAGTTTATGAAATTTTCTTTTCCCATTCAATCTTTCATCAGAGACACAAAAAACTGTTAAACGTTAAACCATAAATAACAAAAATTTATAGAAGTTATATTACTATCTTATGTATAATTCAACGTTTTCTTCGTTCATTGAATTTAATTTATCACTGCAATATATTTTCGTATTTCATTTCATAGGAATGTTTATATTCATATTCCTATATTCATAGGAACATTTTTCAATAGCTGGGTTCTAGAGTTTAATCAATATTTTCGGAAATTTAGATTTTGTTACTAACTATCCTAATAATATTATAAATCTGATTGTGTGCAAATGTTAGGCTGAAGCCAGCGTCAAAATGGAGCATTTAATGATCCTGTACCTTTGCACATAGGTTAATTATAACCCTCATATGAACATAGGCTGGTTTTTGTTTATTTTATTCAAATATTTTTCTTAATAATTCAAAATTTCGTTATTTTCATAGAGAATAAATGGACATTTTTTTCGTATAATATTTTAAAATGGTTAAATTTACTTTACCGTTGCTAATACTTTATCGTTGTCAAAACTAAATCAAAGAATAATAATTTTTACTCAACAATTAATTTTCAATTGTAAGATTTTCACGTGAAAAATGAAAATTCAAAACAATTCAAAAGTAGAGGAATTTCCGTGATATTTGAAACACAAATATGGAGTATTTGTTATTATACATGAAGTATGAATATTGGTTACGTTGAGAAGATATTTTCTGTCAAACACTGCGTTATAATTAGAAGGAAAACTGAACAATAATCATATTATTAAGAAAAGATTTCGCTTGGACCATGGAACTATGAAAAGGATCCTCCTTGGCTTGAACAAATATGACGTCATAAATAAAACATGTATATTTTCAAATATTCGTAACATTACAAGGAGCTTGAATATCAGTGTAAGTAATCAGTGTTGAATAAAAGTATATACATAATGGACGTCAGATTTAAGATGAATAACTGAAATATGTTGTTTGATACTGATTAATAATAAGCTTGAAAATCAGTTACATACCGATGTGTGTTTTCGGATAAAATTCCCGTCATGATTGCCAGGAAAAGGAAATTAATAAGAATTATATCATTGAAAAGAGATTTCTCTGGAATCAAAGTGACGTCATATTTCATATAAAACGGGATTTTTCAAATATGTTTCAAATGGTGCGTGAATCAATTTCATACAATAATAATTACAGAGTACAGTGAAAGAATAGAGATGCAGTGAACCGTCAAATCGGCTTGAAATATGAAGCCGGTTATCGCTCAAATCATTAGGCAGAAGGGCTGACTTCATTGGATGGGGAGAGGTTTTCAAAGCAAGCCGCCAGTTGTTTAGGCCAACTGTAGGGTTGCATTTTCAGCATCACGCCAAACATAAACATTTCATATCTATTTATTCTCTGAACTCTGCGATTAATAATGCAAGCATCAGTAAGATTACAATGCGATTTACTTAACACCATCATTGATCTAAGGATGTCATATAAACTCTGAGAACTTAAAATTTAAAATTAGATTCCGAGATATTATTTTTTTTTTTTTTTTGTAAATTTTAACGAAATTTCTCTAAAAACGGTAATTAAATTACTCCATTTTTATGGATAAAAAAAAAGAAGAAATAAAACGGATTAATACATTTTTATGCCATTTTCTCATTAAAGCTGAAAAAATAATTTATTTTCAATTTGAATAGCTGGTGAAAATAAAATCTTGATTACAGTAGAATTTCCGAAAATTAAAAACATATTTCCACATATTCAAACTTTATGAATTAATTTATTCTGCAGAACAAAAATCGTCTGTCAGCTATGAATTAATTTATTCTGCTGAACAAAAATCGTCTGTCAGCATATTGTCAAGAAATCAAGAGTTGTTTCAGCTATAGATTAAACCAAGGAGGCAAATTTGCTGTTATATGCAAACGTAACACTTGCAATTGCAAAGCTTTTCACAACCCCAAATTACATGCAAACGTAACATTTACATGTAATTTGCACCCAAATTAACTTTAATTTGAAGCCTTATAAATGTTAATTTGCACTGAAAATTACATGCAAAAGTAATGTTTACATATAATTTTGGGTTGCAAAAAGCTTTGCAATTGCAAGTGTTAGGTTTGCATGTAACTGTTACTGTTACATGCAAACGTAACACATGTAAATGTTGCGATTGCATGTAATTTTGGGTTGCAAAAAGCTTTGCAATTGAAGCTCCTTGCATTTAGGTGTAGAATTATTCCTCCATATTCACAAGAATTGAATTTAAACAAAAAGCATATACTATTTTCAATGAATTATATTTAAATGATGGCTGTTAAAACAAAAGTCGTTTCAAAGTCGTTAAAAGTAAAATGGTTTATCAGGTAAAACTGATATTTGTTTTTTTGACAAATTGTACTTTTTTAAAACTGAGCTATGTCGAGGCCCCTATAACAAAGAAATACCGTATTTTCTCTTATGAAATATGATAAAGAGTTAGTTAATTATTTACGTTTTTAATTATCGGGGGTGAAATATTTTGCTTGATTAATGCATTTATTCTTCTTTTGATGTTACGTGAACGAAGTCACGGGTAACAGCTAGTATTTAATAAAACATTTCGCAATGTATTAAAACGAATTTCTTGCAATAGATTCATCCACATGTTTGAATTAAAACAAACACACTTCGAATTTGTAATATATTAGCAGTTAATTAGTACAATAATATATTTTTTTTTTACTGGGAACTTGTTCAACATATTTGTATTATTACCATAAATTAAAATATTTCCAAATCAGTTCAAGTTTTAGGAAATTGACTTTGATTCCTAATTTATTTTAAATCTTTTTCATGGAGGATATTTTTCAGAGTTTTTCAACGAACTGTCTTTTCAATTTAAAATTTTATCATTTTCTAAAATATAAGTTAATTGAGTCAAATCAAGAAAATTCTCAAACAGACATTTGAAAATCAACTCAATCAATTTGTTCATTAATTTCCCGAGAGTAATTCTGTTGCAGGCACTATGCGCAAAATATATTCCACTTTACAATGCTAAATATAAAGCAAGTTAAACTACAAGGATATGTTGTCGTCTATGAACTACGGATTGTGGTACCCATTCATGATCATGGATCCTCGGGTGCTGCATGTGATAATGCCTCAACTGTTGTCAGTCTCACGCGATATCCAAAGCTTTTAATTCGCCAATCACATTTACAAAGACGATTAAAATCATAGAAACAGAATTAAAAAAATGTTTTCAACAGAATACTTATGATTTAGTGAACGATTCTGTTACATGATCACAGAGAATATATCTTAAAGCATACCTCTGCATCCCACGTTTTTAACATAAACTGTTTCAGTCGGACAAGAGCACCTAACAGTCTGACTTTGGTCAAATACACATTTTCCTCCAGTATCTTCACAATTAGGAACTTCATTAGAACAGGTGACTTCAGGAACTAAATATTCATAAATAATACATAGCGTAATCAACATTTTAATAAAATATAACAAAATATTACTTTGAGGCGTTTACAAACGTGACCGAAATATAGGTGAGTGCCGTACACTATGGCGCATTTACACAGAGAAACAGAGATGAGTTTAAAACAATTTTCTTTGCTAGATATTCAGCTTTACATTTATTCTTTCTCTGAAGAGTTCCCAGGCTACATTTTAAAAGTGGACTTTGTTTCGTTTCGAAGTTGCGTCTACAAAGTGATTATCTGCAAATTACGCAATTACAGATTATCCAACTTTAGTCGAATTGTAAGACAAATTTCAGTTGCACTGAGAAAAATGGCACTTTCAAATCTGAGTAAACCGATGTTTTCATTTTGTTATGAAACTTTTTGTTTCAAATAGGACGACCCCAATGCTTTCAACTTCTGAAATACCAGAAATACTCAGAATATTGAAACATGGGCATACTCAAAACTGAGCCCATAGAGGTCAGCTTATACTCATTTTTGAAACATCGATATACAGAAAAAGGATTGGAATCAGTTCAACCTCATTTTTGAAACATGGAAATACTCAAAAATGAGCACATAGAAGTCAGTTCAAAATTATTTTTGAAACATTGACGTACTCAAATATGAGCACATGATGTTTTATTCTTGAGTTTGTGCATGTTTTCAAAAATGAATATATACTTGCAAACTTGAGTAATTTTGATTCCGAGCTATGTGACATACTCAGATTTGAGTATTTTTTGCTCAGTTTTGAAAATATCGTTTTTAGAATGTGGAATTTTATACATATCTTTTATACTTTTTATACTTAATACGAGGTCTTTTATTCTACCAAAGCTTTGTAACGATAGCAAACTTTTGTTTTGTAATGATTTACATTTGTTTTCCAGTTTCCGTTCACTTTGTCAATTTTTCACGGAATATATCAGTGACTAAAAAACAAATGTAATGCAAAATATCTACAACATTCTGCATATTGTTATTATCCTTGATACAGTTCAACATACTCCGATTAACGTACATATGCATCAATAATAAATTGAAGAATTTTTTTTTCGTAGCAAAAATTAAAATAGAAAAATAGAAAAAAGGAAGTCGTCTGTATTTAAAAAAGTAATATGATATTTTTTCGAATATTTCACTTTAGATGAAACAGCACCGACAAACTGGCGATAAATCGCAATTTAATAATGAAACTTTGTATCAATCACCATAAAAAGAAAACAACACGCAGGACGCATTTCGAGATGGGATTTTTTAACGGCCCGTCATCAGCCAAAGTAAACACGTGTCCATAAGAGGACAAGGTCTCAAATGAACAGAAGGGCAAAGAGGAGAGCTTACAAAGAATGCGACAGGTGGCGCCAGCTGAAAGGAAAACACCAATCAAAGAGGAGCGCATACGGAAGATAAAAGTGTAGCCAAAATGAAAGTGGAAAAAGAGAGAGAGAGAGAGAGAATGAATAAAAACATCAAAAGAAGTACATTAAAAATAAATAAAAAAATAATAAATAAATAAACAAAATAAATAAATTAGACAAGGGAAAAATTATAAAAGTAATTTCCAAACTGGAGAGAAAAAAGGGAGATGATGAGAGATCATTGACAAGATTGTCGGAATTTTTAAAAATAAAAAATGCGTCGTGAAAATCCAAATGAGTGGGAGAGACAGGTGAAGAAATTATTCTGGTCATGGAAAAATTGTTCAACAATGAGAGACAATCGAAGTTTTGGAAAATTCTTGATTAGATATATTCCTCTGATGCTTGCTTAATCTGAACTTTAATGCTCTGTTAGTTTGACTAATATAACCTAAATTACAAGAACAAGGAATAAAATACACGCCCCACCGTTTCTCAGTTGGAATAGGATCTTTCAGAGAAGATAATTTTATTTTATTGATAGGTTTGAAGATAACTTTAAAAGAAAGGATTTTGGAAATTTTGAAACAGAGAGGAAAATAAAATGACAGAGTTAAAATTAGCAGGATTTTTAGAGTCCTAAACAGGACGTTTAGGATTGTTGAACTTATTCAGAGCTTTATCAATCAAGAAGGGATTATAACCAAGAGGAAGAGCAAGAGATTTGAGATAATTAATTTCGTTATTCAGAGCAGAAGAGTCAGTACAACTGCGTAACGCTCTGAAAAGAAATGTATAAAAGGGCGCCACTTTATGCTGAGGGGGATGGTTTGAAAGAGAATGAGCAGGGAAAGATACAGCGACAGGTTTTCTATAAACAGAGGTAGAGAACCAATTCGGGTGTTTCGAAACCAAGACATCAAGGAAAGGAAGATAATTGTTCTCTTCGACTTCGAAAGTAAATTAAATACAAGGATCAATAGAATTGACAAGTGAAATAAGATTAGAAAGATCCAGGTCAGAAGGAACTAAAATAAAAGTATTATCAACATACTTAAACCAGAAAGAAAATTTATACAAATTGAAGAGTTTTTCTTCAAAATAATGCATATAAATATCACATAAATGAGGAGAAAGTGGATTACCCATGGTCAAACCATCAGTTTGAGAATAGACATAATTATTAATCTGGAATCTGGTTTACCTAATACAAATACTAACTAATTGCAGGATTTCATCAATCTCAATGAAAGAATAAGCCTTCCTTCCAAACATTCAATTGCCCCTTGAACAGGAACGTTAGTGAAAAGCGATTTAACATCTAAGGAAACCATTTTATAATTGCAAGGAGAAAGATGTTTAATTTTGTCAACAAATTCAAAAGAATTCTTAACAGTATGCAAATTAGTGGGAGATAAAGGAGCGAGTAACTTAGAAAGGAACTTCGCAAGTTTATAAGAGACAATACCAATATTGAACACGATAGGGCGAAAGGAAAAAGTAGGTTTATAAACCTTAAGAAGAGCATATAAACGAGCACGATTAGCGATAGAAGAGATGATCAAACGTTTAGTATTATCATTAAGAAGGACAGACTTTTTAAAGATATGCTTGATAATCAGAAAGATGCTTAGCAGAAGGATCCTTTTTTTAATTTAGAATATGGACCAGAGTTTAACACAGACCCAACATGGGAAATATAATCAGATTTATTGCGAAGAACAGTTTGGCCGCCTTTATCAGCATTAGTGATAAGAAGATCAGGAACCGAATTAAGTTCACTGAGGGCAGATTTCTGAGACGAAAAAAAAAATTAGACTTATGCAAAGATTTATTGGAACAAATTATATTAACCAAAAGATAACGAACAGAATCAAGTTGACCAGAAGAAATTTTACTGTTTTTGAAAGAATGTTCAATGGGAGGAACTAAGTTTGGAATAGAAGGTTTAGTAACACGCGAAAAAGTCAAGCCAAGAGATATAACATCACGCTGAGAATCAGTAAGAGCATGAGATGATAAATTAACAATATAAATTTGCACAAAAGGAGAGATACCAGGAGCAATAATATTAGAAGTCACACGTGAAGAAAACTTTTTATCCAAAACAGCTTACTACAAGTAGATTTGTAATCGACATAAGCAAAATTCCGTTTTTTCAAAGAAAGGGAAATGAATAATAGTCTTACTTAACTGTAAGTGCAAAGTATATAATTCATATTCAGTGCGAGAAAGAGAGTGGCGAACAACTTGAATGATAGCAATAAGAATAGAAAACTTACTTCTGGTTAGGGCTGGATTATTTATCGATATATCGGTCAAATATTCATATTTTTTAATTATCGCAATACCGATACCTGAGCTTTGATTCTGTCGATATATCCCAATAACGATAGTTAAGCTGAAACTCTACCGATATATCCCAATAACATTTTTTCCCCGCAGCGCGACTGTAATCCAATGTATCCCAATAACATTTTTTTCCCGCAGCGCGACTGTAATCCAATGTATCCCAATAACATTTTTTTCCCGCAGCGCGACTTCGAAATCCTAGAAAAAGCACCCAAATTGCAGTACTAATATCGGAATAATCATTGTATCCCAATAAAAAAAAAATTTCCGCAGCGCGACTGTAATCCAATGTATCCCAATAACATTTTTTTTTCCCGCAGCGCGACTTCGAAATCCTAGAAAAAGCACCGAAATTGCAGTACTAATATCGGAATAATCATTTTTCACCATTCATTTATTCCTGCCTGCTTCATTCAAAGCCAAATATCCCTTCTAATGATTATCTCTTTTTCGTTGTTATTCCAATATATCCCGATACAATCTATGCTTTACTTTTATTTAAACAAACCGCATATTCCCCTGTTCGTTTGTTACTGAATAAAACTGTTATCGTCTGTGTTTCCGTCGCTGCTTAGACATATTGCAATATATCCCACATATTGATATGTCCAAATTCAAACGAATAAAGAAGCGCTTAAAATACGTACGAGTTAGTTGTGGAGTCGATAATATTACCAGAGCTTAGCAGCTGGAAAGCTCGGTTCGCGAGCAACCAATCAGAGTGCGAAATGGTAAAATTTCGCCTTTCGGCTACGTTGGTGAAGCTAAGCTTCCACATTATTTCACTGTGATTCGTTTCTTTTGAGAGGAGCTTCCTAGCTATTAACGTCTAATATTGCGAGCGCTGAATAGCCAGCCAGTGTTTATTCTATTCCTATTTCGTCTGTTGTTTTATTGTTAGAGAGCGCGCGAATCGAATTGATTTTAATATATGCTGTCGTGATACTTTAGCTTAAAACGAAGTCAAAAAAGTACATTTTAATTAGTACAAAACTATTCTGAAATGTGATTTGAATATTTATATTTCAAAAAAGATTTCAATGTTGTATTTATGTATAGTAAATAGATAGGAAGCTGTAAATACAGTGAAAATTTTTAATTTTTTTTCTATTAAGAATGCACTGATATCTAAGAGAAAGATTGAAAAACAACATTTCTGCAGCATCTGTAATCCATTGAAAGCAATTTAATTACAAGTATATTAGCACGACATGTGGCATTAAACTAATTTCAGTTTTTGCTGTTGATTTTTACTTATTTTAATAATATTAAAATCAGCAACGTCCTAAATTTAAGAACATTTTATTTTAGTTTCTTTTTTCATAATATTCTTAGTTATACACGAGGATATTAAATAGTCAATATAGTGCAGAAAATAGGAAGAATAGGGAGCATACTATTTTGAAAGAAAACCACTATCCAAGCAATAGTATAAGCCAAATATATATCGCACAATGTGTCCATTTCCTAAAATATTTCTGTTTTGTATATATATGAAACTATAATATTTAAAGGATGCTGTGTGAGCAAATAGGTTAGGAGAGTTGATTCGTTGCTTTCTACACCTGTTTGTACTTAAATTGCTGCTACCATACCATTTATCTTTGAAAATTAACATTTTTTCTATTTCCACACACTTTAAGGTAGTTATCGCGATATATCACCAATATCAATATTAATTCGTTGATATATTACGATATTAAATTTCTGATATCGTCCAGCCCTACTTCTGGTTAAGGCATTCATAACATGAATGGAAGAAGGAAGCTTGTAAATGATATTAATGAACTTAGGATAACCTTCGAGCATTTACACCTTAAAAGAAAATTAAGCCAATTTAAAAATCTAGCACGCTTTAAACGAAGTGCTTGAAACGATTAAAAAGTGAAGAAAACATAACAAAAAGGAAGGTAAACAAAACCAAGAAAATAAATAAATAAAAAGAAAATAAACGCTAATAAAAATAAAACAAAACTGCATTAAAAATTAAAATAAACAGAAAGTAATAGGAAGAAAGAAAGGCACGTTCCTTGAATACGTGATGAGCAGGATAACACGTTGCAAAATCCCAAACAGGGAAATATAGATGAAACAGCACCGACAAACTGGCGATAAATCAAAATTAAATAATGAAATTTTGTATCAATCACCATAAAAACAAAACAACACACAGGACGCGCTTCGAACTGGAAATTTTTAACAGCCCGTCATCAGCCAAAGTAAACACGTGTCCGTAAGGGGACAAGGTCACAAATGGACAGAAGGGCAAAGAGGGGAGTTTACAAAGAATGCGACAGGTGGCGCTAGCTGAAAGGACTCCTCTCTGTTTGAAAGCTTTGGCAATTTCCAAAATATGAATTAATTGCGTCACATCAAGAAAAATCTCAAAGAGACATTTGAAAATATTTTCAACTCAGGTCCATTAATATCTGAAGACGTATTTCATGGCAAGCACTATACGTAAAATATTTTTCATCTTATAATGCTAAATCTAAACCAAATTATGCTCCAAGGATGTATAATGGGCGATGTACCATAGCCTGCGGTACCCAATTCTGAATTCATGACCATCGGTCCTTGGGTGCAACATCAGATAAGTCCCGACCAATTGTCAGTCTCACACGGTATCCAAAGGTTTAATTCGCCCAGCACATTTAGAAACACAATTAAAATCATAGAAATACAACTAAAATTATGTTTTTACACACAATACGTATGATTTAGTAAAAGGTACTATTAAATTATGGCAGAGAATATGTCTAAAATCATACCTTTACATCCTACTTCTGCATCATAAATTGTTCTGGTCGGACACAAACACTTAGCGGTCTGAGTTCGATCAAACATACATTTTCCTCCAGTATCTTTACAATGAGGAACATCAGTATAACAGGTGTCTTCAGGAACTGAAAATTAATACATAATCCATAACGTAACAAACATTTAAATAAGAATTAACAATATTTTTTCATAAAATAAAACACAGAAAGAAGCCTCATTAGTTAATGTTACACAATTCATATTCCTGATATTTTAAGTGTTTATTTTTATTGTCCATTAAACATTTCTGTTATTACATGTCAATATGTACCAAATTAAGCAATCTAAATTGAACTTTACTTTCAAAATATAAATAGTATTTAACATAACTATTTTCACAAATAATTGAAACTGGGTGACGAAAATTGTAGTGTTTTAAAATTGATTCTGTTACATTGTCTAACAAATTATTTCAAAGCCATTAATAAATATAACATTACAATTTTCGAAATTCTTGTTTCTATTGAAATCTTTGATCACAGACACCGAAAACTCTTAACACATAAATAAGAAAGATTTATAGAAATTATATTTTCCCCTAACGTATAATTTAATTTTTCTCTTCATTTATTGAATTTAATTCATCAATGCAATATATTTTCATATTTTAGCTTACAGGACATTTTAGAGGGTCATTTAAATGATCGTATATGCTTTAAAGTTCTTTATTTTGATAATTATGATTTTGTTTGTACCTCTATGTAGCAGTTTTTGATTCACAGCCTTTATTTAAAACATGGGTTTAGAAATTTGAATGATGAAACAATTGAGTAATCTAAGCATTACATTGTTCTTGTTCTCGTAATATCATTAATTTTTGGTTCATGCGATTTAAACGAATTAGTAGCTTCTATTCTAAAATATGTTAGTATAAAACATTTTAAACTAAATTTAAATTCGAAAGTGTTTAAGATTATGGGAGTTGAAAGGTGGGTTGGTTAAGATTATGGGAGTTGAAAGGGGATGTTGTTATGTTACATAAAAGTTGTGTTTAGTTTATATTAATCGTAAACGAGAGGAACACTAATAAATTACATGTTAAAACAATAAATACCTCTGAATTATGTGATCTTTCTGTGTGTGATATTAGTGTGGATACTAAAATATTATTGTGTGATCATCACAAATATTTCTTTTACACCATTCTAATATATTAATTTATAACAGCATCAACGATTATAAACTAAAATCATTCTTCTAAAAATATTCTTCGTATTTCTTCTAATTTGCCACGTCGTTACAGAGATCAGTAAATTAAAAGAAAAACAGGACAACAGCGCATCCCTGTTGGGTATTAACCTTTTGCTTACGGGGGGATTACCGTTATCCCAAGAAAAAGAATGCTGAAAAATACGGGGTTGGGATTACCGTAATCCCGAAAATTTTCACCCCTCAAACATGGCGTGCGGGAAGTAATCAAGAGCGTTATCATTTACTTCACCGAAAAAATACAATTCTCATCTCTGTATTTTTAAAATAAGGTTCACATTTGCATATAAATTTAGCTACCGAAAATGATCTATTTATTATTATTTGATTTACACTCAAGTAGTATGTCATTTAAAACTTATTTACAAACAAAAAATCACTTCATTCAGGTAAACAGCTTTCTTTCATGGAAAATAAAATCCCCAACGGTCCCACGACCCACTAATGATTACCAGATATGCCTACTGGTTGCTTACTGATTGCCATACTCTGATCACCTGCGGTGAAGAATCGTTAGAGAAGGGGGTTGAAATTTTGAGATTCTCCCGTAGTTAACGTAAATGTGAAGAATTTATTTCCCGTAAGCTAAACGTTAAAATTTAAAATTAGATCAACTTATACATTGTTAATCATTAGACTCAACTGTAAAATTTGGTGGCTTACAGAGGCTAAAGCCATATTCTACCCCCCCCCCCCCCTGCTTGGTTGAATCTGAATCTGAATCTATACTATTAGGTTTACAGACAAAGGTTGGCATCAAACCAGAATATGGTTACAGATATGAAAATAAACAACCAAGTAAAAATAAAAAATAACATACGTAATTTTAAAAAAAATACATGAAAATTAAATGATAGCATTTTAAATAATAACTTCAAAGACCGTGCAATTATGGAATATTCTCATTTGTTTTTGAAAATGACTCGGCGTGAGTCGAAACATGTCAAACAACCTAATAAGGTTACAGATATGAAAATAAACAACCAAATAAAAATAAAAGATAACGTGCGTAATTTTTTTTTAAAGTACATGCAAATTAAATGATAGCATTTTAAATAATAACTTCAAAGCCCGTGCAATTATGGAATATTCTCATTTGTTTTTGAAACTGACTCGGAGTGAGCAGAAACTTGTCAAACAACCTAATAAAAGTTATTTTAATTTGTATTATGTTGTTAATTTACACCTTTTAGCATTTAAAACAAATATATCCATTTAGTATTGCAGATTAGTATCTAAATTTAATTTAGCGAAGTGAAACATAGTTAATATACTTTAGTTGTATAAAAGAATCATAATACTAAAACTTGTAGTCTTCTATACCAGGGCTGACCAACATGTCACCATTTTTCTGTTATTAGTTTTCATAAAATTAGAAATCCCTATATTACTTTTAAATGCTAAAGGTGTAAAATTAACAACATAATATAAATTAAAATAACTTTTATTAGTTGTTTTACATGTTTCGACTCTTTCCGAGTCATTTTCAAAAACAAAATGAGACTATTCTAAAGCTGCACGGGCTTTGAAGTTATTATTTTCATGTACTTTTTTTTTAAATTACGCACGTTATCTATTATTTTTTACTTGGTTGTTTATTTTCATATCTTTGACCATGCAGTAACTCTAGCCACAGTTTCGGTAAATTAAAAGATGCCGCATCGTTACATATTGTATTTTTGCGCGTGAGTATCTCTATGGTTTCTCTTATTATGGATGGATAGTATAGACTGGAAGGAAATATTATTTTACTTTCATTGAAATTTATTTGGATGGTTTCTTCTTGATATAATCGTGCTAGGGCTGTAGTTTTTCTATTGTATTTAATATCAGCTATATATGAAAATGATGAAATATGATGATATGAAAATAAACAATCAAGTAAAAAATAATAGATAACGTGCGTAATTTTTAAAAAAGTACATGGAAATAATAACTTCAAAGCCCTTTTTTTAGAATATTCTCATTTTGTTTTTGAAAATAACTCGGAAAGAGTCGAAACATGTAAAACAACTAATAAAAGTTATTTTAATTTATATTATATTGTTAATATTACACCTTTAGCATTTAAAAGTAATATATTATTATAAGGTGTTATAATTTATTATATTGTTAGAAATCCCTTTTAGAAGATGATTTCTTGT
This sequence comes from Maratus michaelseni, assembly GCA_963931845.1. Taxonomy (NCBI): domain Eukaryota; kingdom Metazoa; phylum Arthropoda; class Arachnida; order Araneae; family Salticidae; genus Maratus; species Maratus michaelseni. The sequence goes on along the minus strand of OZ007600.1, from coordinate 220,401,695 downwards.
TAAAATAATTAATATTTATTGTCTCGGGGAAGACATTAAACGCTCAACGGCTAGGGTTCGCCCTTAGCCGAGTGGTCTTCCTCAGGCATTAAATATATTTATTGTAAACGCGAGAAACATTTCTGAAGTTTTTCCGTACAAACATGTTTGGGATACTTCTCCCTCTAAGAAAAATGTATTTCTAAATTTACAAATGTTTTCTTAAAATTATACTTAGATGAAGCTCTTAAAATATAGGGACCGTATGGCTATCAATGTTAGATACATGTGCATCGCAGTATATATCGCTGCTACAACTACAATACGATAATATTGTCGCATGTTTCGAAGCATGTGAACAATGGCGCGTTTTGTTATTTCCCTTTAACATAACTGTGTTCCTACTTGCTGAAAAGTTGGACAGTCTTCTTCTACACGTTGATTATAATGTAAGGGAAAAAGTCCCAAGATAATTGACATTTATAACAGTAGTTTAAATTTTTAGTCGCTGTTATAACATTTCATGCAGAAGTACCTGATTAATTCTCTTTAACCTTAAACTTCGAACGCAGCAGTTGGAATAAATAATATAAATACTTACTTTTACATTTCTTGTCTTCTGCATCATAGCTCTTTTTTTTATCGTGACACTGGCATTTTCCTGTTTGAGATGTTATATCGTACACGCAGACTCCCTCAATTCCACAATCTAATTCTTGGCAATTTGTGATTATATCGCAAAATGTCCCTTCTGTTCCGTGTAAACATGAGCATGTTCTAAGAGAACCGTTTTCTTGGCATGATCCTTCATTTTCACAGACTGAATTTCCACTACAGACCACTAAATTAAAAATTAAAATGTATATTAGTTTGCAAATATGTCAAGTAAGCGTTAGGTATTTTTTTAAAAAGAATTTTTTTAAAAATAGAATAAATTAACAGTTAATTCTAATTTCGAGAAAATTTTAAAATATACAGCCGTTAATTTTTTTTCTGAAATTATTCGTTTTATTGGCCATTTTAATACGGTTGTAATTTTTTCTGAAACGTATGCAGTGTACTTATAAAATAACTTCTCCTGTTTGACATTTATGTAGCTAAAACTGATGAATAATGTACAATGTTAATACATTTACAATTTTGAAGACAGATAAATCGAATTCCTTCAAAGTGAATTTATAACAAAAAGGAAAATTTTAGTCCCATAAGCAAAATTCTGACATTGCCAGTGTCTCAATCGCTCACATCTTTTCATTAATTACTAGCAAAATAGATTATACAATTTTGTGTGCAGAAGTGGCAGCAGAACAAGAAATTTCAATGGCAATATTTACCAGTTAGAATAATTGTGTCAAAAATAATCAACTGTAATCACGTATCCAGCGTTTACTGTAGTTCCATTACCTGAGATTTATTCTGTTGCGTTGTTTCACATAACAGACCGGATGCCATTATCTTTAAGGTTAGCTCGGTGAAATTAAATGTGTTCGCCAGATTGGTCCCCGACATCTCAATTGGCACAGTTTCAATAATTGGACCAATTTCAGTTGCTTAAATTGGACCAGATATACCATCATAAATTTCAAAAATAAGTAATGAATTTCGAAAGCTGTATGCTTTGGATACCATTTTTCAGAGTTAGAGTCAGTAACCATGAAATCTTTGAAAACTAAAAGAAAATTATAAAAACGACACAGACAAACAGCCTGGAAGAAAAACATCAGTGAAAGCCAAAGTTGTTAAAGATATAAGAAACGAAAAGTAAAGAGTAAATTGCAAAGACATTGACCCGCAAGAAGGCTGCAGCTACACCCCAAAAAGCGAAAGAATCATTAGAAATGTTATCTCCCTTGTCAAAATCAGTTAAGTCAAAGTGCAGAGGCAGCCAAAATACAGCTGTGTTAACATCTTCGCCACATAAAGTAAACCTTGAAATGAAAATACAAAACAAAACAAAAAGGACGCTCTCAAAGGACAAAAGGAATTGGAACATCAAGTTTTAAGATATAGGTAATTCAATTGGAAAGAAAATGGTGGAAAGGGAGAACTAAAGGAAAAAGATAAAGAAAACTTCTGTTTCAAAAAAAGTCTAATGATTCAGAATCTAAAAAGAAAAATCAAGACAGTGATGATTGTTTTGCCTAATATGTAAGAAAAATAAAGTAGCAGAAATGATTCAAGCTTTCAGATTTCCAAATATGGTTCCATGTTATGTGTGCTGGAATAAAAAATGAACAAAAGAAATTCATGTGTAAGCCTTGCATCACTTCTTAGTGATATTCAAGTAACTGACAATTAGTTCCATAATTTCTATTCTTAATTGCTTATAACTTTGATTTATATTTTGAATACATTTTAATTTAAAACAATTACTCTTACATTCCGACATCTGATTTCATTATATTTCATTGCTGTTGTTTTGTTCGATTGTTTCGTTAACCGCAAAATTTGCTTTTAATAAAATTAGTGATATTCCCTACTCACTAAAACAGCCTAATATTGTTTGGTCTAATTTAGGAGACTGGAAGTCCAACTTAGGCGACCAGTCGCTGAATTTGGACCACTTTTGACAATTTTTTCAAATTAAAATAAAACTTAAGATTTTCAAATAGAAATTGCTCTAAAGATTTATTTAGTTAGTAGATGAATAGATTGGCCGTGTGTAATGATATTTTGCAGATATTCGAAAATTGAAGTGACTTACACCTGAATTTAAGTGAAGTGGTCCAAGTTCGGCCACTCTCCCTTATTTAAAAAAAATCATTTGAGTAAAGTTCTAAATAGTTTACAAAACCCCTATAAATACTGTTTTATTTTATTAATTTTTATAGACGAAATCTGTCTAAAATTTATTTTACGATTGAACAAATAATGTATTGTATTTTCAAAAGTTCAGAAAAAATGCTTTGGATCAATTCAAAGCATATTTGGATCCATCCAAAGTTTATTAATTCGTAATTTTGGATTAAAAATGTAATTTGATAGCTAACTACTAACAATATACTGAAATAACAGTTCTAAATTAATAAATTATATTTTAAAATTGCCCACCAATTTTTCTTTATGTAATGATTTATTATGTAGAAAAATGCTTAATTTGAGCTTATTAAGATATTTTCATATTTTAATAAATTTAACTATTGTGAGTATTATAATCTTCGCTAATTCAATAAAATAATGCATATTGACAAAATGGCTGTTCTATTAAGCCGGGCTTGACTGCATATAACACTACCTTCTTTTTAAATGTTAAGATATATCTAAACTTACCATGGTTCAGAACAATAGAAGGCAAATTTGTGTTATTCCTGATTTCTGTAAATCCATGCGGAACTGCGAAAGCCGCTATCGAAGAAAATACTGTGCAACATAAAAATAATGTATGTAACTTCATCATTCGCTATAGGGATTTAACAACATGAACATTCAGAGATGTTTATTTACATCAAGGTGACTAAGTGATCTTGAAATTATTTTTAAATTATCGAAAACCCTTCAGTTAAAAAAAAGCGATATATGATTTGTTCAAGATCCTGAAATCTGTAACTGTAACAACACTGATAAAATATGACAAGTGCTTGATAGCACACTTAACCCTTTCAGGGGCAAGCACTTGTGCTCCTGTAACGTTGAATTCCCCACCAGAATTTAGGGAAGAATTTAGTTCAAAATAAGGATAAGCAATTTTTCAACTTTTTCTTGTCAAAGTTAAAAAAGTAAAATTTAATTAAAAGTTTCTGGTGCGAATCGGATTAAAATTAGGTGGTATATAATATGTACCACCGCCCCTCAAAGGGTTAAAGAAAATGCATTATATTCGAAGATGACAAACACAAAGGATAATAAAAACATGTAGCACTTACAAAAGAAAGGAAATGAAGCTGTTTTACATCCGCTTTGTGAAGTACTGCGTAAATTATTATCTGTATAGGATTCTGAAGTATTGTTCTTATCATCAATTTAATAACGCAATACGTGTAGCTTATAGTAAAATTTCATATTTAATTGATTTATTGTATTTTGTTATAATGATTACCGGTTTTCATTAACTTCCTTACTTCAGTAGCAAATTTAAATATGTTTTAAAAATTAATACCACTCTTGAACTGCCAAAAATTTAACCCTTAATTGCATAGTGATGTAAATTTCCATCACTTTTTATTTAACTTTTAATAAATTAATTAACTTCTTCGCCACCACTATATTTATATAGAAATATTAATGCAGTAAATGTCCCGTGAACTATGTTGCTGAACAAAGTTAAAAATCTATCTTAAAATTTCTGGAGTCTAATATTTAATATATGTATAAAAAATACAATTGTAAAAGAAAAACTCATGCAAAGAAGGGTTAAAAAAGAAAAACAAAAGAACCAAAGCAATGGGAAACGGTTTAAACAACGCATTAGGCATTAGGATAATTAAAAAAGAGTAACAAGCTTTTTAGAGGAAGAAAGGGATGGTATGTAAAACCATGTTATACATTATTATTTAAAACCATGTATCTCATGTCATGATCACATGATTGATCAATGCCGGAAATTTTAAACCACTGTACTCAACAGTGGTATTATATTCATACGTTAATGGTTCTTAGTTGTACGAGTTGTAATTTTCCAACTGGACATAAAATGTCCGGGCCAGGATTCGAACCTGCGATCTCTTGGCTGAAGCTGCCATGCTCTACCAACTGAGCTATCCCGGTCGAATCTCCAGGGCATAATTCATCCAGTTAACCTTATTGATCATAGCATCTGGTCTGATATTTTAATCAGCTCAACAGAATAGATCGCAAGTAATGGAACTCCAGTAAACTTGGATAACGTTTTCGTCCAGTTGGAAAATTACAACTCATATGATTTATTTACCAATTTGAATAATTTTGTTAAAATTAATCTAGTGTAATTGTTCTTAGGTCTGATAAAATGCGTCACGGTGAGTATAAGTGAACTTGCCCCATTATACTCACATCATCTTTCATTCAAAACGAGATTCCAACGTAATCTACCTTACAAGGACTTTTATCTAAGAAAGAAACATAGATTTTTAAATGATTTTTACATATATTTGTGAAAGACAGTTTGTTCTCCATGTAGACTAATTTTTGTATCGTTTGGTTCATTTTATATATATGATTTGGATTTTTTTATGTGTTTACCACAGAGTTCCCATGTAATTGATAAATGTATTGTTTTACTATGGCGCTATACGGACTAGAACATGTTCTTTAAACATAATACAATTGACAGTATTATGACCCTCTGATTTATAGCACGGGCGAAAAGTTTCTCTGGGAGAGATTAGGGAGCTTTGGAGATGACGCAAGAGGCCCACAATTCAGGAACCAGGACGGACATAAGCAAGATTAGTATATCATAAGCGGGAATAGCGGGCATAAGCAGACCGTCTAAGCACAAATAAAAGAGTACAACACACCAAGCTAGTCGACTGAGAGGTGGGGGGATATATCTTAAATGCCTCAAAAGTAGTTTTGTATATTGGAATACAAAATTACAATAGATAACTTGACACAGGATTTCTACACATTACTTGCAGAGATTATTATTTACCAGAGCGCATATCTTTGTAGATGAAGACAGTATAGATCCAGATATGCTGTTTTATGACAAAGATGCATTTTTCCAGTCTCTGGTGACAGAGAAGTTGTAGTTTTAGAGATTAGGTTCTCTGTAGACTAATTGTAGTAGTTATTTAATATCTAACTTAATATTACGCTTTTTGTGCATCGTGTGTTTGTATGATTAGGGGTTGCCCCGTAATATGGATTTTTTATGATTTTAGAGATTAAAATAGTAGTCTTGAAAAATAAAAATAATAACGCTTTTAATAGCAGGAGTAATTCTTAATTTAAGGAATGTTATAAATACTTGGATCAATGAGATCCAATGTAAAGAAGTTAAAGAAAGCTAAGTTTTTTTTAATTATGTTTATTTGGAGTTACCTTGTACTTTCTTTAAATGTAAATAGTTTATTTTAAATATTGTTTCACCATTCTTTCTGCATCATGTGCTCTGTTTTATTTCATTTATTGGCTGAACTATTTCTGTATTATGTTTTAGTTAATGTTAATTCAGTCAGAAATTAGGTTCATTAACTTATTAGCTCATAGTTAGGATTACTTTAAAAACAATGTCACAAGGCGATAATTTTATTTAATATTAAATATCCATTAAATTAAATATATGTTCGTTACCATTTACAAATCGCGACCAGAGCCTAGCGATCACGATTTATTTAAGCATTTATATTTAGATAAAGAAAGGTAGATATAATGGTAACCAAGATGTTTGAGAGTATTTTAATTACGTAACCAGTTTTTAATTAATCCCTAGATCTTCTCGGTGTGTTGATTGAAAGTGATCTCATTATTTTTTTTAATTAACCACTGCGCAAAAAAATATTTATTTTTAAAAAAATTTCATATAAATTATTTATATGCCGAGAGAACATTCAGGATACTTTTAAAAATCATTATTTTACTTTATAATCATTCCCTTCTATTGATTTCATAACATTTTCGTTGGTTGACGTAAAGAGAAAAAGTCCTTTAGTTATAGGGCAGAATAGCCGAATTTGGACCACTTCACATATTTTGAGGTGTAACTCACTTCATTTTTGGAATATCTACAAATTATCACTGCACGTGGTCAATCCATTCATCTACTAATTAAATAAATCTTTAGAGCAATTTCTATTTGAAAATATTAAGTTTTATTTTAATTTGCAAAATTTGTCAAAACTGGTCCAAATTCAGCGACCGGTCGCCTAAGTTGGACCCCCACTCTCCTAAATTGAACCAAACAATATTAGGCTGTTTTAATGAGTATGGAATATCACTAATTTTATTAAAAGGAAACAACACTAGATTAGCGAAACAATCAAACAAAACAACAACAATGAAATATAATGAAATCAAATGTCTGAATGTAAGAGTAATTGTTTTGAATCAAAAAGTATTCAAAATATAAATCAAATTGATAAGTAATTAAGAATAGAAATTATGGAACTAATTGTCAGTTACTTTAATATCATGTAAGAAGTGAGGCAAGGCTTACACAAGAATTTCTTTTTTTCATTTTTTATTCCAGCACACACAACATGGAAATATTTGGCAATCTGAACGCTGAGTCATTTCTACTACTTTATTTTTCTTACAAATTAGGCAAAACCAATCATCACTGTCTTGATTTTTCTTTTTAGATTCTGAATCATTAGACTTTTTTTTTTTTTTTTTGCAACAGAAGTTTTCTCTATCTTTTGCCTATAGTTCTCCCTTTGCATCATTTTTTTCCCAATTGAATTACGCCTGTATCTTAAAACTTGATGTTCCAATTGCTTTTGTGCTTTGAGAGCGTTTTTTTTTTTTCGTTTTCTTTTTTTTTTTTTTTTTTTTTTTTCATTTCAAGATTTACTTTATATGGCGAAGATGTTAACACAGCTGTTTTTGGCTACCTCTGTAGTTTGGCTTAACTGATTGTAACAAGGGAGTTAACATTTCTAATGATTTTTTGGCTTTTTGAGAGGTTTTGTAGCTGCAGCCTTCTCGCGGGTCAATGTCTTCACAACTTACTCTTTCCTTTTCGTTTCTTATATCTTTAAAAACTTTTGCTGTCACTGATGTTTTTCTTCCAGACTGTTTGTCTGTGTCGTTTTCATAATTTTTTGTTTATTCTCTTAGTTTTAGTAGGTTTCATGATTGCTGACTCTAACTCTAAAAAATAGTGTCCAAAGCGTACAGCTCTCGAAATTCCTTACTAACTTCTGAAATTTATGATCGTATACCTGGTCCAATTTAAGCAACTCAAATTGGTCCAATTATGAAAACTGTGCCATTTTTAAAAACAGATAACCTCAAGACTAAAAATAAAAACGAAAGCAAACAAATCCATGTAAAAAATATGCGCAATAAACACATGAATTTAGATATGTATATGAAAACATAACAACTTACCTTAGTTTTACAGTATTATGTTACTTAAGTAGGAAAACATTAGATCAAAACAGCTAATTTAGGATTTTAAAAACATTGTCTGAAAACAGCACGTGGAAGGCGAGTGCTTCTTCTAATCATAAATGACGTTATTCTGATAAGTAGTATTTCAACGGTAGATGACGTCTCTTTCTGTAGTTAACGGCAAAATCCCATCGGTCCATTTAAAGCAGTGGTCCAAATATGGCTACTCTCCCCTTATTCTATATTTACCTAATAACGTCATGTTAAAAGAAACATTTATTTTTACAATAGAGTCTTTGAATGCGACAACTATTTCTACTCTGATACTTTGTTCAAAGCCTATATTATGTTTTTAAGCGGTAATTTATTTTTGACTCATTCTGTGACTAAAACACTACTGATTGTAAAAAATCTGCGACTGTATTTTACAGACATGTTTGATTTAATAGAAAATATTGTTTAAATGTTAACTTCAAATACGTTGTTTTGATATTAAAATGACTCTAGTTATTTAAATCCATTGTAAATAATTCAACTCCACAGCATACAAAGTACTTAAAATAAAGTCACAAACTGTATACTTCGCAATTGCCGAGAAGAAAGTCTTTCAGTGAATAAAAATTTTCAACAACTGAATAATAATTACTAAGGTTGTTTCCCTTGTGATTTGAGTTAAAATGGATAGCCCTCACGTGATGTCAACGCTATTGATTTAGCAAGAAGTAATAAGGTTTAATTTCTTGTCAATTATAACTTCTCCGTTCGATTTTTGGCCAGATTATTTTATTTTATTTATTTATTTTATATATTTTTTTTGAGTAAATCTGGTGTGTGTACTTGTTTAATGTGCAATTGAAATATTGTCGGTTTAACTTTGTATTATGAGTGGAATAAACTTTTTTTATATTCCATCAAAAATCCTTGTTGTATAAAAAATTGCAGAGTAAAATTTTAAAAGCTTTCAAATTGAAATTGCGTTTTTTTTTCTGTTTTAATGGCCGATAAAATCAATAGAGTTATTCCGATGCCTATGAAATATGTACTATAGCATAAAAATGTCTTTAGCTAGAGTACACGTGGCTTTCACATTATACTGTGAACTTTTTTGAACGATTTTTTGAATAATTTTTTTAAAACCCTTTTTACGAAAAACGTCACATTTATGTATATGTTACGGTCAATATGATTAATCCAGTCATTATTAAAAATAACCAGTTATTATTAATAATGACCACGGTTATTATTAATAAGAACCGGCCTTTATGTCCGGTCATTATTAATAATAACCGGTTATTATTAATAATGACCGGATTAATCATATTGACCTTAACATATATATTTCTTTATTTCGTTGTGCACTTTTGAGACATTCTTGCTTAGAATTGTAAATCTTTTGTTATTTTATTTGTATATTTTTTATATATTTATTTTCGTTGTTGTTAATAAGAGAGAAATCCTTTCTGACTGTAGACTCTACTTGTATCGAAATGCTTCTTTTCTGAGCTGTACCATTAATATTAGGTGAAAACTGAAAACAAATTAAAAATGTTCTACCAAAGTATACATAATACTGTTCTTTAAACATGTTTTACTACAAGGATAGAAAAAAATTGGAGGTTGGCTTTTCTGGTGTATATTACATACAATCACCTTCAACGTACTACCTTACTGTAAATACTCACTTTTGCCAGCACGAATACACTTTCTGAAAACATTCCAGAAGCCTTTGAACGAGATGCTGTTCAGCTTCCTCAACATATGATGTATTCTTGAAGCGGTGTCTTTTGAAATTACCTTTGAGAGACATGTTTTTTCACAGTACATGTGCAATGTCACATGTGCAAATGTGTTTGTTAGGGATTTTTCAAAATGCTCGGAGACAGTAAGTCAGTTTAGGTGATTGTACTCTTAATAATTATCTGAAACAGACGAAAAAAATCTCATGGATTCTTAAAATATATAAAATTAGTTGATGTCCAAACACAATACTGATAAGATATATCAAAATATCAAAATATGGCGGCTGTTTGAAGTTTGAGAACAATTATCTGTACTAACATTTTATTTTCGAGATCTGAATTAGAAAAAAATTCACTTTTAAAAATTTGTTCTCAAACAAATAAATAAATAAATAAAATAAAAAACTTAATTCGTGTTCTTGAAACGTAATTCGTTCAATAAATTTTTTTAAAGTGAATTTAAAAAAAAATTTACTTTTAAAAATTTGTCCTCAAATTAAAAAAAAAAAAAAATAAATAAATAAATAAAAATAAATAAAAATAAAAATAAAAAAAAATCAAAACTCGACAACAATACAAAACTCTCTCTCTCTCTCTCTCTCTCTCTCTCTCTCTCTCTCTCTCTCTCTCTCTCTCTCTCTCTCTCTCTCAAAATATCTTTTTTTTTTTTTATAAAATTTGTGTTTTTGTTATAACATTTTAATAATGCAAAATAAAATCGAAAAATTAATCTACGTTAACATTCAATTATTAGTTGTCAGCCATAAAATAAAGAAATAACCCATTGAATATAAAAAATAAACAATAAAAAGTCATTAAATAGTATTGAAAATACATGCTACTGAGATAGCCATAACCAGTAACACTACACAGACGATAACGCTACACTATAAAAAAAATTCTGCATATGTACGTGTGATTTTGTGCACAATTTATGTGTTTGAACGGAAACTTTCTATTTTGAGTGAAAATCGTAAATTTCCCAGGAATAAACTGGAAATTTCCTTTTGATCCTTACTCGTTGAATATTAAAAGCGGCAGACCTCTTCTAAGACAGAGAAACGGAAATGTTCCTTTCCAATTGAGAGAAAATGGAAAATTTCCAGTTTCATTTTTAGGGTTTCGTTCATCTCACGAAACCCTATTACTCCCGCTCCGTTGTCTGTCCGTCACAGAGCCATTCTCGAAAACTATATAACTTACAGAGTTTAAAGTTCGTGTACATAGAAGAATACCAGCTGTAAAGAGCTCAAAATATTAAAATTTGAAAAAATCGTATTATTTTAATAAAGATAGATAAAAAACCAAAATTCTAACAGCCTTTTCTATTAAATTTAAACATGTTTCGTTATAGCAGATGCCAAAGATTTAAAATCCACAATGAAATTCTTTCTACAATAATTAATTTTCTATCAGACGATTTCCACGTAAAAAAATGAAAATGATATAAAAAGTTTCACCAATTGAAAAAAAATATGAAATAAAATTGATTGACGTCATAGTCGCAATAAAACGGAAAATGTCTAAGATTTCTCAATAATACAAGGAGTATGAGTACAGCGCCTAGAATACATAGTGTGGAAATCTGCTACAAAATAGTACTAAAAAATTGAATCCAATAAATGTACAACGTTGCTGAAAAGATAACGATGGGATCGCAGCGCCATCTGCTAGCTCTTGACATTGTATTAGAATGTTTCGACTGGTGGTAAGTATTTTAAATACTTAAATTATATCCTTTTCTCCTCTGACAGTGATTTTTATAAGCTTTTTTAAAATTATGAAAGCATGGCTAAAAAACGTGGTACGCATTTTTTTTTGTCTCTGGTTACAACACTATCGTAGGAGCACCGTTGCACATTTATAGGCTACAACTTTTTAGCACTTTTTAAAGCATTACAAGGATAGCCGGTTTCCACACTATGTATTCTAGGCGCTGTAGTATGAGTATGTGTTAGTACACAAAGCAGATTAATATCACGTCATTAGAGAATTAAAAAGAAAATCTGACGTCATATGGGAAGTTTAACGAATTTTTCAAATGTTTGAGAATAATACAAAGCTAGTATCAATGTAAATAATAGAGAATAGTAAATATATCAGTTTGAGAAACATATTGAATTGTGATAAAAATCCGATTATGTAAATATTCGCATATTTTAACATTTTGAAGGTGTACAATTTGTTTAATTTTTAAATTATTTTTTTAAATATGGCATTTAGTCTGTATGACGGATATTATTATTACAGAATATAATAGCGGGCTTGACCCGCTATCCGGCTGGTTTAGATATTCGAAAAAACGAAAAAATAGACCGGCAAATTTTTACTTTATAAAAAAACATGACTTTTTTTTGTTGCTAAATGAAATTTGTTTGAATTTATTAAAGAAAGGATAAAGTGTTTTGAAAGTAATATTAAACGAAACCCTTTGAGCGATCTTCGATCACACTTACCCAATTGTTTGTAATTGATGTTTCGGCTGATAATCACGTCGTTAAATGCGGCCATGTTATGTAGGGGACAAAGTATTCATCCACTAAGGATGAGTACCAAGGTACGAATACAGAGGATGGCAAGGCTATAAAAAATGGATGTAGTAATACGCAATACAAATACCTGTTCCGTGTAAATACACTGTGAAACATTTTCGTAAAATTTCAGTTGATGTACCGTAAATGAACGGTACTTGTACAGTTTTCACTCTTTACGGTATAAGTACCGTACTTCTAAGGTATATTAAGCGTAAAAAACCGTATACGTACCATTTCAATTATAAACGGTATTTATACCGTAAAATGATTGATTTTCAGTAAAAAATCGCTATTTATACCGTAAAATAATTATTTTTCAGTAAGGAAAAAGCTGGTAGCCCCGCCTTGGTGTACGGCAACCCCTGAAGTCATGCTCTTGCTTTTGTTACGTAATGCGTGCAGGCCTGAGGAGAGAGGGGAGTGCAGCCGGTACATATATTTTAAATATTTTACGGTAGATATACTGTCCAGTTAAATTACGTTACATACTGGTCACAAAGTTGCCAGCATATGTACCGTAATTTTTGACCAAAAATTTTTACAGTGTATGCATTAGTAATATAATTATTACTTAGATGTTTTTAAATATTGCTCCATTGCTCCCACATATGTCTAGAAACAGAAACTTTTCTTTTGAAAACGAGGTAATACAGAAAGGGTAGTTTTATGAAAAAATGGAGAATAAACGGCAACTTTGCTGCCAGTACATTTTCCGCTTTTCCAAAGAATTTGTTTACAGTGTTGCAGAGATTGCAGAGTTAAATATAGGCTGCAGGTTGCCATTAAAGTTTTATCTCGCCAACTGGTGATGTATTTTAGAGGATGCTGCTCCTTATCTCTAAATTGGCGTAGCAATCTGCTGCATACTCCCTCCGCAGTGGCACTGAAAATGAACATATAGGCAAGAAGCTGGAGAAGTCATCCAATGCGGGTTATTTGCATGTCTTTAACAAGTCGTTCAGCACAGGATGTTTGATTGCCTGGTGGTGTGATAACACTCGGCGGAGAAAATGAACAGTCCATGGCAATAAAATCTGGTTTGGGTCTGTCTACAGAGACAGTTTGTTTATTTTCCTTAATATCGAATTCAAAAGATTTATCGTCTCTGATTAAAAGTTTCCACAGAAGTTTGAACTTTCCACGTTCAGAAACACGACTGATCTTATAATGATTACGATTTTACTTTCTAAGTACGGAACCGTCAAATCAAGGTATTTTATTTAGAATGTTGGGCATTTCCATCAAAGTATGTGTACATCAATAACAACTATACTTATACTACTGAATTATAAGCATTTCATTTGTTCTCCGAATATTTCTCAATCATGCATTCAAAGAATATTTACTTATTTAACACGTGCTTCAATTTATCCAACGATATAGGCTAAATATAATTTTATGAAACGTACCAGTTTTTTGTATTTCTACTTCTTTTATTGAAAGAAATATTATTAGCATCATTCGAAATTTGTGCATGTTACATCAGCATTGATAAAACTTTAACAATAAGAAAAATAATGTTTCTTCAACTTCAGCTATTAATTGTCGTTTTTATTTTATTTAACATCGATCAAATACTTTAGGAAAAAACTTATGCTGAATCTATGAGGTTTAGGTGATATTAAAGTTGACATGAAAGTCCGTATGGTATATTTGTTTCAAATTTCTTAAATATATCATGTTTTTCAGACAACAAATTCGCAAGATTTTCTATAAAATAATTACGAAATACTTTTGGAAATTTAATTTTTTTTTTATAATTATAATTGCAAATTACATTTGAAATACTTCAGTTTATGTAATGATACTTGAAAATTTACTTATGATGTTGGCATTTTTATTCAACATATTTATCTTTACATCTATAATAGCTATACTTATGTTTGATTATAAGTATACCTTTTTATTCAGAATATTTCTCAATCATCTCTTCAGAAAATATTTACTGATTTAAAACATATTTCAATGTTTCAAGCAATTTTGAATATCTGACTAATTAAGACTAAATATAATATCATTAGAACGTATTCCTTTTTTTTATTTCAACTTCTTTTACTGGAAGAAATAGTACCTTTATCTTTAAAAAGATAAGCATTTTTATGAGCAATGAAAAAATTTAACAAAATAAGAAGATTTTTTTTTTTAACTTCAGTTAATAATTGCCATACTCAATTATTTTTAACATTGACGAAATATGTTAGAAAAAAACTTATTTTGAAATTTATGAGGTATAAGTGATATTACAGTTAACATGAAACGCGCAATGGCAGATTTCGTTTATAAAATTTCTTAAATATAACGTATGTTTTTCAGACAAGATATTTTTAGAAAATACTACTATAAAATATTAACAGAATAAACCTTTTCGAAATTATTTTTTTAATATATTTAACGGCAAAGCACACTTGAAATACTTTAGATTATGAAATGATACTTCACATTTACAGTACAATTTACGTACTAGTTTGGCATTTTTCTCCAGTGTACTCCTCAGTACAGCTGCAAACAGGATTTCCTCCTACTATGTTACATGTGCCGCCATTTTCGCAATAATATTCACATCTTTAAACTTTGTATATGTATACAATGTTTATAATAAAACCATATATGAAATTTCAAGAACCACTATTCAATATAACTCAAAAGAATAAATGCTATATTAAGCGATTTCTCTAAAACAAACATCTTATATTCGTCCAAAATATTAAAAGAGAAAATCTCCAAAAGTTTCTATAATTTTGTTTCAAATATGTAAACGATTGCATCTTGAAAAATGTGACGCACATTGGTCCCAAATCGCGATCATGTGATAATATAATTTCATTGTACGTATTTTATTTTATTTATTTTTTTTTTTTTTTTTTTTTTTGTCTTTCAAGTTCTTTCATTGGAAGAAATAGTATTTTCATCATTAGAAGGTTGAGAATTTTTATCACCAAATAAAATGTAAAAGAATAATTGAAAGAATATTTATTTAACTGCAATTATTAATTTCGATTTTTAATTCTTTTGAACATCGATAATATATACGTTATAAAAAAAATTATTTTGAAATATATGAGGTATAAGGGATATTATAGTTATCATGAAAGGCCCTATGGTAAATTTCGTATTTTAAATTTCTTAAATATAACGTTTGTTTTTCAGACAAGGTATACGCAGGATATTCTATAAAATATATACGAAATAAACCTTTTGGAAATTTTAAAATTTATTTCCATTATATATCTATTGGCAAATAACATTTTTGATTATATATATATATATATGTATATTTTGAATGGCAAATCACAATTTAAATATTTCAGATTATATAATGATATTTCAAATTTACAGAACAATTTACGTACTAGTTTGGCATTTTACTCCAGTGTAGTTCTCCGTACAGCTGCAAACAGCATATCCGTCTACTACGTTACATGTGCCGCCATTTTCGCAATAATATTCACATTTATCTGAAAATATTACGACATTATACACTGTAAAAAATTTTCAGAAACGTTTCTGAAAGTAACGGAGACCTGTGCTGCACGATACTAACAGAAATGTTTCTGATTCGATCAGAAAAATGTTTCGGCTAAAACACGGAACCTTTCCGATTCGTAATGAAACCTTCCTGAATATATCTGAAACCTTTCTGAATATATCGGAAATCTTTCATTACGGATCGAAAAGTTTCTGAATATATAGGAAATCTTTCAAAATATATTGGAAAAGTTTCTGAATATATCGGAAATCTTTCATAATGTATCGGAAACTTTTCTGAATGTATCTAAAACCTTTCTGAATATATCTGAAGTGTTTCTGAATATATTTTTATCTATTTTTATTATATATTATCTGAATTTTAAAAGAATACTTGAAAAGATTAGAATTTCTGTTCTTTTAAATATTCTAATCAAACTTTTTTATTATAATGATTCTTTTTTCTAGGCGAAATTATTCGGTATATTGCGTGATATTTTTCAGTTTGTATCAAAATTTTATCAAATATGTTTTAACCCTAATATTTAAGAATATTCACGCAGAGAATATTGGGGAATGGAGATATTTACCTTGTTTTTTAACAACATATCATGAAAAAAATATGGGATTCATACAGCTTCACAAATCAAGTATTTATTTTTAAAAATTAAAAAAAAAATAGCATATATACTTAGAAAGAAAACTTTCAAAATTTTCATTAACATGAAATAGACAAACTAAAGCTATACTAATATATTTTCGATACATTTCAAATAATCTAACTCCCAGCAATATAAAATGATTAAAACTTATGTATGAGCTTTCCAAAAGCAATGCAGCTTCAGAGATCTGTTTATCTGTTAATTTTTTCGGTCCTTAAAAGGTAATTTTTCATATTATAATAAGACAGTTTACAAAAATTCTCATCTTAAAACTGGGCCCTACACAAAATTTTTCGTTCCAAAACAGTATCCTTTGTCTTAAAAACAAGACTTTACCACCTCAAAAACTGAACTTTTCACTTTAATGATTAAAAAATAAAATCTGACCTATCACAAAACAATTGAACTTATCAAAGTGCATAGCTTTTTTATGTGTAAAGGATAGATACAAAGGAACCTGATATAACGATAATTTCAAATTCACAAAATTATGACCGGAATTTTTAAAAATATTAAAAAATACTTCAGTTTCACAATGACAGGACCCTGTGAGAAAAATCTGGACATAACCCTGAGAATAATAAAAACACCTAGGAATTTTTTTTTCAGAATTAGAATAAAATAAATAAATATAGTTTGTTTACTTTAAAACGATATTTTTAAAGTCAGACAAGTCAATTTTCAATATATAGTATTGTAAAAGTTAGAGTTCTGAAACATCGTTAAAAAATATATATAAACAAACACACAGTACCGCCGGCAGATATTATTCTTTAAGAGATAAAATTGCTACTAAATGGTATTTATAAACCATATTTATTGAAGCAACATTAAAAAAACTTAAAATGAGAGACAAAGGATTTGTATTTTTATATTTTAGAGTATATTTTAATAATTATCCTTCCAACTCAAAGTATCTAAATGCGCATGTAAATAGTCCTAAATGTTAGGGTTAAGACATTTGTTAAAAATATTGATATAAACTGAAAAATATCACGCCATGTATGAGATAATAATGAATATAAACCAGAATCATTATAAAAAATATTATTAGGGTATTTAAAACAGCAGAAATTCTTACCTTTTCAAATATTCCTTTTTTTAAATTATCTTTTTGGACCGCTCGAATAACTAACATAATATTATCCACAGCCAACAACGTGCTGCTTTAGCTTTGCCGTTAACAGGGTAAACTGGTTGAAATAGTTGAGAAGAGAAATATTTGGAATGCGCACAAACTGGTTTGCTATATAGAAGAGGGTCGGTTTCAATCACCTAAACCTAAACATACGGAAAGGATTCTGATGGTTTCAGAAAGTGAAAATAGCTCTCAGATATCCGATGGTATCAGAAACATTCCTGTTAGAATACTAAACGTTCCAAATATTTTTTACAGTGTACATACAGTATATTACAGTATACAGAGTATAGTATATATAGTAGTGAGCTATAGAAGATAAATAAACATAGTAAACAAAGTATAATCTCGTATGTCACATCCATAAACATCTTTAAACTTTGTGTATATGTACAGAGTGTCTCATTTATTTTGCAACCCGCGTAAACGCAAAGCAAATGAACAACACAAGTGCACGCGCACACCGTTAGCACAGGTAGCGGTGTGGAGGGGTGTGCAAACAACAATACTAACACACTAGAAAACCGCACGAAACACTTCAGTGCTAAGAAGAACGAAGTGAAAGGTAGTTTTACGTCATGGTGCTATGTGCAGAAAAAAAACGCGTTTATTATTGAACATTATTTTCGAACGTCTTCGTACAAAACAGTCCAGGAACGATATGAAAACAAGTTTCCAGACTAGGTGGTGCCGAATAAAAGCAAAATTAAGCGAATCGTGGACTATTTTCAAACAGAATGGACTGTAGAATCGAAAATAAAGAACCGTCTGTCGTTTGTCCCAACTGACCACAAAATGAAGGAAATCGAGACGGAAATCAATGAGAAACCGGCCACGTCAGTAAGAAAATTAGCTTTACAAACAAATGTTTGGTTTCAACAGGATGGCGCTCCTGCACATACGGCCAACAACACTCTGTCATTTCTCCAAGAATTTTTTGGTGATCAGCTAATTACAAAAGGACCATGGCCTCCACGCAGTCCAGACCTGTCCCCGCCCGATTTCTTCTTGTGGGGATATTTGAAAAATCGCGTGTTCCGTGAACCGGTAGCCTCGATTACGGAACTGAAAACTAGCATTACGGAAGAGATAAACGCTATCACACCAAACACATTACAGAATGTGTCTCGAAACCTCCTGAAACGAGCCCAGATATGTAAAGATGAAGACGGCGGTCTCTTCCAACAAACACCTTTTGTAGTCGTTTAAGCACTTCTGTAAAATAAAAATTAATGTTTGTACATTGTTCTTTTTTTTGGGTTGCAAAATAAATGAGACACTCTGTATGTAACGTTTAATAAAACCATATACTTCTTAGAAATGCACGAAGAACTATTAAATATAATTCAAAAGATTTATGTCATATTAGACAATTTCTCCAAAACAAACATCATATTTTCGTCTAAAACATTCAAACAGGAAATCTCCAAAGATCTCTGTAACTTTGTTTCAAAGTTGTAAACGATTGCACTTTGAAAAATGCGAAGTACATTTGTTCAAAATCGCGATCATGTGACCAAAAGTTTTCATATTTCGATATGAAATATATTTCACAATATTCATAAATATCTATTTTACATATGACGTTGACATTTTTATTGAAAATATTTATATTTACATTAATAATAGTTTCATTTTAAATTTATCAATAATAGTTTGACTGATGATTGATTTTAAGATGTATTTTTATTCAGAATATTTTTCAATCATCTCATCAGAAAATATTTGCTGATTTAAAACACGTGTCAATGTTTCAAACAATTCTGAATATCTGACCAATTACGAATAAATATAATATGAAAAAACGTACTTATTTTTCGTATTTCAACTTTTTTTTATAGTTATAAAGACTACTTCCTTCATAAGAAAGTTAAGCATTTTTATCAGAAATGAAAAAAATTAAAGGAATAAGATAAAAAATGTTTATTTAACTTTAACTTTTAAATACCATTCTTAATTTATTTAACATCGATAAAATACATTAGAAAAAAATTCGTTTTGAAATATATGAGGGATAAGTGTTATTATAGGTAACATAAAAGGCGCAATGATAAATTTTGTTTTCTAAATTTTTTTACATATAGTTTTAGTAACAAACGGGGGAGCTATCGCCCCCTTACTTTAGTTAAATGGGTTTTTCATGCAGAATAATCCGATTTGCTTCAATTTTTGTATATAGGTTCATTGTGATAATGTGCTTCCCTGATTAGTTTTGGGGGTTCATTGGTTAAATATAAAGTGGGAATCGGCGGGCTAATACCCCCTTCATTTAGATAAGTGTTTTTTTCATGCAGAATTATCCGATTTGCTTCAAAAATTGTATATAGGTTCATTGTGATAATGCGCTTCCCTTATTAGTTTTGTTAGTTCATTGGATAAGTGTAAAAGGGGGAACGGGGGCTGATCCTCCACTTAATTTATTGTCGATTTCTTCAATTTTCGAGGAGCATTATTCTTTGAAATAAGAGTATAATATACAATTGATGAGAATAGCCTGTGAGCTCAGTGCCATCTGTTTAACTGGGCACTTTTCTTTTTATTATACAATATATAATACATTTCTCCCTCTTCTTAAAATACTTTTTTTGGAAGTAAAGATTTGCGATTTAAATATAGATCGCTATATTTATGGGTTAGGATATGCACAAGACTTCGTTATAGTGACTGTCTTATAATAGATTTACAGGGGTGAAATCCACAGGACTCTATTAAAAAGATTGTCATTTTAACGACTGATTCATTGGAAATTCACAGGACCTCGTTATAGTGATCTCTGTATTACGATATATGGCTGAGAAGCACACAGTGTCCTGTTATTTTGATCACAGTATTAAAAATTTATGGCGTGAAACTACATTGCCCATTTACAATGATCGCAATGTATCTTAGACTAACCCATTTTTATTTATTTTATCTGAAAGCTCTTCCTTCCCCCTAGATAATCCTGAGCAGGGACGAACGATACTTGGTCAAGGGCCTCAAGGGAAAAAAATTATTATTTATGTCGTGAAATCTTTATTTACGTGCATTTTTTATATAGGTATTAGTTATTTTCGATAATTTAAAGTAAAGTATTTTATTTATATTTTTCAGTTTGCATGTAAAATTATTTTCTTGGCCACAAGCGATGTTCGGGCAATACTTTTCAAAAGACATTTGGGCCCCACACAGAAGAGCCCGGCTAAGCAAACGAAAACTGTCTAGTATTCAATAAACTATTTACGGAATAAACTTTTAGAAATTTTAAAATTTGTTTTTTTAAATATATGTAACGGCAACGCACAGTTCAAATATTTTAGATTATTAAATGATATACTTCAAATTTACAGAACAATTTACGTACTAGTTTGTAATAGTACGTGGCATTTTTCTCCAGTGTAATCTTCAGTACAGCTGCAAACAGGTTTGCCTCCTACTACGTTACATGTGCCGCCATTTTCGCAATAACCTTCACATTTATCTGAAAATATTATGACATTATAGAAACATGATGCTATAGTATACAGAGTATAGTATAGATAGTAGTGAGTTAAAGTAAAACAGCAAATTACAAAAAGTATAATTTCGAATGATACATCCATGAATATCTTTAAACTTTGTATATATAATGTTTAATATAAATATAAACTTCTCAGAAATGTATGAAGAACTATTCACTAAATCTCAAAATATTATTTCATATTAACCAATTTCTCTAAAAAAAATCATATTCGTCGAAAATATTAAAATAGAAAATCAATAAAAGTCTCTGTAATTTTGTTTCAAATATTAAACGATTTCACTTTGAAAAAATTCGACTCACATTGGTTCCAAATCACGATCATGGGCAAGAAAATTAGCCAATATACAGTGCGCGAAATATTTATGGCCTCTCACAGTTTTGGCTGATATATTATAATGACAAAAAAAATCGTGTGCTATTTCCTCCGTTGTAACATGCAAAGTAAACACGTATACATCGGTAGCTGTATACGTTTGGCATAAACGAGAAAAATGGCCTTACTCAAACTAAAGTTCTTCTGTATGCGTGTCGTTTAGCAGAAATATTGTTTTATTAATGACAACAGTTTAAATAGACAATTCAATAAATTATTTTTTTAAAGTGTAATATTAAAAAAATAATTATTTTGCCATCAGGCTCACGACTTGCTGATATCGAAAAGAGTAAAATTGATGTTTTAAGAGCACAAACAAATGTGTACCCTACAGATATTACCAGGGATATTGACAGAAATTCAAAAGTTGCACGAAATTACCTTAAAGATCCACCAGGGTATGGAAAGAAGAAGAGCACGGACAGACTACCCACAATAACGAATAAGGAAATCCGTCTTTTGAGGCACAAAGCATCAAATAAAATTCTAACAACTACACAAATAGGAAATGAATTAAATTTGCCAGTTATTGTTCCTCAAACACAATAGTTGCTGACAACAAATTTGGACTTAGCTCGAGGAATCTCCAGAAAAAACTGATGCTGTCTTCAATTCATAAGGCTAATCGGAAAGAATTCGCTCGCAGCCATTTGCGTTGGAGCTGTGAACGGCGAAATTTTATTGTTTCTGATGAGACAAAAATTGATCTGGATGGTCCAGATGGTATTCAGAGCTAATGGAAGGATAATTAAAAAGCACCTTTAATATTTTCCACTAGACAACAAGGAGGGAGTTCGATAACGATATGGGATGCAATAGGATGGGGGGGAGGTATATTGAATTCCTATATGGAAAATGAACAGTTCTGGTTACCTGAACATGCTGCGTAAGCAGTTATCGCGGAATGGACTTAAAACGGCCGGAAGAAATTGGTTGTTTCAGCAAGACAACTGCAAAATTCATGCGTCAAAGACATCTAAGGATTGGTTCAAGTCGAAAAAAATTAAACTGCTAGAACCTTGGCCAGCCGTATCACCTGATTTGAATATAGTAGAGAATATTTGGTATGAAATAGCAAGAAAAGTTTATGCAAATGGCAATCATTTTATGTCCAAGGACAATTTCAAAACAGCTGTTCTTGAAGCATGGAACTCTATTGATATGAAATATATTCAAGACTTTTACGAAAGGCTTCCACGTCGAATGTACACCTGTTACAATGCCAAAGGCGAGTGGAACAAATATAAAATATTTCTTGTTTGAACAGTTAATATAGGGGACTTTAAGCTAAAAAGGCCATAATTATTTCGAAATTTATGTATCATTCAAACAAATACAAAGCCTGTATGAGTCTATTTTTTGAACATACGCAATTTGAATGATCATTGAACATAATATAGAGTATAATATTTTGTATTCCACATGTGTTTATTAAATTGTAACTATATATTTTGTGTTTGGTTAAAATTTGCAAAAGGGCCATAATTATTTCAATCACTGTAGTTAACACATTGTTAAACACATGGCCAATATAGTTACCATCCCATGGTAGATTTCGTCTTTCAAATTTCTTCAATGTAACGTATGTTTTTCAGACGAAGTATACGCAGGATATTCTATAAAATATTTACGGAATAAACCTTTTGAATTTTTTTAATATATTCTTAATGCCAAACCACGCCTTAAATATTTCAGGTAATATAATGATATTTCAAATTTACAGTACAATTTACGAACAAGTTTGACATTTTTCGTCGTTATTTATTGAGAGTAAATTTTATTCAAATTTACAGAAACATTTACGTAAATTAAACTAAAACAAACATCTCATATATGTCCGAAATAGTAAAATAGAATATCTCCAATATTCTCTGTAATTTTGTTTCCAATTTTGAAACGATTTCACCTAAAAAAAAATGCGATACACTCAGTTCGCGATAATGTGACTAAAAATCAGAAAACCGAAGTTTAGTATTTCAGGATGAAATATATTCCATAATATTCAGAAATATCTCTTTTCCATATGGTGTTGGCATTCTCATTCAAAATACTTATCTTTACATCTATAATAGCTATACTTATGTTTCATTATATGTATGCTTTTTTATGCAGAAGATGTCTCAATCATCTCTTCAGAAAATATTTAGTGATTAAAAACATGTTTTAATGTTTCACACAATTTTGAATTTCTGACCAATTAAGACTAAATATAATATCATTAAACTTATTTATTTTTTGTATATCAACTTCTTTTATTGGAAAATAGAGTACTTTAATCATTAGAAAGATAAGTATTTTATGAGCAAGGAAAAAATTTAAAAGAAAGAGAGAAAGAATGTTACTTCAGTCATCCATTGCCTTTCTTAATCTTTTTAACACCGATAAAATTATGTTAGAAAAATATATATTTTGAAATCTACATTGTTTAAGTGATGTTATAGTTAACATGAAAAGCACAATCGTAGATTTTGTTTATTATCAAATTTCTTAAATACAACGTATGTTTTTCAGACAAAGTATTCGCAGAAAATTGTATAAAATATTTCCGGAAAAAACCTAATGAAAATTCTAAAATTTCTTTCCTTTATATTTCTAATGACAAATAACACTTTAAATACGTCAGATTATATAATGATATTTCAAATTTAAAGAACAATTTGCGTACTAGTTTCGCATTTTATTCCAGTGCAGTCCTCAGTGCAGATGCAAACAGGATATCCGTCTACTACGTTACATGTGCCGCCATTTTCACAATAATATTCACATTTATCTGAAAATATTACGACATTATACGTACATTATGCTATATTTTACAGAGTACAGTATATATATAACAGTGTATAGTGAGCTATACAAGTTAAATAAGCATATTACAAAAAGTATAATTTCGAAAGACACATCCATGAGCATCTTTAAACTTTGTGTATATGTATAGAATATTTAATAAAACCATATACTTCTCAGAAATATACGAATAACTAGTCAATGTCACTCAAAAGAGATATGTCATATTAAACAATTTCTCCAAAACACACACCTGATATCCGTCCTGATATTTCAGGAATTTCCAACATATACAATATTCGGAAAAATATCCGAATACTTTTATTCAGCCCTGTATATGATCTATAGATTTGTTTATATACTACATAGGATGCTAAATTTTAGTTTAGTTAGGAAACGCGTAGCACAGTTTAAAATTCTCCTTCTGGAGTTTCTGTCAATAAACGGAAATGTGTTCGCGAACTTTTGTGCTGCCCTGTATAGGATCTACAGAGTTTATACACACCAAGTAATAGACAAAAAGTGAGTTAAATTTAAAATCGCATTCAGCAACTTAAAACGCACTTCTAGGAATTATTTTTAACAGACAGTAGAGAATTATTTTGCGTGTCCCTGTAAATGAACAATGACTGCTATACACACAATATTCTGCAGTAAACCTCTTATAATCCACCTTAGTGATATATATCAATTTCAATGCGTTTAAAATAGAGAAACATTATATATTTAAACCGCAAGCGATTTTTCTCCATAGACGTAATATAACGGAATTCTTTTGACTGTCCCTGTAAAGTAACTATAAGTGCTATGCACACCCTATTTCATATTAAGCTTCTTGTACTGCACCTTAGTGATATATATCAATTACAATGTGTTTGAAATTGTGTAACAACATTAAAATAAACCGCAAATGATTTTCCCCATAGACCGTAATGTAACGGAATTCTTTTGAGTGTCCCTGTAAAAAAACTATAAGCGCTACACACTTCAGTTGAAATAGGAAACATGCTATAGATAACGACAATAACATATAAAAATTGCAGGGCAATCCGAGCATATTTACGGGAGTTGGAGGACGGACAGACAAACCGAAGTCATAAACACTCTTCAACTAGGTTGAAAAGTGTTAAAAAGCCCATTGGTCTGAAATCGCGATCATGTGACCAAATGTTTTCGTATTTCGATATGAAATATGTTTCACAATATTCATAAATGTCTATTTTACATATGATGTTGGCATTTACATTCAAAATATTTATATTTACATCAATAATAGTTTCATTTTAAATTTATCAGCAATAGTTTGACTAATGTTTTATTATAAAATGCATTTTTATTCAGAATATTTCTCAATCATCTCATCAGAAACTATTTGCTGATTTAAAACACGCGTCAATGTTTCAAAGATTTCTGAATATCTGACCAATTACAAATAAATATAACATGAAAAAACGTATTTATTTTTTGTATTTCAACTTCTTGTATTGGAAGAAAAACTACTTTCTTCAGTAGAAAGTTAAGCATTTTCATCAGAAATGAATATATTTAAAAGAATAAGATAAAGAATGTTCATTTAACTTCAGCTATTAATTGGCATTCTTAATTTATTTAACATCGATAAAATACATTAGATTTTTTTATTAAAAAAATGTATGAGGAATAAGTCTATTTATAGTTTACATGAAAGACGCAATGGTAAATTTTCTTTTTCAAATTTTGTTACATATGATGTATGCTTTTCAAACAAGGTATTCACAGGATATTCTATAAAATATTTACGGAATAAAACTTTTAAAATTTTTAAAATTTGTTTTTTTATTATTATTATTGTTAAAGAAAACTTATACTTTAAATAATTCAAATTATGTAATGATATTTCAAATTTACTGTACAATTTACGTACTAGTTTGGCATTTTTCTCCAGTGTAGTTATCGGTACAGCTGCAAAGAGTACTGCCTTCTTCTACGTGACATGTGCCGCCATTTTGGCAATAATGTTTACATTTATCTAAAAGAATTACGACATTATAAGTACATTATGCTATAGCATACAGAATATAATATAGATAGTAGTAAGCTGTAGAAAGTAAATTAGCAAATTACAAAAATTATAATTTCGAATTACACATCCATAAACATCTTTAAACTTTGCATAAATGTATTTAATGTTTACTAAAAAGCATATAATTCTCATAATTGTACAAGAACTATTTCATATATCTCAAATAAATTATGTCATATTTACCAATTTCTTTAAAACAACCATCTTATATTCGTCCGAAATATTCAAAGAGAAAATCTCGAATATTTTATGTAATTTTGTTTCAAATTGGTCAACGATTGTATCTTAAAAGATGCGACAGTTCGCATCCTTTGAAGTTTCATTGAGGTTTCGCATTTCAAAATGAATTACATTCCACAATATTCCGAAATATCTGTAGGTTTATACAGTTATATATTTTGGTTTTATACACACGTGAATTCACAATGCAATGGACGATTCTTGTTGTGGAGTGAATTTCATTCAAATTCACACGCTTATTAAGCTCTTTTCACATTATTTATTTATTTTTAAAAATACATTCAATTAACACTTTAATTTAATTTTTGGATTGCAGAAAGTTAAAAGAGGTTGGTTTATTTTTAAAAATACGAGGGGCAGTCGGAAAATAAGTTTCCCTGGCGACTGTGGACAGAGGTGTGTATGAAAGACAAAAAATGTAATGAGACATTAAAGATAAAACATAACTTTATTTTTCCACATAAGTACTAAGTGCATTGAGACATTTGTCATACCGCTTTATAAGCTTCAAAAAGCCCTCCAGTGCCTGCGCAGATGGCGACGTTGCAGTCAACAGCGGCATCTGCGCAGACACTGCAACAGCGCCATCTGCTTGATTGCGGTCGACCTCTACCCAATGATGTATCGGTGTCTTGCACGATAGCGTTCACCTGCTTTGTCGTCTTTCGCCCATAGCCGTTCAACGCTTCGTTTGTATACAAAGCCCTGATTTTTTCCTGGAGGGCTTTTTGAAGCTTATAAAGCAGTATGACAAATGTTTCAATGCACTTGGTACTTATGTGGAAAAATAAAGTTATGTTTTATCTTTAATGTCTCATTACATTTTTTGTCTTTCATACACACCTCTGTCCACAGTCGCCAGGGGAAATTTATTTTCCGACTGCCCCTCGTACATAGTTTTAATAGTTAATAAATTACATGTAATTAATGTATACTGACTTTGTCTAGGAATCTAAATAATATATTCCTAGTCTTTAAGAAGGGAGGAGTGGTGGATGAAGAAAAAACAGTCATAGTGATTGTAGGGTAGAATAGCGAGACAGATCAATTAACTGCTCACTACAGGGCTGTGCACCTGTATACAACCCGTATACAATTTAGATCGCCGTTTCTCACTAAATCCTAAAACCCCAAGTGATTTCTTTTCTTTTAAGGGGATGGACATTACATTTTCTGCTTCCAATGTTACAGGAATCTGCCGTATGATGCAGTGCGCGTTATAGTCAATAAAAATTGAAGTATAAAAAAAACTCCTCCGAGTTTTCCGGATATGCTTCCTGTTCTTTTATTCTGTCTCGAATTTAGATCCCGAAAACAGATCTGAGATTCAATAGATCCCACACTGCGTTAGCAAAATTAGCACAAACTGAACCTTTAAAAGTAGATTTCAATGGATCCAAAATTATATTCCGCACAAGTAATCACCAGGAAGCTATCATAAGAGAGTCTCTGGAAATAATATCTAAATAAGAAATAATATGTAATAATATGTATTATCATATGATAGCCACGCAGTCTGGAATGAATTAATACATGATTGATTAACCTGTACTTGCTTTTGAAATGTTGAACGACCTTTCCCATCCCACCTTATATTCCACACCCTTGAAGTAAAATGGTTTGTTCCGGGCAAGCTAGAAGACGCGAAGAGACAACAACTCAACTTAACTATTAGTTTTTCACTGATGGTGACCGAGTAAGTTCGGTTGAAAACGTTTTGATTTTAAAAGGACTTTAATGTGTATTTAAATGTTTTTATGTATGCTTTTACGCACCTTCAAGCAATGTATTTACATTTATTTGTATCTTTATGAATTTTAATTATTAAACAAGGTGAATTGCACTGAAATTTTAACTTTTTATTGAGTATTTATAATTGTGAATCTTTTCTGATAGGTTCACGGTATTCATAACTCAATTATTTTTCTTTAAAAGAACTTTTTATATTAGATGTCTTCCAAAATTTGACAACAATGTCTAAGAATTCGCAAGTTCAACATATATTTTTAAACAGTTCCGGACAATCCGTAGAAGCACATTTTCAAACTAGAATATTTTTGTCTGAAAAGATTTGAAATGCTAAGCTGATATTTTGTTTCTGTGTGTTAGAAAGAAAAAGGAGGTCAAACCTTGTGATACAAGAGATGTCTGTTTAGTTCATATTATTTGTTCTAATTAGCATTCAATGTAATATTTTAATTTTGAATAACAGAAAAAGTAATTGTTTGGTCAATATTAATAATGGTTCATTGCTTGTGAAATAGATGTTGAACATACGACAGTAATTTTTTTTAATCAGAAAACGATTCAGATGCTTTCGGTTGACATTCTTATTATCAAACTTAAAGGATAAAACAACAAATCCCATTTTCTCAATTTCTAAAATAACATTTTTACACATTTTATTTAACTGTTAACCAGTGATGTTTGAAACAGTGTTGACGCTAACTAAATCTGTATATTTCAACAAAACCTACGAAACCATAATTACTTCAGCAGTTATAGCTTTTTTTTCATGTCCTTAGTACTTGACCGGCTTAAAATCTCATCTCAGACTCTATATAGATATCGTCTAATTGCAGATTAGCCAAATATTCTTGGTAGTTTCCAAATATTTAATCCTTTACTTAAATTGGATATAGGCTTCAAGAGAAACTTTTTAAGATAACTTTCTTATTAAATTTTCAATTTTTTTGGATGCGAAAATTCAATAATTCAGTTTTTACTAAGGTATAATAAATATTAGCTGAGAGAACATATAAACACAAAGAAAATAGTGTTGTTTTATTAGTATAACGTTTTCCATACTTACGAGAGTGTGGTACAATCAACACCGCCGCTGAAATTAGTAAATTACAAGATTCCTCATAATTTGGTATGATTTCATAAGGGATACTTCAATATCAATAAAAAATTTCTCATCTAGATTTTGAGTTGACTCAAGACATAAAACTAAATCCTTTGAATTTGTTTTAGTAGCAATTTTACTTTTATGCGGAAGCTTGCTTTCATGTATTTTGATATTATTCACAAAAAATATAAAATCTAAATTTTGCTTAACATTAATACAATTAAATGACAGGGCACTCACTATCAATTTCCATATAGCACCTTTTCCTTTCTTTTAAGAACTTCCTAAGAACGAGACTTTACTTTTCACATTTGCATGTGTTTTACCACATCATTTACTAAATTAATTGAGTTTTCTTTTACCTACTTTTTATGTTGAGCTATATTTTCTATAATTGGAGAATCGAATTTTTATCAGCTAATCTTTTAACTGAAGAAGATGGTTCACGTAAATAGGATGGCAAATTATGACAGATGGAAATTATTACATTTTCGACAAACTTTAATATGTCATGTGAATAGTCTCTTGTCTTACCATTAACCATTAGAATGTCCACTTTTATAACAGATGATGCAGGAAAATAGAACTTTCAATCTGCTTATATAAGTAGGAATTTTTCTGAGTCACTGAGAATTCAGAAGTTCATTTTCTTTGGTAATCTAAGTGTTGTTGCTCTTTCTTTTTAAATATCATAATTGGACCTACAACCCAATACTCTACATCGTCTTGGCATTAGGACACTAAAAAAACACAATAATTAATATTTTTGAGCTTGCAGTATTTTACCTCGTAAGGGAATACCTCAACGATATAGTGTTTCTCTTTCCCAATCGTAGAGTGAGGAAATTAATATTTGCCTTTTTTTTTAAATCTGTCAATTCAACAAAGTTAAATAGAAACCTTTAACCGGCAAACAGACACAACTGTAGCAAACCACAAGAGAGAAAGCACTGCAGCGATGTCAACAAATCTATAGTCAGGTGGATCACAGCCATGCTGTGATCAGGCGGTTTCCGCCCCGCTCCCAGGTACTAACTTGTCAAGCTAGGCCCTCATGCCGGCAGGTAGGGGCCTGGTTAGCGGTATATGAAAAAAACATGGGGAAGAAAAAGAAGATAAAAATGTTGTCAAAATCTGTTACTATTTGGAGTCCAAATATCTTAATATTTCCTACTGTTCCAGTGTAAGATGTACTAAAATGTCAAAACGCTAAAGAAGGTTATTAATATTATTTAAAATGCATTCAAAAACTTCCAATCTATCTATGAGTAAAATGCATTCAAAAACTTCCAATCTATCTATGAGTAAAATGCATTCAAAAACTTCCAATCTACCCATGAGATTCATTTTAAGTTTTATTCTGGTCCTCCTTCAGACAGTTGTTTTTAATTATTTTATCCAAAAAGAAAATCCAACAAATTTGCTCAAATATAATTCATAATTAATCGTTTGTAAAAATTTGTGTTGTTATTTAGTTTTTGTCCTGAAAGTCCTAAAAGTCAATTTATCCAATTCCTGGGGATTTTAGAAAAATGCACCATTTTCTCAAATAATGTTTTATTTTATATCTACAAAAATTGTTTTAAAGTAAACTACAGCAGTTCTTTAAATTAAAGTTTTTGGTTACCAATATAATTTATTACAAAAGGTCGACTTCTAAGGAAATAAAACTAAAAAATGCAAAAAAAAAATAATAAGTTCAGTTATAAAGGTTGTTATATTGTTTGGTGAGAGGGTTTATTTATTGGCTAAAGGATCCTAAAGTCTCGGGGAAAATAATATCGCATCAGATGGTTAAAAAAAATCACTTTCACAGAGGATGAATAATTAATTATATTTTCCGTCTTGGAACTAAAAAACAATATAACTAAAAAATAGAAAAAAGAATGAGTTCAGTCATGAAGGTTGTTATATTGTTTAATGAGAGGGTTTATTTATTGGCTAAATGGTCCAAAAGTCTCAGGTAAAATTATATCGTTTAAGATGGTTTAAAAAAATCACTTTCTCAGAAGGTGAATAATTAATTATATTTTCCGTCTTGAAACTAAAAAAAAATGAAACTAAAAATAGAAAAAAAGAATAAGTTTAGTTATGAAGGTTGTTGTATTGTTTAACGAGAGGGTTTATTTATTGGCTAAAGGGTCCTAAAGTCTCAGGGAAAATAATATCGCTTAAGATGGTTAAAAAAAATCACTTTCACAGAGGGTGAATAATTAATTATATTTTCCGTCCTCAAACTATAAAAAAAGGAAACTAAAAAATGCAAAAAATGATAAGTTCAGTTATGAAGGTTGTTATATTGTTTAATGAGAGTGTTTATTTATTGGCTAAAGTGTCCTAAAGTCTCAGGGAACATAATATCGCTTAAGATGGTTAAAAAAAATCACTTTCACAGAGGTGAATAATTAATTATATTTTCCGTCTTGAAACTAAAAAAATAGAAAGAAAGAATAAGTTCAGTTATGAAGGTTGTTACATTGTTTAATGAGAGGGTTTATTTATTGGCTAAAGGGTCCTAAAGTCTCAGGAAAAATAATATCGCTTAAGATGGTTAAAAAAATCACTTTCACAGAGTGTGAATAATTAATTATATTTTCCGTCCTCAAACTAAAAAAAAATTAAACTAAAAAAATAGAAAGAAAAAATAAGTTCAGTTATGAAGGTTGTTACATTGTTTAACGAGAGGGTTTATTTATTGACTAAAGGGTCCTAAAGTCTCAGGGAAAATAATATCGCTTAAGATGGTTAAAAAAATCACTTTTACAGAGGGTGAATAATTAATTATATTTTCCGTCTTGAAACTAAAAAAAAATTAAACTAAAAAAATAGAAAGAAAAAATAAGTTCAGTTATGAGGGTTGTTACATTGCTTAACGAGGGGGTTTATTTATTGACTAAAGGGTCCTAAAGTCTCAGGGAAAATAATATCGCTTAAGATGGTTAAAAAAATCACTTTCACAGAGGGTGAATAATTAATTATATTTTCCGTATTGAAACTAAAAAAAGGGAAACTAAGAAATACAAAAAATAATAAGTTCAATTACGAAGGTTGTTATATTGTTTAATGAGAGAGTTTATTTATTGGCTAAAGGGTCCAAAAGTCTCAGGGAAAATAATATCGCATCAGATGGTTAAAAAAAAATCCCTTTAATAGAGAGTAAATAATTAATTATATTTTCCTTTTTTTTTTAAGTGTATAAAAATAAATGCATTTTTTAAATACAAATCATTTTTTTAGATTATTTTTTTTATCACAATATATTATTATGTGCTGATCTGAAAATGGCGTCTATTAATTTACTTTCTTCTCGGATTAATCAACTTCTGCTACAAAAAAAAAAAAAGTTAAATATTTTGCATTTAAAAAAGAATTGAAAGTTTCTGCAATATTAGAAAATAAAAAAATTTATTTACACTTATTTCAAGATAAAAGAAAATATGACTATTTCAGTAAGTTAAGTAATTTGCTTACCTTTCTTGCATAGTTCTCCAGTATAAGGATCCTTACAGTTGCACACAATGGCGTCGTTTTTCACAATGCATATTCCATTATTTTGACAAGGGTTTTTCTTACAATCAGCTGAAGCAGAAAAGCACATTTTAATATATTACGAGTATCAAGATTGATTGAGAAAACACAAAATGCTAAAGTTATTTCTACCACGAGATTAACGTAAGGTTAACAATGCATAATTTATTGAAGAACTGTGGAGCGAATGAATAAAATACACTTTTCTTGGGAAACTACTGATAATTTTCTAAAAGTTTTGAAATGATTTTCCAAATGTTTCGAATTAATTATAGAAAAACTATTGTAAAATTATATAAGAATTATATAAGAGAAAATCCCGTACTATCAATAAAATAAAAATACATATGCGAAAAGTCATTACACTAATCATAAAGACTTAAAAAATTTAATAAACAGAACTACTAGTTTCGTACAAACAAACGGTGACATATTCAAGATCCATAATGATAAATAAGCTATTTTTGCAAAATAAAAATTGAAATATGTACTTGATAAATTTACGAGATGTCACGTATCAAAAGTAAATGCCTGATATAAATTATCATCTGTACACGTGATATAGTTTTTTTTTTTTTTTTTTTTTTTTAATTTATAAAGCATCTCGCTTCAAATTCTATGTAACTCAAAGAAGACTGATTCATCGCATTTGCTTTCGCTCTGCGATTTCTATTGATTCGCAGATAGTGGATGAGGAATAAAATCTTGATGAATAAATTATTTTATTATTTAAAAAATTAATAAGCAAAGGTTCTGTATTATGTAGTCTAGCTAAAGCTGTGGTTTTCTGGTTCTATTTGGTATCTGCTATTTGTTTTTTATCCTCGTTTTAAACTTTCTATTGATCATACCTATATAAGCTGATGGAACATTCCAATATTATATAATAATGATAAATATAATAGCTTCAAAATGTAACTAATAATAATGTATCTGATTTTACTCCACTTTTGCTTATAATCGAAATTGTTTCAAACAAATTAGTATATAAAAAGATAATGTCTTTTGTTAAATAAACTAATTTTGATACAATTTTTTTTAATTTTTAAAAAATATAAGAAATATGATGCAATATTTTATACACTATATTGCCAAAGGTGATTGGTCACTTGCGATTTTAGACGTTTTGTTAACTATCTAGAAAAATACATGAGTAATTAACCTGAAACTACAGGCGTGTGAACAGTATAATATAGGTTATAGATTTCCGCGAAGATTTTTTCACGAAACCCCATAGGGGACGATCAACAAATTGAAAAATAACGAATATCTTTTGGATAACCCTGTAAAAACTAATGTAGCAAAGGCGTTCAAATTCGAGATTATTAATAAGTGGCTTATTGTGATATACTGTGTTCATTTTTATGAGGATAGCATGTATACTCGTAGAGAAATTAAGGTTTTTATAAAAACAGTTCCAAATTTCGCCTAGTTTTTTGCTTATAATTTGCAGAGTTCTTAATATAAAAAAAAGTTCTTTTCAAAAAATATGACAAACAACATTGTACACAATACTCTGCAATCCGAATTAAACAATAATAAAAATGGGATGAAAAATAAGCAGGTTTACTAAAAAATGTTTCACTGCGCTTGCGCGAATGCAATCAAAATATAATATGCATAGTGTATTAGCTAAGTATATAGAGCAACTTTTGTGAAAGTCTCAAAATCATAGCTTGAATAAGCTCGAAATCTGTTGTTCCCAAAAAGAAGCAAAAAGATGAGGGGTTGTATCAAATATCTGTTGATTAGTGCCAAGATAGCGTACACAATATTGCACGTACCTATATTTGGATACAGCCCCCCATATTTTTGCGGCGTTCTCAGAATTAAACATATTTTTGTAGGTGGACCTACGGGAACATTTTTAATGATATCAAAGTGTTTTAATGTGCATTTTACATTAAACATTGTTTTGAACACGAAAATTATTTAATGAAAATGTTTATTTTCTTTTATTAATATTTAATAAATTACTGGTTTTATTTCAGTTGAAAAAAAGGAATAGTTGGCAGCTATGCATTAATCCCTATTACATTATTATTCATAGATCTGTTATTTAAAACTTCTTAAAATTAAATAAAAATAAATTGCGATGAAATCAAAGAGGAATCACATTCACTTGCTTATTTTCGTCACTTACCTTTACAGGTTCCTGATTTTTCACTGTATCCCGTTGGACAATGACAAATTTTAACAGTCCGAAATCCGCTTATCTTGCATCCAAAGTTTTTGCCACAGTTACATTCTAAAAAAAATTATTCACCTTATACTTAACGCATTCACATACAAACATGTATATCTATGTTTGTATATCTGTATGTACACATTTGTGTTTTTCATTTAAGATATATGCTTATAAATACTTAACATGTATAAATGATTTTATTTTTGCAGTTCATGCAGATTTGCTAAAAGGTTTATTATGGCAACTTAACTTTTAGTGATAATCTAATGTATCGTAAATTTACGTTGTTTCAATGCTTAAACAATTGCAATCTCCTTTTTTCCCCTAGCGACCAAAGAAAAAATTAAAAAGACAAGAGATTATTATAAGATAAGCAGTCTATGTATAATTATATTCTATTCTATTTTTTAACTTTTGTACCACATTTAAGATTGCACTCCACGTAAAATCAAGAAATGAATCGTGACGCACCATTTTCAATTTTTTTATGAAACTATGTAGGTAATGTGTAACAAACATATTATTACCAAAACAGAGGTAAAAAAAAACTACAAAACTTTGAAGTAATGAAACACAGCAATACTTTATGAACACAGAAATAGGTTTAGAATGCTATATAATTGCCAACAAAATTTATTTAAAATTTTTATACAGTACTAATTGTACGATGACAATTATCATAGACAAAAAAACAGGAAATGACAAAATCTTAAAAACAAGAAAACACAATTATGTCAGCACTGAAAAAACACTATACCCCACCCACTCAAAAAAATATTATGTTTAATCTAGCCGAAATATATTTTTTTAAATATAATTTGATTCAAAGTTAAAATCTGTAAACTTCACAGTTGGGTGGGATAATCACTTATCAAGTTCCTTTCATCGCTGTCATTTTATTGAGAGTAGTATCTGTAATTCTGTGCATACAGATAATTTTGTAACGAATTGCTGTAGAAGACAAGAGTAAGTGAAAAGAGCCAAGTATTTTCGTCCTGGACTCATGTTTTATTGTCTTTACGTAATTTCCTAACAGATGTACCAGAACATTTTGGATGAAAAAAAGTGAATTAGAAATTCTTCATTATCATTATAAAATTTCACTTCAGAAAACATCATCCAAACAGCAATCTTTTTCACACGGCAAATATAATCTCTGTTCTTTAGCTTGTAGCGTAGTGACTAGCTACTTTCTTATGAAGGTAGTCTATGATTAAAAGGGTCGTTGAATTTTGTGTGTGAGCTTGTTGTCCAGATTCTAACACTTGTGCGTGAAAGAGACACCTATGCTGTCATTTCTTTTACTTTCGCAAAGTATGGCTGAATCTCTCTGAATATGGTTAACATGGCTATTTTATGAGAGATGTGCTAATTAGGTTTCTGTGGTCGGCTGGCTAGTATAAATACGCTGGTGGAAATGATACACGTTGGATTTGAGTCTGGTCTTGCAATTTAAGGGGCATAACCAGAGCTTTATTTGCTGCCAGATTTTGAGTTTGGATTCTGCCACGTGCGCCAATAGCCAGAGACGTCCTGTGTTGGCGGAGTTTGGAATAAGATTTGCCAGCGGTGAGTTTGCATAGAGATAACTTCGTATTTCAATAAATAAGTTTCGAAGAGTACAGAATTCCTTTTAAGTACATAAGTGCTATTGAAGTATTAATGGTGACTGCTATTGTGCTATTTCAGATTTTGCTAGTGACACTTGTGCTGCCATCTTGCTCAGAATTAGGGACACAACATAAGGAATTTTTTCGCGTCAGCATCTCCCCCTTTCGTTATCCCAGTGCGTTGTTTTAAATTTGATCTTCGTTAATTTAGTTTTCCTATTCCAGTGCATCCTCATCTATTATTGATTTTGAAAATAAATCTTTGTAATTGATAACTATTGCCGTGACATGGCCACTTTCTTAGTGCCGAAGGGTCCGCCATTAGCTGATATGATTTGTTAAAATCGATTTAATAATTTTCCACATTATCTTGCTCCAGCCCCCAGCACGTATTTCCCATATCGTCCACAACTTTTGAAAACAAAAATTTTACTAATGATCAAATGATGTTTTTCGTTACTTTGTCTCTTCTTCGTTTTACCCCTTAGAATAACAAGATTATTTTTATTTTGTTTCAAAGAAATTTACACGGTCTTTTAATGTAGCATTTTGAAATTTTATCACCTGCTCCATATTTTTTTTACTAGAAAGAGATCTACAAAGAATTTGTTGTTTTAATTTTTATAATTTTTTAAATACTTTTTTCAGTGGTAAGGACTACTAGTAACAGTCTAGTTAATTTTTCCGCAATTAACTTATGTGTGAATGTTATGTGTTATAAGGAGAAGAAATGGAATTGTTACTCTAAGTCCTTCCTTTCTCTTCTTTTTCTTTTTTGCGTTCGAAAGGACAAATACCGCAATTAATAAACGAAATTTAGCCCCACAAAAACAAACGTAATACCATTTATTTTTACTTTCAAATGGGCCCTATCTTTTTTTCACCTAATTCAGATAAATCTTCAATAACATTTGGAAACTAAAAATCAAAAATTCTATATTGTTTATTGTACACTTATAAACATAAGGCTAAATCTCATGTGAATTTTTTTTTAAAGTACGAAAAGCAGTTTTGCGATCTTTAATATTGGTACTACATATCATCTACCCAATTTCATCAAAATTAAAAATAATGTAACAAGAAATGTTTTTCAAACACTGTTGATTTTACATGGAATGCATCTATAATAAAGTTATAGATACGGGAGTTTAGCGCCAGCTTCAAAATTTTTATTTTTATTTTGACTACTTCTTTTTTTTTTTTTTTTTTTTTTTTTTTTATCTACAATCCTACAATCCGCGATTTCATTTCTTTCTTGTTAGTATTATTGTTTTTAAGATTCCAAGGATATTTTAGAAATGCAAAGTTTTCAAATTTTTACGTAAAGCACCATTTCATACTTAATCATACTGTTCTGTTTTATTTTTATACAACATGAGAAAGTTTATTAAACTGAATATCCACTGAACGACTTTAATCCTTAATTGCATGAGTTTTTCCTTTATATTTGTGTTTTTTATACATATATTAAATATCATACACCAGAAATTTTAAGATAGATTTTTAACTTTGTTCAGCAACTTAGTTCACGGGGAAATTTACTGCATTGATATTTCTATATAAATATTGTGGTGGCGAAGAAGTTGATTTGTTAAAAGTTAAATAAAAAGTGATGGAAATTTACATCACTATGCAATTAAAGGTTAATTCAATTATTTCATACTAATGTATTATTCCATTCTTTGTAACAGTATATGAGAATTTATACTTATTAATTCATGTGATACTCGGTATTAGTTTGGAGGCACTGATCTAATAAATATCGAGCACTTTCTTTTCTTTGAAATGGTTTATTTTATTTCATCCCCTAATCCTCATACATGCACACGAGATGTTAATTCTTATAAAAATGAACCCACAATTTATGTTTATTATATATTTATACTGTAAACTAATCGTTAGAGGCCACCGTAAAACTTATCCATCATGGATATGCATAATAAAAAATATGAAAATAAAACATGTGTAAACTATTTATAAAATGCATTGCAATTCGAATAAAATCCTGGTTTGATGACGTCATAAACTTTAAATGCTCTATTACTGAATTGCATAAAAGAAACATCCTTATTACTCCAAAATTAATAATCCTATTAACTAACGGTTTACTGCGTCGGATTAAGGGTCTCATTTCCAATTAAAATATATATTTGAATTGAAATTTGAATGAAATACAGGGTCATGAAAAATCGAAGAGTGTGGAAATAGGATTACAAACATTTCGGCAATTCATTATCCAATCGACTTCCTTCTTTATGCAAAATTTATGTTTTTTTATTGACTTTTATATTCACTCCGTAAAAAAAAACAATTTCGAAAATTTTTATGTACCTTTTATCAGAACGAATATTTCAAGAGTCCGAAAAAAATAGTTCCGGGTAATCGAGGTTACTGAAATTCAATAAGCTTCTTGCCATTATTACATACTAAGTACATACCCAATTTCAAGTCTCTATCTCAATTTGTTCAGGAAATAGAGCGTTTACAGATACACAGACGGACGGCAACATTTTTTTTAAAAAAATATGTTTTTCGGAATCTCTAGTGTCTGAAACGTGTAAATTCGTCAAAAAAATTCTTAGATTTTCAAAACGATTACACGAGGTATGTTTCTTGATCAAAGAAGAATGTTTACAAAAATATAATGTAACCGCTTACGATTTATCCACGATTCCGAAAAACGTTTCCTTTAACTTCAAAAAGATCAGAAACTAGTAGAGTTCCGAGATTTAAAGAAGCATTGCTGAAACAAAAGATTCCTCTGCTGCGCGTAATTTTCGGAAATGTTTCCAAGTATTCTTAACATTGTATTAATCAGTTTTCTCAACCCGGTATTAACAAAAAATATAGGTTTTTGAGATGCTATCAATTCTTAAGTAAACATTTTTATAAACACATTTTATACATTTAAAAGTAACAAAATAATGTTAATTTTATGCTATTAAATTAGCATGTTTGTTCAACATGAAAAAAGTTTATTTGAGAATTGATAGCATCCAAAAATTGATATTTCGTGTTCATACCGGGTTGAGAAAACTGATAAATATACTGTAAAGAATATTCGGAAACGTTACCGCAAAAGTAACTTTTGCTTCAGAAATATTTCTTTAAATATGAGAAATCTATTAATTCTCAGTTTTCTAAAGATGCAGGAACGCTTTACGGAATAGCGGATAATTCGGACAAGGTTATATTACATATTTTCGTAAACCTTCTTGCTAGATCAAGAAACATCTTTCAGAGTACAAGTCTCACAAACTGTATTAGACTACACGACTGTAATTGTGAAGTAGTTCTGATTTAGTGGCATAAATAAGTAATTTGCCTTAATGTTATGATATATTGTATTTGTATCCTTTATAACAATGACAAAAATAAGTCTGAATCTTTAAAAAATATATTGCATTAAAAGAAATTAAACAATGATGTTTTCAGAATATAGTTGAAATTTTTACTCATATTAATATGCATAAAAATTTACTTACTTATACATCCATCGCCTTGAATCCACGATTGTCTCATACCATATCCAGGACAACAATTACATTCATTCACATCGCATCTACCAGTATCACATTGTTTGGCTGAAAAAATATTACATATGATAGTATATCAGTATAAAAGTACATTTATAATTTTTTTTTCTTTTTAAATTAGTAATTTGCCCTAAGAAGTTCTATTACATTCATAAAAAAGAATTTCAGTTTTCAGTCAATTTATTACATACTGATTTTACAAATTAAAAATAAATGAACAACGTGAAATAGCACAAATCAAAATATTTAAATTGGCAAACAGCTGTTTCGGAGCCCCTAAAGTTCCATCATCAGTGCCAATTCAAAAGATTAAAACCAATTTAAAAGTTTAAGCCATGTAAAATATGCTTGCATCTTTTGCACGCGCCAAAACTGAATGGCGGCGACCTTTTCAAAAACAACAGCGGAGTCAGGAAACACATGTGACGCAGAGACCAATAGGAGGACCTGCGAGTTTAAGTACAGAGGAGAAAAATAGGGGGAAAACGAAGAGAATGAATTAAATGAAAGGTAGCCAACGTGGTACTAGTTTGATATGGTTCTCCTCCGTACCAAATTTTTCAAATGTCTGGCTACCTTTCACTTAATTCATTCTCTTCATTCACCCCCCCCCCCTTTTTTTTCTCCTCTGTACTTAAACTCGCCCGGTCTGGCAGGGCGCTCCAATTGGTCTCTGCGCCATATGTGTTTCCTGACTCCGCTGTTGTTTTTGAAAAGGTCGCCGCCATTCAATCTTGGCGCATGCGAAAGACGCAAGCATATTTCACATGGCTTAAACTTTTAAATCGGTTTTAAAATTTGGAATTGGCAGTGATGATGAAGCTTTAGGAGCTCCGAAACAGCTGTTTGCCAATTTATATATTTTGATTTGTGCTATTTCCCGTTGTTCATTTATTTTTAATATAACGGCACAAAGTTTAATCCACCTTTTCGATATTACAAATCTCTTAGTGTGATCTAATAACAACGAAATCGTATTTAGCGAGAAAATTATTTTTCGTAACTTGAAAATAATTAGTTATACAATATTACTTCTTTAACTGAACAATTTGTTTAACTTTTTGTCGTATCTCAGCTTTATAGTAGAAGTTACAACAGAAGCAAAATACACGATACCAGTCCGCTAAGTTAATAAGTTATAACTGAATCATTCTTTGTTAGTTAAATATATTTTATCCTAAAGATTGACAGTCCTTTTTTTTAAATTATTGAAGCTTAAAAAATACAGTGTTATTGCAATAATAAACAATTTACTAATTAGAACTAATAGAATTTTATATCCGACTATCAATTATTCGAAGACGAATAGATATCACTTGTGTGCTACAAGTAGCGGTGACTAAGGAATGTTTAACGCACTTTTTCTAAAATATCCCTAATTTGTGTTTGGCTTGTAATAGAATCTCAGTTTCTTTCATATAAATAGCTTATCTTTTTGAAGCGTCGTAATTCTGAAAAACACTAAATGTTTTTTTTTTTCTCTATAACGCTGTAAAGTGAATTAAACCTCTCCTCTAAATCATGCAAATTTTCTTCCACCAGGTATTTTATTTAACGAAATGTAACTTATTTTTGTACTATGTACAATTGTTTTAATTAAATAACATTTCTAATTAGAAATATGCATATTTAATTTGGTCAATTGGTAAAGCTAATGATTCTCAATAGATTAATATCACACAATCTTAATTTCACAAGTTAATGAAGATTTTAATAACCAAATACGTAAAATTTAATTTTTAAAGCTACTCTTGATCGGATATGGCAGCTTGCAATATATTTTGCACCAGCTCTGCTATGCAGAACGTCCGCTAAAGTCCTGTTCATCCCAACTAACTTCAGAACGGCGAAAGATATAGACATGAATGTGGTGTTTAGGTATATTAAAGTGCTTTGCGCTAAGACCGCTTACAAAACACTTAGCAACAAACTGTGGAACGTTCAATTTTTATTTTTTTATTTTTTTGGGGGGGAGGGGCATGAAACAGACTAAAACTCGATTTTGTTATACTGACTTAATTATTTCACGTTTTAATATTAGAAGTTTTATCCTGTACGATTTCAACAATAGCTTTTGCATTTTGTTCGGATTTATAGGACTTACACAAGCTCAAAGTTCGTATTATTCGTAGTTTTTGATGAAAAATACGCAATTTCTCCTAATTTTACCACCACTATTTATATCAGCGCAATCGTGCAACTCGTTCTTCTTTACATATACTATAAAATACATCAAAATATACAATATATGTAAAAATAAAAGTGTTGCAAAGCTGTGCTCATAGTAAAATACTAAAAAATATATTAAAAATTGAGATAAAATTAGGAAAAATTGCATATTTTTCATCACCAACTACGAATAGTACGAACTTTGAGCTTGTCTAAGTTATATAAATCCGAACAAAATGCAAAAACTATTGTTGAAATCATACAGGATAGAACTTCTAACATTAAAAAGTGAAATAATTAAGTCAGTATAAAAAAATCGAATTTTAGTCTTATTTCATGGGCCAAAAACACGGCTTATGGACCCTGATTCTTTTGTATATTCAATCACAAACTTAAATACACCATT
The DNA here is from genome assembly GCA_963931845.1 of Maratus michaelseni. Classification (NCBI taxonomy): domain Eukaryota; kingdom Metazoa; phylum Arthropoda; class Arachnida; order Araneae; family Salticidae; genus Maratus; species Maratus michaelseni. Next base: position 220,358,955 of record OZ007600.1, on the reverse strand, counting down.
AAATGCTTGCAAAAGTGTGACATTATAAGGAAGACGTACATTTACTAATAAAACTAACACCTGTAAGCAAGATGCAGTTTAGTTTCATAAGAAAATCAAGTTAAGTATGCTCAATGTGTCTTCCATCGGAACACATGCAGAATGCCTGATGCATTGCTGCCGATGATGGACACACATTTACTTGGGAGGAGGGGGGGGGGTATTAAAATAAACTGCATCTTGCTTACAGGTGTTAAATTTATTAGTAAACTAGCTAACCCGCCCGGCGTTGCCCGGGAACGAGATAATTACAACAATCGCCCCTCCCCATACTCGCAAATATAATGAATAATTTGTTCAAGAGAACCACCGCCACCTACATTAACGCGATCATTAAAAAAAGAAATACATTTTTCTGATAATTAGAACATAAGACGCTAAGCTATAGTAGCCGGCAGACGATACTCTTTCCTGACCTCAATTTCAAATCTATATCTTAATTAGTTACCTAAATTTTTGTTCATTAGTAAAAATTGGCAATTATTTCCTTTCATTTTTGCAAACTAAATGGAGGGATCGGCCAGAGAAACAGATCTCTTTGTAGTTCAGTTTTTAATGAAAGCAGATTCCTGTCTGAAAATTTATCGGATTGTTTTCACTGGCGCCGGCAGATTTTTGGCAGTTTTTTGCATATATTAAGAAAAATTACCGACCGAATTTTTCAAAAATCACATCGGCAGATGCAGAATTTTTTTTTTTACATATGCTTAGAAAGTTTCAAATTGATATCTCAATTAGTTTTCTTAAAATTCTCTAATTAGTAAAATAATTTCGAATTCGTTCATTTCCGCTTCCAAATCCAGTGCACCTGTTTGTTTCTTTCGCCATTTTGATTTAAAAGTTGTCATTTTAGAAGGGATGGGTAATGAGAATCTAATTAATATCTAGGTTAATTAACAAAATATTAAAATTCTGAGACTCAGGTACAACAGGAGGGGGTTTGGATTACCTAAATCTAAATTTACAGACTTCTAGGTGCGCTAAATTTTCCTAGCCATCGCCAACAGACACACACACAGACACACAGAGCGAAAATTTCTTTTATTAGTATAGATGTGCGTCTTCCTTATAATGTCGCACTTTTGCAAGCATTTAATCGTGCATTTAAGTTGGTGATTAAATATTGAAATTTAATTTCAGTGCTTCTAATAAAGTTACTTTTACATGCAAGACACCCTTTCATACAAAATCGTGGACGCTCTATAAGTTTGGAATTCACATTATTCTCGGATCTCATACCGTTTTAAAGATAGGAACTCCACTGTTTGGCACTATCTGGCGCTGTAAGGCATTTCATCATGTAGCACACAGTAACTTTACTATATCCAGACACCGCGCTCATGAATATAGGTGTCACCATTCTGAAGTTAATGGGGGTAGGCCTAGGCTTATTGACATTATTGTAGAGTCCTGGGGAGGAAATGCACCATTACGCTCTAACTCTTCTGCAAATAGCCATATAAAAATGAGACGGATACCTATCGATTAATAATAACGTTAACTAACTAATGGTATGATTAAATTTTCTTAGGAGGTCATCTACATATAGAAATTGTAACAGACTTTAAAATTCTCAACACTAACACTTAATTTTGATACCATAATTGGATTTTAAGGTACGTTTTAGCTTCTAATACCAAACGGAGAGTCATTCGGTTAAGTAGTTTAGGAGTTAGGCAGATTTGAAGTTTGGAACTTCTAATGTGAAATTCAATTTTAATCCTTACGAAACAAATTGGAATGCAGGTAGTTTTTTAAGCATAACTCAAAAACAATACGACAGAAGGAGCCTTGATTTCGGAATTACATGTTTGAAGCTTCTATAAATTGATATCTGTTAGAGCAAATTACAGGTTACATTTCATATCTACTTTTTACTGCTTTATACTACTACGAAAAGGATTCTTATATACAGAGTACAATATTTTAAATTGACAGTTTCTTAAAGGAAAGACAGTATCTTAAAATTGATATACTAATCTTTTTATGTTAATTTCATTAATGAACTTTCTACGTAAAAATTTAATTGCGCTTTTCCATGCCCTGGTTAACCCGTTGAGTACGTTCTAAACTGAGACTCGTCATGCAATACCTCCACATAGATCAATTGGACTCAGCATCGTCAACCTGTGGTCCGTAGGTCCCCAGGTTATCACTATTTTAACCTCTTGACAACGGAGCGATATATATTTCCCATGAACCGATAGCAGAATTGCTACTGGCAACTATTTGTATATTCTATTTGTACCACTACTTACAAAAAAACAATTGTGGTATATTTCTCTTGAAATTGAGCTAGGAGACTAACAAGGAGAGTGCCAAGCTTGGTAATCACAGATTTTGATTATTTTTATATATGTTGTAGGGTAGAAGCCCCTTAGTCTCAGGTTAAATGGATTTTATACAACGCTCCTTAGTTCTCGAGAAATGGGGGGTCTAATATTATAACATAACTTAAATACTTAATTTGTAACAGATTGATTACGTCGGTCGTAGCTCAGTCAGTATGGCGTCTGCTCGTTGTTCGGAGGGCCCGTGTTCGATTCCGCAACATGCTACGTTTGTTTTTCTCATTTTTTAAAAATAAATATACTTGTAATTTTAATTTAACCCTTTGAGGGGCGGTGGTATATATTATATACCACCTAATTTTAATCCGATTAAAACCAGAAACTTTTAATTAAATTTTACTTTTTTAACTTTGACGAGAAAATGTTGAGACTTGTTCTGCTTGTGTTGCTTGTTCTTATTTTGAACTAAATTCTTTCCTAAATTCCGTTGGGAATTCAACATTACAGGAACACAAGTGCTTGCCCCTGAAAATCTCAATAAAAAATTTTGTTAACATAATTAAATTTTAATTTAGCATTTTTGATTTTTTTAAAAATCACTTTTAAAATGTATTCCATGTATGCTTTATAAATTCAACGATATTGAACAATTGTGTCAATTCGTGATTGTAAAGAAACATCATTTATAAATTGCCTTAACAAGGGAAGTCAATGCGATGATAATACTACTCGGTTTTTAAAGTAAGAAGCATAATTATATTAAAATGTAGCATAAGAATTTAATTACATATTTGTTTTATGTTATTGTAACTAGAGGACGCCACAACAGACTTTGGTTTTTCTTTTTTTTTTAGTTTGTTGCAGTTACGTGGTTTTTGTTTTCAATCTTCATCGCACAAGTGCGTATCATTCTATAACAGCTTATAATCGTATAAAAATAGAAGAAGCAAGCTGTAGTTCACAAGAAGATCAATCTGAAGTGTCGGGATTCGATGAAAATCAGAAAAGTGATGTCACAAATGCGTTGAAGTACTGTAAAATGTTATTGCAAAACAATGGATTTTTAACAAATAATCCAGCATCTGAAATGTCTTCGTGTTCTATTGCGATGGGAGAAGAATTCTATAATTCGATAGAAAATATGTTGATTTTGTAAAGATATTTGAATTTTTAGTAGTCAATAATAGATCGAATTATTTTAAAGCTCTTTAAATGATGAGAAATGTTTAATAATGTTTTAAAAAGTCAAAAATTCTAAATTAAAATTTAATTATGTTAACAAATTTTTTTATTGAGATTATTAAATTATAATTACAAGTATATTTGTTTAAAAAAAGTGAGAAAAAAACAAGCGTAGCACGTTCCGGAATCGAACTCGGGCCCTCCGAACAACGAGCAGACGCCATACTGACTAAGCTACGACCAACGTAAACATTCTGTTACAAATTAAGTATTTAAGTTGTGTTATAATATTAGACCCCCCATTTCTCGAGAACTAAGGAGCGTTGTATAAAATCCATTGAACCTGAGACTAAGGGGCTTCTACCCTACAACATATATAAAAATAATCAAAATCTGTGATTACCAAGCTTGGCACTCTCCTTGTAAGACAAAGATTACATTTTAGGAAAGGTGGCACGAATAAAAAGTTAAAATATTGGCCAGCTGCAGCAATCTATACTAATAAAAGAAAGGTTCGCTCTGTGTGTGTGTGTGTGTGTTTGTTTGTCTGTCTGCGATGGCTAGCAAAATCTAGTCCACCTAGAAGTCTGGAAATTTAAGTGTGGATAATCCAAGGTCTAACCATGTGCACCTGAGTCTCAGAATTTTAATATTTTGATAATTACTCAATATATTAATTAAAATCTCATTAAACATCGCATCGAAAATGCCATCTTTTAAATCAAAATTGCTAAAGATAAGAACTTCTGTTGCGGATTTGCAAGGGAAATGAACGAATTCTAAATTATTTTACTAATTAGCGAATTTTAAGAAAACTAATTAAGATATCAATTTGAAAATTTCTGAGCCTATGTAAAAAAAAAAAATCTACATCCGACTATGCGATTTTTGAAAAATTTGGCATGTAATTTTTCTTAATTTATGCAAAAAACTACCAAAAAACTGCCGGTGCCAGTGAAAAAAATCCGAGAAAATTTCAGACAGGGATCTGCTTTCATTAAAAACTGAACTACAAAGAGATCTGTTTCTCTGGCCGATTCCTCCATTTAGTTTGCGAAAATGAAAGGAAATAATTGCCAATTTTTACTAATGAACAAAAGTTTAGATAACTAATTAAGATATAGATCTGAAATTGAGGATGAGAAGTGTTGTCATCTGCCGGCTATTTTAGCGTAGCGTCTTCGTTATGTTTTAATTATCAGAAAAATTTAATTCTTTTTTTTTTAATGATCGCTTTAATGTAGGTGAAGGTGGTTTTCTTGAACAAATTATTCGTTATATTTGCGGGTATGGGGAGGGAAGGGGTTAACGCCTTGCTCTGAGATTGTTATTATCTCGAGCCCAGGCAACGCCGGGCGGTTAGCTAGTTTTTAATTTTAAAAAATCATTCGTAGTCAAAGGGTTAAATAAACCATCAAGGTATATTATCTGCTTTCCTAAAACGCACTATAATTTAAACGATAAAACTCATTCTTGTATAATGCATTATTAAAAAATATGTAAACTTACCAGAATTTTGAACAATAGAAGGTAAATTTCCATTATTCTTGAATTCTTTAAAACTGTATGGAAGACTAAAAGCTGCTATCGAAGAAACTAATATGAAAAACAGAACAAAGGTATGCAATTTCATCGTTCAGTGTACTAATTTGATAACATGAAAGAAGATTCAATCGTCTCTTAGTGCATAAAATATTGTATGTTGAAATTATTTATAAATTATCTTAAGCCCCTTCAATAAAATATAAATCAAACTAAAAATTATCTAAGATTCTTACAACTGTGATTGTAAGTTTTCCGGCAGTGATAAAAATTTTTACACAAGTGCTAGATAACATGTTCAAAGAAAATATAGAAAACCCGAAAATAATAGATAGGAAGGACGAGAAAAACATATTTTTGAAAAAGACTTGAAAAGACTTGACTCTGCACTTGAAAAAGACTTGTAAAAGACTTGACTCTACACTTGAAAAAGACATGAAACAAAACTGTTTGATATCAAATTTAAGTTAATATTGCGTAAATTGTTATCTGTAGAGAATATTGATTATTATTCCAATATAATGATCAAAGCAGAAAATAAAACTAATTGGATGTGTCAATCCCAAAACTTTCTTCTATCTCACACAGGTTTCGCATACACTAAAAAGAATCAGCACCCATTTATATCAAGGTCTAACTGAAACTCAAGTTTTATTAAATTCCGTGCATTATTTCTTGAGATATGACTATCGCTAAAATCGTGTAAATGCTGCAACATGCTGCATAGCAGCGCCACCTGCTGGGCGATTTTTACCAAAAACTAATCAGCACCAATTTATATCAGAGACTAACTGAATATAAAGTTTTATTAAATTCCGAGCATTAGATCTTGAGATACAGCTATTGCGAAAATCGCGAAAAATGCTGCATAGCAGTGCCACCTGCTGGGCGATTTTTACCAAAAACTAATCGGCACCAATTTATATCAGCGACTAACTAAATATAAAGTTTTATTAAATTCCGAGCATTATTTCTTGAGATAGAGCTATTGCGGAAATCGCGAAAAATGCTGCATAGCAGCGCCACCTCCTGAGCGATTTTTACCAAAAACTAATGAGCAGCAATTTATATCAGGGACTAAATTAATCTAAAGTTTTATTAAATTCCGAGCATTAGTTCTTGATATAGAGCGCCCACAAAATGTTTGTCACATACATACATACAGACAGACAGAGTCACAAACAGAGTTACAGGCAGAGTCACAGACAGACATTTTCTAAAAATAGTCAAATGGTGTTCAGGACCTTCTAAAACGTATAAATCCGTCGAAAACTGAAAGTCGAAAATTTTCATGAATCCAATACTTTCTTCTTGTAAAGATAGAAGAAAGTAACAAGTTTACACATAAGTAATAAGTTTACACATTAGAACCCTCTGACCGCTCAATATATAAGAAATGTACTTTTTTATCTAAAATATAACAAGAATGATAAATTTATTAGAATTTCAGAATAAAATTATATAAACCGTGTTTAATTTAACGCTTCTCATTTCTGAAACCTTCAAATTATTTTATATGCCTATAAATATACAGGGTGAATCTAAACTCTTGGGCAAAATTTTAAGGGGTGATTGAAATTATAATCTGTTACATGCATTTATATTGTAATCAGATTATAGATTAATCAGATTGCAAATTTGCCCAACTCTGGGTGATAGTATACATCAAGACAAACAATATTAAATGGGAAACTAAGGGTCCCAAACGTCTTCCGAAGGAGATATGCGCCATTAAAGTTTAGGGTCCAAAATTTCAAATGATTATAAAATACGGAAAAATTGGTGGATTCGTTTGCGGTTTTCGCTAAAACTATTCTTTATGTCAGTATTTTCTTAAAAATAAATTTTAAAGATAAAGTTTTAAAAATGTCGATAGAGGGCGCTTTAGACTTTGGAGTAACGAAAAACTATTTTTTACCGTTATTTTTTGTATCTCATTAAATGCTTTCAAAAGCTTAGACTTAAACTTAAATTTTGAGCTCAAAATCTGAATCGTTGGGAGTGATTAAGTACCGCAAACTGAACTGCGTTCAGGAGTTGATATTTGAAACACCTCCCCCATCCCCAACTCCTGAACAGAGTTCAGTTATTGCCGATATTGGTGTCGTAGACCAGACAGAAACAATATGAGTTGTAATTTACGAAAAATGTCCCGGCCAGGATTCGAACCTGGGATCTCTTGAAGCTGCCACGCTCTACCAACTGAGCTATCCCGGTAGAATCTGGAGGGCATAATTCATCCACTTCATGCTCTCCAGATTCAACCGGGATAGCTCAGTTGGTAGAGCATAGCAGCTTCAGCCAAGAGATCGCAGGTTCGAATCCTGGCCCGGACATTTTTCGTGCAGTTGGAAAATTACAACTCATATCATTTCTTTACCAATTTGAATAATTGTGTTAAAATTAATCCAGGTAGAAACTACTACCCCCTACACGTAAAATAAACGATACAGTAATGACAAAATTAAATAGAAAATTTATTCATAACAGTCATGAGCAATTTCTCCGCGCAATGTCTTTGAGCTCAAAATTTGAATCGTTGGGAGTGATTAAGTAGCGCAAACTGAACTGTGTTCAGGAGTTGATATTTGAAACACCTCTCCCCTCCCCCCCCCCACTCCTGAACAGAGTTCAGTTATTCCCGATCATGGTGTCGTAGACCAGGCAGAAATAATATCAGTGACAAAATTACAAAATTAAATAGAAAATTTATTCATAACAGACATGAGCAATTTCTCCGCGCAAAATAAAAAGAAACAATTTGATGTATGCATGTAGTGCGCAATATGAATGGAGGTTGACGCGTAGAAAATGGTACACGCATGATGTTCGTGAGGAATCACAAAAACTGCTCGAAAGAGTGCCCACCAGCAACGATGCAGGCCTCACGCCGCCGGCGGAGGGAGTTGCGAACATTAGTGAATACCCCGGGCATCTCCCGGATGTCGCCTGCTACGACGGAAATCCTCACAACCAGGTCCTCGTCGGAGTCGACGGTAAAAAATAGTTGTTCATTACTCCAAAGTCTAAAGCGCCCTCTATCGGCATTTTTGAACTTTATCTAAAAAATTTATTTTTTAAATAATTTTTTTATTTAATTTTGTTATCCCTCTATCGTTTATTTTAAGTGTAGGGAGTACTAGATTCTGCCTGGTCTACGACACCAAAATCGGGAATAACTGAACTGTGTTCAAAGGGGTTCAAATTTCAACTCCTGAACACAGTTCAGTTTGCGCTACTTAACCACTCCCAACGATTCAGATTTTGAACTCAAAATTTAAGTTTAAGTCTAAGCTTTTGAAAGCATTTAATGAGATACAAAAAATAACGGTAAAAAATAGTTTTCCGTTACTCCAAAGTCTAAAGCGCCCTCTATCGACATTTTTTAAACTTTTTCCTTAAAATTTATTTTTAAGAAAATACTGACATAAAGAATAGTTTTAGCGAAAACCGCAAACGAATCGACCAATTTTTCCGTTTTTTTTTATAATTATTTGAAATTTTGGATCCTAAACTTTAATGGCGCCTATCTCCTTCGGAAGACGTTTGGGACCCTTAGTTTCCTATTTAATATTGTTAGTCTTGATGTGTACTATCACCCCTTAAAATTTTGCCAAAAAGTTTAGATTCACCCTGTATAGTAGATGTAATTTAAAAATTTTAAATTGCGGAATGTAAGATGTTAAATATTATCAAAAGTGAGATAAAAAAAACAATGGCTTTCAGAGCTGACGTTGAGGCTCCTGATCTGCAGATTTACTAGTATAGTACCTGAAAATCATTGGTTAGATAAAGGGCAAATTACTGTGAGAAAATAGTGGGGTTCAATTGAAGATTTTGTACACCCTATATACGCGCATCTAATCGTAAAGTGGCGAACAATGACAAGTCATTTTTTTTGTATTATTAAATTTAGCCTATTCATTGTGCAACAAATATGTTTTTAACATATCTCTATAAATTGCACGAATCAATATATCTTCACTTTTAAATTTAGATGAGTTTTGTTTTTCTTTGCCATCTCATCTCAGTGTGATATAAAAGTGTTATATAATCTGCAGTTTTATTTTCACAAAAATTTCTGGAAAAGATTCTCCCATTTTTCATTAAATTTGACAACATTAATGCATTTTATAATTGATTCTAATATCTTATTAAGAAATGGTAAAAAATATTTTCATATTAAGATTTCTGTATGATACACAAAAATATACAATACACAAAAAGCATTCCTGAATTATCAACGTTATCAAATTTAAGTAACAATTTTTCTTTTCAATTATAGGAAATCTCTGTTAGCAGGATTTCCCTTCCCGATTATCACCAGTTGACCATCATGTATATATTTTTCTATAAAGTCAGTACCATAGCCATTAAAAATTACTATTAATCTATTTCCTCGGTTGATACCCATTTAGGTATTTGTTGGTTTCACAGAGTTGGTAGCAACTAGTTTAGGTATTTAATACATATTTTGAGGCTAAATATGCTTAAGACAGTCATTTTAAGATAACTCTTTGAGCAATGTAATGTGTAAAAAATTTTCGTGAGACGTATTTCACATCGAATAGAATTATTAGGCTCATTCAATAAATAGTGAAAAAAGTTATGTAAATATGAAAATACGTTGGTAACCATAAAAATTACAAAGAAATCATATGTATGGTACAAAAAAAAAACTCTTTTTTTTAAAATAAATTTTATGGTGTCAGTTATATTTTGCACTTTTGGATGAAATAATTTTAAAATTAAATAAAGAACTTATTTTCCCTTTTACATTGAGAAACATGACACTTTCAAATCTGAGTAAATCGATGTTTTTATTTTGTTATGAAACTTTTTGTTTCAAATAGGGCGACCCAATGCTTTCAATTCTGAAATACCAGAAATACTCAGAATATTGAAACATGGACATACTCAAAACTGAGAACATAGAGGTCAGTTCATACTCATTTTTGAAACATGTACATACTCAAAAATTATTAGAATCAGTTCAAACTCATTTTGTAAACATGGAAATACTCAAAAATGAGAACATGATGTTTTATTCTTGAGTGTGTGCATGTGTTCAGAAATGAGTATATACATGTTTCAAACTTGAGTAATTTTGATTCGGAGCCATTTTGACTGCTCAGATTTGAGTATTTTTTGCTCAGTTTTGATAATGTCGTTTTTATAGTGCATTCTTGAAATTTCAATGCACAATTTTTATTAAAATCTACAACAGTATTTTCCTGTTTAACCCTCTAAAGCCCATCGTAGCATATATGCTACAATCTAGTGTTGCCAGATATTTCGAATTCATACCAGAAAATCGGAATAGAAAACTTTTGCTTTAATTAATGACAGACATTCCGTGATTAAAAAGAAGCGAAAATTAATAGTTGTAATTTCTGATGTGAATTCCGATTTTCCTAATTTTTGAATTCCTAGAACACATTCTATCATGGGCATTAAAGGTTTAAGACAAAAAGCTTTGAAGAAAAGGGTTAAAAACTAATCTGAAAATCCCCCCCCCCCATTAAAAAATCCTTCTTCGCAGTGTGGAGAGTGCTGCCATGTTGAGACGCCCATGTTGAGAACCGATGCCTTAGTCTAACATTCACGGATTGCATTCGTCGCGTCGTCGGTCTATATCCCTGATCGTGCAAATATTTGTTTGTAACAAAATACCAACCATTCTCTAATACACACAGTAGCAGATATTATTCAAGGATACATATTTTCTTTTAAAGGTTTTTTTTTCTAAAGTGTTTTCCATCTCACATTATAATAATTGTATTTTTCTGTACTAATTATGGTAAATTTGACAGTGGATGAAAGGAGATTGGAGGTGAAAGATTTTCCAGAAATTTTAAATAGAGGAAAACTTTTTGACAAGGAGAAGATCTTCCATTAGAGTCACCGATTTCTTGTGTTAGTAGATATCGAAAAGTAGAAAATATCCTCGAAGTAATAAAATGTACCTCTAAAAATTAAAAAAGGAATTTATTTTAAAATATTGTAAAAACTGTTACACCACATTATAGTATTTGGAGCATGCAGTGTTGCCAGTTGGCTACTTTTTGTTAAAATTCAGATTGCTTGGTTGCCACCACTCTTCTAAAATAGTATCATTCACTATACGTTCGCATTATTTAATCTGTCATCAAATAAGACAAATATATTTATTTCAATAAAGTGGTGGCGATCAAGCAATCTGAATTTTAAAAAAAAGTAATGAATTGGAAACGCTGCGCTGGGTGAATGACAGATGCGAGCAACGTGATTCTGTGATTAGAATCTCGAGTTTCAAACAAGATGGAAGTTTTTCTGTATCCACTCGCTTTTTTTAATTTCATATTTTGATTTTTAATCCATTGTTTTTTGCACCACTTGTTTAATATTTTTAATTGTAAGTGGAATGTTGTAACTAAAACTGAATATGGATAACTAATATCAGCTTTTTTATTTAATATGTATTGTTATTAAAAAACACAAATAAATACAAACATAAGAATCCTTGAAAATTCCATTAATTTTTTTTTTTCATAACAGTATTGATAAAATGTATTATGTAATTGGCAGAATTAATTCTTTTCAGTTTGATTCTATCCACACAATTTCCATTTATTATAATAAATTATATTTCCTTTGTTGTTATGATTTCGTATTTTAATAAAATATTAACAAAAATACAGTATGCAGCATAAAAATATGAAAACAAAATTACTATGTCACTAATTTCGAAAATGGAAATCATGTTAGCGCATGCACTTAGGCATGTACTTAGGTAGCGCTTTCAGTAGAAAATATATTTAATTAATGTTTTAATTATTTTTGATGCATCACAAAGTTCGAAGGCAAGCCACACATTTTTAACCGAAAATGCATATGCTGAAATTTATGTGTAAAGAACAGAATACACTAATGTTATATCTTTTACAGATCTTTTGAGATTTTTACACTTGCATGATATACGTTGCTTTCTCAAGCACAATTCGAATCTCAAATTCTTCATAAAAAAAATATTAAATTAAATTATCTTCGCACATACAGATTTAATTCGTACAATTACTTTTTTCGGGTCATGCAAATTTTATAATATTATAATCAAGCTTTAAATATTAAAATGAGCTTTCGTGTAATAATTTTTAATAGAATTTTAATAAACTCATACTATCATATTTCATTAAATATCTTATATTATCCTAAGAAGAAAATCTTATGTGAAATTAAATACCAAAATTCAATTATATTAACAATACTTCATTGACGTGGGAAAATGTGGAACGATTGATAAAATATTTTTAATGAATACAGAAAGTCAAACAGAAGGCGTACGGAAACAGAACTCTCACGTCTCGTTTCAAACAAAACACACTACCTCAAACAGAAGGGGCGCACGGAAACAGAACTCTCACGTCTCGTTTCAAACAAAACACACTACCTCAAACAGAAGGGGCGCACGGAAACAGAACTCTCACGTCTCGTTTCAAACAAAACACACTACCTCCAACAGAAGGGGCGCACGGAAACAGAACTCTCACGTCTCGTTTCAAACAAAACACACTACCTCAACGCCTTACCTGAACAAAACTATTAATAGATGTAATAATTTTCGCAATATTTATTAATTCAGTTTCTTTTTATATCTATTTTAGAAGTGCATTATATTATTTCGACGATATTTTCCACCTTTCGTCTTGGCGTATTTCAAGTAAATCGGATGTAAGATATATAAAGGTTGTCCCTTCTTATCGTTGTTCAATATCTAATTGCTAAACCGTTAGTTTTAGAGGTATAGTTCCAGTTTCAAAAATCGTTCAAATGTTGTCCTCCATCTTATAAAAAGTCATTTACGCCAAAAAATTGTTTTTGTAAAAGTTAGAAAATTAAATTAGAGCTTCGTCCAGCCATCCACGTGTTATTATCCAGTAACGTTCCATTTCGACGGAGTTTGGAATTAAAATTTTTAAAAAGTCTTTCAGTCCAATACGCTATATTTAGAACTTTTCCCCCTTGCTCAAACAAATAAAGCAAAAATTATTTCTGTATGAACCCAATTTACCGAGTTGTAATACTATCAAATTTATGCGTTTTCTGTCACCAAAAAAAACACGTTTTTCTGTTTTGGAAGCAGTAAACAACGTTAAATTTCGTAAAATTCAAAATATAATAACTCGATAAGTTTTTGTCGTTCAAAAATGATTTATTTTTGCTTTACTTGTTAGAGAATGGGAAAAAAAATTCTAAATATAACTTATAGGACCCAGGGATCGTGTAAAAATTTATATTTCATAACTTTTTAAAAATAACTATTTTGATGTGAATGGATGAACAACAACATTTTAACGATTTTTGTAATTGAAGCTATATCTCTAATAATAACGATTTACAAATGAGCTATTGGAAACTATAAGCGGTGTCACCCTCTGCATTTAAATTTTCTCCATTTATTAAATGTTAATTTAATTTTTTATAAACAAAAATAAACTGTGTATGAAGCCCATATCTGACTTCTTTTTAATTTTTTCTCGTACACATATATCGAAAACGTAATTTTAAAAAAATGCTTTTACTATTAATTTCTCTGCCATCATAGTTTTTTATCTGTTCAATTTTAAATTTTACAAAACCAATAATTGAAATGCACAGTCACCAGTTTTACTTGGAACGACATCTGATATTGTAATTAATATGGATAATATTGAGCAGAGTCTTAATCGCGTTGAACTGGACCCGAACCCGAAATGTCTGTTTAAAATCAACCCAAATTCTTCAACCCAAAACATATTTTAATACAATTATAGAAAAGTAGTCTACAATTATATCTTTAATATCAGTTTTATCTTTTGGTATAAAAATTAACACATATACACTCATTAATATTAGAATATATAGTTTTTTTTTCATTAAAATAATATTCAGGATTTTTTTTTTTTAAAGTTGGGTCAACTCGACCCCAACCCAAAAGAATCAAAACTCAACGCTAAACCATACAGAACCCGACTCGCACCGAAAAAAATGATCATCAACCCGACCCGACCCGACCCAATATGCGGATGATGTCGGTTTCGAGTAAAATCGAATCACCAGACCATATGCAGAACTCGAATAAGGACTACCAACGTATTCTCTTTTTTAAATAATAAATTAATTTTCATATGTATAATTTTAAAATTATATTTATCTTCACCGTACTGTTATTCGCTTGCTATAGCTTAAGTCGTAAATGTAAAATACGCCTAAGTATATTTTTAACAGAATATTCCATAAGATGTGCAATTAATGTTCGTAATGCTGGAAGGTGTTGCATAATCTATGCATGATTGAACTTGCGTGTTTTTTTTTTTTTTTTTTTTTTTTTTTTCCAAGAAGTTCAAAAGTATTTAAAGCAATCAAAAAACATGAATAATCTTAGAGAACTGTTTATTAAATACATTGTTTTAATAGTTCACAAATACATTTTATAACTCAAATGCATGCAAAGTATAACAAGAAAGATTGTCCCAAAAAGGGGTGATAATACATGGCAAGATAAATAATATTAAAAATATAGCTTCAAATGCTGGTTATTAAATCCAAAACACATGGTATCTTACTCCTAAGTTGAAACCAGGTATATTAAATGGATATTCTCAACAGATGCACTTTCTTTTGTAAGTGTGTTTCACACTTGAAGTGGGAAGAACATCTCGCGATAAATATACACCTCCTAGTCAATAAAACACTGACATAAACGGTCTACAATTCAGAATGTAGCCGGTACTACATATAATACAACTGACTGAGAAATACTGCACTTCTAGAGTTTCCTCAACTATCATTGCATTTCACACATAATAAAGCTACACTGTTAAAAATTTGCAACATTCTGCCCAGTCATCCAATTGTTTTTATAGAAAACGGTTATATAATCGTAATTTAACTGTATTCTCATCATATTATTGCCCATATTATGGTCAGATAAAAAGTTAAATTATGGTTACGTAACCGTTTTTTATAAAAATGGTTGAATAACTGGACAGTTTTATGCAAATTATTAACCGTGTACACTATTTTAAATTTGGAAAAATATCTTCATTATTGTTACAGTTATTTACAGAAATTCGGGTGAGTAGGCTAGGAGTGAGGTACCTGAATATTTTTACTGAATAAGTGAATTACGACTTTCCATTCCTGTACAAAAATAGTGTTTCCTGGCGCGTCCATTACCATATTTTAAAATTATGACCTTCTTTTCTTGAACTTTTGATACAAGGTGTCTTTTCTTATCGTTGACTTTATTATCATGTCCATTTTTTTACACTAATACCGATATTAAAAGCACTTTTTGTTTTTGCTAAAAAACGCTGGAAATTTATACAAGTCAAAGAATTATAACTTGGTAAGTATTAGTCGTGAAAAATGAAATGTTTACTGCCCTACTTGTTGTAGATTATTAAAAGTTTTTCTAATTATAACTTATAGGATTCAGGCGTCATATAAAAATTTAAATTTCGTAGCTTTTTAAAAAATAACTAATTCGATGTAAATAGCTTTTCTTATGATGAAGAATGCCATCTGAAATATTTTTGCAGTTCAAACTATACTACTAAAACTTACGGCTTAAGATTTAGCTATTGGTCAACGGTAAGGAAGGACACCTTATACATTTTTCAGTCAGTTATTTGTCTATTTAAATCCAAGCTAATACTGAATTGAGGTTTTGAAACATATCACTGTAATTTCGTCACTTGACAGCTTCAGTTAATATAGAATTTGAGAAACATTCTGTAGAGGATTGTTACTGTGGTTTTACATTTAAATCCAGGTCTCGTAGTTCTCCAATTCCTGTTAGAAAAGAAAAAATGCATATTAGGTGAAATTATTAAATACTTATTACATGTGTTTTTGCAATTTCGCTAAACGATTAACTGGTCAGGTAGTTCGATTAACTGGTCGGATAGTTCAATTAATTCGTTCGATTGACTGGTTGAACCACCTGCCAAAACTAATATTTGATTTGCATACGTTTCCCAATACTAAATACAAATATAGCAATGAAAAAAATAAACCAATATACAAATATGGCGTATCTAATTTTAGTTGGAAGGGCTTATTTTTAAAAATGTACAAAGCTCATCCAGAAAGTAAGTATCGTTTGCACATATCTCCCACGCATTTGACAGCACGAAAGTCGCGCATGCGTAGTTACATCCTTTAACTCGAGAATGAATTAGCCTAGCCATTTTGTTTGATTACGTGAAAGTTTGAAGTCATTGTTTGTCGATAATGATTTTTAAAACAATTGATCGGACCGCCAGCTGTGATAGAAGAGCCGTTGACAGGTTTTTGAATGCGAGAAATGTTTAAGGGAAACTTACGGAAAGAACGCTATGAGTAAAGGTATGGGGCGAAAGTGGGTTAGGATATTTAACGAAGGAAGGGAAAATGTCCACGACGAGAAGGTAAAGATTGGTGCGCAGCATCAACGAAACAACAATCCGACTTCCATTTGTTTTCTCATCTCAAGAAATTTCTTGCCGGTCAGCACTTCGAAAGTGATGATGAGATCAATGTAAACGTCCAGAACTGGTTCGTGTAACAGGCGCCCGAATTCTATAAAGTAAGTATGTTGCAATTAGTTCCAAGATATGACACATGCCTTAATTCGCATGGTGAATATGCCGCAAAGTAGTACAAGGTGTGCAGATTTTTCTGTAATAAAATTCAAATGGAAACAAATTGCTAATAATTTTTAATATCCAAACGTTACTTACTTTCAGGATGGGCTTACTATTTTATGTCTCATTAAAACAGAAATAAAATTGCTTAATAATCCAATGTATAGACGCTATTAAAGGTAGAAACCATTTAAATAATTTATAAATAACTGTATATAAAACATTAGCCAAGATACAATGGCAAACGAAATAAAGATATGTTAGCGGGTACAGATCAGTACAAATAGTGAAGGGATAGGGGCACATCAAAACAGCAAATTACGATACAAATGTCAACAACATAGCTTTTCATGATATATTTTATTGATTCATTATCTAACAGTAAGAAAGTGAAAATAGCTTTTACGTGTTTTTTATTTTATCCAACACTGTAAATTAATATAACAATCCTTCACTATTTGTTTTGCTATTAAACTATTTCTCAGAAAAATGGTACCTGCTTGCGCAATTTGGATGCCATATATACCTTTAGAAACGTCAGATCAGAATCGACATATTTGTTTTCTAGAAATAGCATAATTATTTTTATATTTTTGTTGACTAATGTCATTTAGCAAGAAACGAATATGAATATTTTGTGATACGAAATTTAATAATCAAAAATTGAATATATTCCACTAGAGAATTGAGATCAGTTCTGTTTGAGATTAATATAAAGTTACACCCAGGCTTTACTCAAGTAGATTACATTTTTAAGAATTTTAATAAGGTACAGTTGATTTAAAATTTTTAAGAGTTTTTTCTATTTCAAACCAAAAATAAACAATTTCTGGCACTTTAGTTAACTATTAAATATGATATATAAGATATTCTTTAGATAGCGATTCTCACCAAATCATAAAAAGTCCCTCCGGCCTGTACCGGGAGGAAAAGATAGCTTTCCTATATCTTTGTTTTAAAATTTTAGCTAATGTTACTCGAAAACAGCAAGCTAAAATGCAAAGAAACCGTTTACAAAAGATTCGTTAATACTGAATTTGAATAAGAAATTCGCCAAATTTTTGAGCTATAGCCAAATTGACTTCATTTATGAAAACTTATTTTGGCGATATTTCGCCAAATGTCGCCAAGTTTGGCGAGAATTTGGCGCTAACGGATATGAATATATAGTTTTATACGTATGATTGGGAAAATGATTACAACAATGAAAGATAATATTTTGCGAGAAGTCGCGTTCATTAAAACTTATAAATTAATCGTTGGATTTTTGTAATGTGCTATCTTGTTTCAAAATGTCTGCCACCCTGGAATTTCAGATTCAGATTCAACCAAGCAGGGTGGCCTACCATACGGCTTAAGCTCTACAAGCCCTGCTTGGCAAGTTTATTTAAAAAAAAAAAAAAAAAATACAGATGAGGCCAATAGGCCATTAGGCTTTTACTGAGGGAATGGAATTATTTACACTACTGTGTTTCCGCTATTTTTGTGGTCAATGATGAGGGTTATTCTTCTTCATCATCGTCTGAGGGCAGGACATTTCCTAGAAGGTGTGCTGGAGGCATTTGAAAGAGTTGCTGATTGTGTTCTAGGAGATGGACACAGTCTATTATTTTTTGTTGTAGATTTGGTGTATGGAGGACGTGGTGGAACCAAACTGAGGTCCTCAGTAATGCCGGTTTCCTTATGTGATATGCTGACGTTAGCGGGCAGTTGAGTGTGTAGTGGGTGGCATCTCCTATTTTTCCACATGTGCAGAATGGAGATGGGGCTTTATTGAAGAGAGAGAGATATGATGGGAACGGGCCGTGGTTGGTTATGTACAGGTAGATGTTTCGGTGTGGGACCAGGAAGTCCTCGGTGACTTTTGGACAGAGGCTGTAGGCTTTTCGTCCCCTGTGCTCCGCTGTCCATTGGTCTTGCCATTTAGATGTGTATTTGTGTTTTAGTTGTCCTCTGAGGTAGGATGGAGGTGCTGGGTGGAAGATGTGTTTTATTGATGTGTCCGGTTGTGTGGCTTCCTTGGCGAGTCTGTCAGCGTGTTCGTTGCCCGCAATTCCTGAGTGGCCTTTTACCCAGTTGAAGAGGATCTTTTTTGTTGTGTTTTGCAGTTTCTTTATTATTTGACCTATTAGATAATTTTCTGTATTCATGTCTGTAAGTGCCACTAAGCTGGAAAGGCTGTCTGAATTTATTGTTGCTTTGTCGTGTGTGGATGTTTGCAGCCAGGAAATTGCGTCGGAAATTGCGAGCAGCTCCGCTTGGTAAACGGAGTTTGAGGTGTCCAGGTGTATTTGATGTTCTGTTATTGTGTCTTCTTTGTTGTAGATGCAGAAAGCGTATCCTACACCAGCGTCAGTCTTCGATCCATCCGTGTATACTTGCAAATTTGGCTGCTCCTCTGCATTCTCTGCCCATTCAAAATATGTTTTGTATGGTATAATTTCTGTTGGTATAAATTTCGGTTGATACATATCTGGTTGTATTCCAACCATGGGGATGCCTAGCCTAAGGATTGCTCCTTGGGCTGCTGTTTTCTCTGTTCTTAGTGAGAGTGGCATTGTTCCCGTGAGGACGCAGAGAGCTGAGGTTGCTGTCTTCTTGTATGCACGGGAGATCAAAAGCAGACACTGTGCCTGAATTGCTGAGAGGAGTCGCAGCCCGTGGGATTTTTGTAGTTTGGGGAACCATGTTGCTGCAGCGTAAGTTATTTTCTTTTCTAAGATTGTGTTGTTCCATATTTTTAGTATTGCTTTTGAGATACTGCGTTGTGAGGCTGCAAACTTCAGGAGGTTTTGGACTGCTGTGTTGATTTCTGATCTCTTGGCATGTAGATGTGGTAGGAAGGAAAGTGTGCTGTCCAGAACTAAGCCGAGATATTTTAGTGTGGGGTTATGTTTGATGGATCTGTTATTAATTTTTAGTGTGGGTGGACGCTTGAGATATTTACGATTCTTTATTTGCAGAACTGTTGATTTTTCGTGTGTTATTTGAATGGAATGACAATCCGCCCAGTTTTGAATCAGTTGGAGAGCTGCGTTGCCTTTGTCTTCTATGATCTTCCTGGTGCGACCTGTTATGATTAGAAGTATATCATCTGCGTACGCCACCACTTTGAATCCCTTTTCTCTGAGGATTATCAGGATCTTATTGATGAATATTCTCCAGAGAAACGGGCCGTAGCACGACCCCTGGGGACAGCCCTTTTTGAACCAGTGAAGGTCTCCAGAGAGCCAGTTGGTGTACGCAGATCTGAGCGATAGGAAGGATCTTGTCGTGTTTATGTATGGTCTGCTCAGTTCTAAGGTTTCGAGCTCTTCCACTGTTGCATCCCAAGGTAGATTGTCGAAGGCATGGTGGAAGTCTAGAGAGATGAGATATGTGTAGTTGTCTTCTTGTTTGCTTAGATCTATGATGGACAGCACTTCTTGGATTGCCGTTTCCGTCGATTTTCCTGGGACGAATCCATGTTGGGACGGTGCTAGTTTTGGTGTGTTGTGTAGTTCATGTAGGATACGCTTTAGTATTAGCTTCTCAAAGATTTTGCCCAGGATTGGCAGCAGGGAAATCGGACGATACGAGTCCGCTTCTGTTGGAGGCTTTCCATTTTTCAAGAAGAAGACTAGTTCCCCCTGCTTCCATGCTGTCGGGAAGTAGTTAAGCTTGAGGAGTGTGTTGTAAATGTCTTGTAGTAGTTGTGGGTGATGTTTGAATATTTGTCTTGTGATGGGATGGTCTATGTTGTCTATTCCTGGGGCCTTGTTTTTGTTGAAGCTGTATATTGCCGTTTTTAACTCGTTTACGGTGAATGGAGGGGCCGTCTTGTCTGGTGTTGGTGTTCTGGTGTCTGTAATCTGTGAATTTCCATATATGTGTTCTGTGAGGTCCTTGTAAAATGATTTCTTGGTGTGTGTGATTGTTGTTGAGTGTGCCAGTGCATATGTTTCTTTCTTGTGAAAGTCCTGGAAGGCAATTTTCTTCATTTTCCCATAGGGATCTGTTGTTGCCTGACAGAATCTCAGCCATGCTTCTCGTTTGGCTTTTTGGATTTGAAGCTTGTATCTGGCTCGCTCCTGTTTGTATTTCTGTTTGTGGGCTTGTGTGGATGTTGGAGAGTTTGTTTGTCTTCGGAGTGCCCGGACGTAGTTTCTTGTTTTTCGGAGCTCCGGAGACCACCAGTTGATCGAGGGTTTGTGTGTGCTACTTTTCTTCTTGAGAGTGTGTTCACTTGTCTCTTGTATGATTTGTATTAATTCATTGTAGTGTGTATCGAAGTTTTCTTTACTTTTTATTTGCTGGAAGTTAATGTTTCTTTCTATTAGTCTTGAGGTTAAGTGTTGATTGAATTTTTTAAACGATATGTTCTTCGTTCTGTATCTTCTTCTCGGGAGAGTTGGGGTTGTTATGTTTAGATATATGGTGATCAAGCGGTGGTCCCCGTAATTCATGTCTTTTTCCACAGTCCACTCTTCTAATCTAGAGAATACGGAGAACGAGAAAAGAGAGACGTCCGGCCATCCTTGTGATCTTTCTGTCTGAAATGTGGGTGGGCTGTGTGGGTCGTTTGCCGAGATTAAGTGGTGTTGGCTCATATGTGTGATGAGATGGTGTCCTCTGTCGTCGTCCGATGGATACCCCCAGAGTTGGCTATGAGCATTGAAGTCTCCCAGGTGTATCAGGTGTTTGCTCATGCCTCTCTTGTTTGTCCAGGCTTGAAGGTCTTCCTTTAGATCTGCTGACGGCGGGGAGTATTGATTGCCGATTGTTATAATTATATCTTGGAGTGTAACGTTAATGAATACTGAATTTTGGTGTTGCTGTGTTCGTATATGTTGTAGGTTGTTGTCCAGTATGATTGTGTGGCAGTTGTTGGATTGCGAGGCATATGAAGGCAGGGATAATGGTAATCCGTGCGGTCTTCTATTGGTGACTGCGCAATCCTGGAGACAGGCTATTGAGTAATCCTCTTCTATTAAGTGATTTATGAGGTCTGCTGTTGCTGATTTTGTTCTTTGAAGGTTTATTTGTGCTATTTTGAATTTTGGTGTTGTTGTTCTATTGCTAGTTGGTGTGGTTGTTGGGTTTGGGGTTGTTACCATCGCGAACTCTCTGCTGTTAGGTTCTGTGCACGATGGCGATTATGGAAGAGGTCCTGAAAGACTTGGCATCCGGCTGAGTTGGCGCTATGGTTATTTGGGTAGGGGTATCCATCTTGATCTTGCGTGTAGGTGCAATTTAAGCATCTGTGTTGTCGCAGGTGGTTTTTCTTCGGACATCTTTCAGATTCATGTTCTGCCATGCAATATGCACAAGCCGTTTTTCTCTTACAGTTGGTAGAGGAGTGCCCGAAGACTTGGCAGTTTTGACAACGAATTATTGGGGAGTATGTCCTTATTTTGCATGTTATGAGGCTGAGCGATAGTCGACCCACTTTGTGGAGTAACAAGGCTTGGTCTTCTGGGAGGTCTATTACTAATTGGTATGTTCGTGAATTTTCTTTTGATATTTCTTTATGTATGTGTAAATGTTGTTCGATGTCTTCGTTTGTCTTTTTGTTGATTTCTTGTAATACTTCGTCATGTGTGATCGACTTCGGGATGCCTAGTATTATCAGCTTTTTCCTTTTTTCTGTTACAAATTCTTGGGATACCAGACGTGATATGTCTTCTGATTGGTGTATTATATCCGACAGGGTGTCGACATTTTCTTCTGTTTCTGATCTCACTATTAATGTTGTTTTATTTCTTGCTATTGTACAATGTATAGGTGGGACGTTCTTGTGTTTTTTAAGGGCTTTGTGTATTTGTTCTCTGATTGAGAACATCGTTAGAGACGTGTTTGATTTTCTAGATAGTAAAATTGCCCCTTTGGAGTATCTCCTGGCTGTTGAAGATGCTGTTAATCTTGTTTGTGGTTGTGATGGTCTGCCTGTTTCTGATTGTTTCAGTTTTTCTGCGTATGAGTCGTGTGTGCTGTTATCTTCTGGTGTTTCTATTGCTGGTGTTTTGTGTTTCTTGATAAGTGCGGAGACTTTTGATTCCAGATCTGCTATTTTTTGAAATATTTTTTCTGTGTTTGTGGTGTTTTGTTTTATTATGGCTTCTTTCAGCATTCTGGTGTTCTGGACGTGTGGGAGTTGGTTCTTTATTTTTATCAGGAGTTGTTGAACTCCTTCTTTGGTCATCCGCTCAATTTCGTCTTCATTCGGGATCTGGCAGTTTTGTTGCTTTTCTTGCTGCTTATGCAGTTGGTTTATTTCTTCTTTTTGTCTTTGATTGTCTTGAGTGAGGAGATCCATCTTGGAGTAGAGATCTGCGAGGGTTTTTTTGTGTTCTGCTGTTAATTTTTCTATGTTGTCCTCTCTTTCTTTTATGGTGGCTTGTTGGTGTTCAATTCTTTCCTCCAGTTGTTTTCTGTCTGCTTGCTGTTTGTTTTCTCTTTCCAGTGTGTTGGTTTGTAGTCGTTCTGTGTCTTCTTCCAGGGATTGGATTCTGTGTTCTAGGGATGCCGTGTTGTTTTCTTGTATTTGGTGATGTGTGTTGTGGTTGGACTCTTCTTCTATGTTGTCTGTTTGGACCTCACCTTCCTTGATTTGTTCTAGTTCTTCTTTGATTTGGTGCATGTCTTTGAGATGAGTTACTATTCTTTCTTGCAAGGTGTTAGCTCCTTCAGTGCCTGCTGGTGAGTGTTGTTTGAGGTGTTTGCACATTTGTCTAAAAGATGCTCTGAATGTGGGCTTAGTATCCAGGAAATCTTTCACGTTTTGTCGGTTGGTGTCCCTATGCAGGTAGGCAATGAAGTCTTGATCTACATCTTTGAATATTTCCAGTGTGTTTGTTATTTTTGTTTGTTGGGTTGAATCTTGTGTTTGTGATGCATTTCTTTTGATGTATGCGATGTTTTTTGTTATTTCTACTTGCAGCCACTGTAGGTATTTGTCTGCTCCTTCATTGTTTCTTCCTTTGTGTCTTCTGTAGTGGCCGATTGCTTGTGCGAGGATTTCGTGAACGTTAAGGTTTTTTCTTTTACCTGTTTCTATATCATATAATTGTTGGAGTGGCGGTCCTTTGTCTGATTGATTTGATGGGGTTATCATTTTTATTTGTTGTGAGTTTCTTGTTTTTGTGTGTTGACTGTTGGTCGATTTTGTATATCTCGGGTTGTTCTTGTCTTCGAGTTATGAGTTTGAGCTTTCACTTTGTGATTGATTTATTCTTCTTGGAATATATATATATTTTTTTTCTTCTTATATTTCTGAGTTAAGAACTTTATTTACGTTAGCGATAAAGGTTATGTGGGATACTCTCTCCGGCAAAGAGAATTATGAGAATAAAAAAAAAATGAATAGAGATAATGAAGATAATACTAGATAGAGTAAAATGGGTGAATTTTGGGAGAACCATTCGAGACCAGCCCATGAAGAGATAAGTGTCCAGCAAAAAGCGAGTGCAGCTGCACCCGAGGGAGATATACTGTGCAAGGCTGATTGTATAAATTGAAAGGCCATAAAAATGACGCTATTGTGAGGAGATGCGGGAACATGTGCAAAGGAGCGAGGGAGTGTATTTCAGGTTGAAGCCTGGAAAACTATGAAAATTAAATGTGGCGCCCTACGCCCTCGGAGTGGGTGGGATAAGAATTGAATTTGAGATTAGATGTAGAAATTTAACACCTTTATGGAGTCCAGGATTAATGGATGGGGAATTGAATTTCCTTTATGGAGATATGCTACACTTGATGGTTGAGAGAATTTGAGAAAAGTTTAAAATTATTAAAAAAAAAATTAAAATTTTGACCAGGGTCCAAAACATGAAAATTTTAAGTGAGTGGCTCCGGAATGGAAAGCCTACTTTGAGATCTAACAAATTTAATATGTACGGTAAAATTGGATGAAAGGGAGTGGAGATGTTTATTGTACATACAAAGTTACAGGGTGATAGAAAAATTGGAAGTATATTAAAAAAAAATTCGAAAGGGTTGGAAAGTGGTGTAAAAATCGGATTTTGCGAAATTTGGAAGGCTCGATCTTAAACTTAAAATTGAGCCAGCATTCCAAAAATTTTAGAGGATGCATCGGAGCTCTAAGTCTAAGAACACGCCAAAAGGCTAAGAGAACGGATGAATTTAAGGTAGTTAAAAAAAAACAAAAGTGGTTGAGAAGGCGGGTTTTTCAGAATTTTGAAATTTAAAAAATTTATTACGCGAAAAATACAGCTTAAAGTGACTAATAAAAGGTACTACAAGGTTAGAAACATATATATGAGAGTGAATATAAAAATAATATACATAATATTAGCAATTTTTGCGCGCGTGAGGTACTGAATAAAATGGCTGACACTGACGCTCGAATGCCATGTATTTTGGCCATTGGGCTATAGTGACAACACTAAAATGGACATAACTCATTCAAATTTTAACCGATTTGGACATGGCATGGCTCATATTGTTCAGAATTAGTTTAGACGTTAATATTTACCGGAGAAAGCATTCCCACTTACCTTTTACTGCTGATTTTTCAGCCAGTCATCGGAGCACTTTCAGAGCAAGTCTGCATGGTTTCGAATCCGCTGATCTAAAAAACCCCTGGAATTTCAAACTGCTGTCCGCTACTTTGGCTGCTAATAGCAGACGTAGCCTTAAAAAAGAACTGGGGTAAAAAGGTTAGAATCCAAGCATTTGCCGACGATTTCATCCTAATACTCAAAGCTAAAACCAAAGAACAACTGGTAATCTTAGCAAATAAAATAATAGAAGAATTCAACAACTGATTAAAAAGTAACAATCTTACGCTAAACAAGGAAAAAACAGAACTACTGTATCTAAACAGACCTCGCTTACACAACCTCCCAGATCAAGTCTCGGGAAAGATAGAGGCAATCAAATTAGAGGACAAGGATCTAGAAGGTAAAGACCAAATCAAATATCTAGGAGTCATAATACACCGAAACCTAAACTGGCTGCCACATTGCTAGCACCAAACAACCAAAGTACGCAAATCATTCAGTATGCTGGGACAAATGGCAAAAAGAGGTTGGGGAATAAAAGCAGACATCATAAAAATTTGGTATCGAACAGTAGTGGAAAAAGTGTTAACATATGCAGCCCCAATCTGGGGACACAAATTAAATGTCAGAAGCAAACAGGTCCTAACCACTTGCCAAAGACATTTTCTGCTGACCATAGTCAAGGCATACAAAACTGCCCCAACAGCGGCCCTTCAGGTACTGGCGGGCCTGATTCCAATACACCTACAGGGCAAATATGAAGCAGCATATGGAACAATAACAAGATTAAGAGAAACATGTAAATTATACGGTAATACAATTCAACCAACAGACTACGATAGCAAAATAAACATATGGGAAACGCATCCAGCGGACACAACAGAACCAAATATAGGCTACAATGAAACAGATATAACAATTTATACAGACGGCTCAAAATTGGAATCAGGCGCTACGGGATCGGCTTTCGTAGCATACAAAAATGACAAAAAAATTTAAACTATGGTCAACACCACTGCGGAAACATAACAGCGTCTTCCAAGCCGAACTACTGTCGATACTAAAGGCAACAGAATGGGGCAACGAAGCAGGGGTGGATTATAGCATTCGCTCGGACTGCTTATCAGCAATACTAGCACTCAGCAAACCATTCAACAGAGTAAAACTAATTGCAGACATACAAAACAAAATAAGAAAATCAAACAACAAATTTAAAATTAATTGGGTTAAGGCACACATTGGCATCCAAGGAAACGAGGATGCCGACGAATTAGTAAAGGAAGCGGCTAAAAATAATAAAAATGATAGACCCTACCACATAGAAAGACCAATATCAAACCTTAAACGTATATTAAAAGAGCTAACAATGAAACAATGGCAGTTCGAGTGGGACTACGGGGACACGGGTAGGACAACCCATGGATACTTCCCAAAGGTAGACACAAAAAGACTAATAAGCTGTAAATTACTGAGCCAAATCTACACAGAATATGGAGCATTCCCACAATACCTACATAGATTTACCAAATTTAGCTCTCCAGAATGCATATGCGGGGATTTAGGGTCCCCAAAACACTACCTCACGTCCTGCCCGCTCACACAACCACACCATCTGGTCAACATCACAGTTAATAACGAAAAACTATAGCACAGACAACTTGTAAACAACAAACATTTACAAAACAAAGGTAGAGCAGTGATCAGGTGGCTAATGAACAATGTAGACGACATGAAACAGACAAACATAGATTAATACAACAAAAACAAGCAAAAACATAAAAGCCCCAGCAGCCACCATATTTCTATATTCAAAGTGTATATAACCTCTGCCTAATTTACCTTCTCTTTCATGAAAAAAAAAATATATATATATATATATATATATGTATATATTGTGTATGTGTATATATAACAAAAATAGCAGTGTAAAGGACACCTCTTTCCTGTGACAAAAAAATCGATCTTTCAGCGTCTAAGAGGGTGGAAGTTAATGTAATTAACGGACTAATGGCCAAGGAACATGCCCCACCCCACAGCGCACCAAGTCTTCAAATAGCTTCATCGAGTTCATGGTAACAGCCATAAGGTATCTATGGACTGATCGCCATTAGAGCGCAATCATGAAAACAAATTCAACGGTTACCAGCGATGCAACAGAGTATAAAATCAACAGCGAAAAATGAGAAACCCAAATCACAATGAGAAACCTGTAACAAATGAGAAACCAAAATAAAAGCAACAAATGAGAAACCAGAAACAACTGCAACAAATGAGAAACCAAAAAGCAATGAGAGAAACCTAAACACGAAACAAAATGCAACAAAAATCAAGCAACAAAACAAAAACAACAGGAAACCTTTAAGTACAGTCGGAAAAGGGGAAAAGGAAAGGGGAAAAAAATCCAACACAGGTAAAAGTAATCAATTTTTTATTTTTTTTATTTAAAGTTAAATAAACATGTATTAACCCCTTCCCTTACAGGTTTTTCTTTTTTTCTCATCATGTACACTAATGGCACCCGGTGCATGTAAAATATGTCGTGGGAGCAAAGTCCTCTAAGTTACCTGTGAATAATACCTCTGGAGGTGCCTAGTCAGGTGAAGGTCTCGTCACCGGATCAAGGTTCTAAATTACGAGACCAACTTGCATAGCGATGGCATGACGTATAGGTGTGATGCCAAGCCCAGGTCCATACAAAAAGAATCAGATCAATTAGCAGCAAAACAAAAACGGAACAAAACTCAGACCTCCACATAGCCGTCCTGCCAGAAATGACCAGCCGTTATGCGGCATCTCTTCAGTGGCGCTACGCGCCCCGGTGCCAGGTGCTAAACCCGTTTAAGCTAGGAAACCTGGCAGGTAGGGGCCTGGTTGCCGGTGTCAAAAAAAAAAAAAAGATAGAGGTAAAACAAAAAATACCCCGGAATCCTTGTATCAAGGCCTAACACTTAAGCAAAAAATAAATTTGAATTTTTAACTTTTTTGTATATTTATTTTAGTTTTAAAATTTTCAGTGGCCGCCATCTTGAAAAAAGATGAACACGGTCGAGGCATTGGTGAGTTTAATACACCCAATTAGTTTCATCGAAATTGATTTATAAATACGAGCGTTATTATATGACATAGATCATATATATATATATATATATATATATATATATATGGATGTATATATATATATATGGATATATCTATATATATAAATCAACATTTGAACGGAGGGTGGTTTTGAGGTCATGATCTGTGAAAATATACCGACATACGGCTGCAATAGGTAGCTTTATACTTTTTTGTATTGAAAGCTACCTAATAATTTTTATTTCGTTTGTGTCATTAACTGAGCATTTGGAAATATCCGCCCGGATCCCATGGGAAGCAATCCATGATACTGGTTTGCGGGGTTATTGCGATATCAGAAAAGACACGGTATAGCAATCCCAACTCACATTGGATAAAGGTTGAAATTGAGAGATTGTCTTCTCATAGGTATTCCGTAGTCTCTAAGCTGGATGATTTTCTAATAACAGATTTCTAAGACTGATTTTCAAAAGCTGCTTGAACGTTCTATATGTTGATGAAATTTCCTCTTGCTTGCGTCATTCCTAATATTTTATTACTTACAACTTCCTTTTTAATGAAATTGCATCAGAAATTATTTTCGTTAGGAAAATGATTATTTTTGTTAGGAATCTGTCCTCTCGCTGTTCAGATTCCAGAGATTTTCTACTTATATTAACTTTCTAAGATGTCTTTTATTGAATCCACATGTGAAATTATTTTGTTGGGGAATCAAGTATGATCTTGAAAGTATCATCTGATTACATACTGCACCATACTGTATTTTAGTTTCCTATGATTGTTTTCGTTAGCTGCCGGAAGTCATTTGTGTTAGGAAGCAAGGGATGAAATTGTCCTTTTGCTTATTTGATTGTGTAAGATATGTAACTTACAGTTTCCTGAAATTGTTTTCTATGATTGTGTGACAAATGGATGTCTAAAGAACAACTTGTAACAGCTTATTTTGAAAATTAAGATCCTATAGTAGTCATACGAAGAAACGCTCAAGCTAATGTTAAGTCTGTGGGAAGGTTATTTTCAAATTTCTCGCTTGCATTTTAATATTTTTAAATGACTTTTTTCCCTTACGATAGCTGAGGACAATCTCCAAGGTTGTGCGTTTTTAATTTTTCTATTTTTATTCCAGTTTTTTATATAAGGGTACTTTTACTTTCAGAACCAGTTCCAATATTAAAAATGACCGCTTATAAAAAAAAACTTTAACCAAAATCAAAAAAGTAAAACTTAGCTCGGTTAGAGATGGACCTCAGCTATCTTATGCAAAAAAAAAAATCATTTAAAAATATTAAAATGCAAGCGAGATATTTCAAAATAACCTTCCGTAGACTTAACATTAGCTTGAGCGTTTTTTCCCGAGACTCGTGTAGGCTCTTAAGTCTTAATGCGACTTATTTTTACATATACATGATCATCTTGTACTAATCGTGCCTGTAGTGTTGTTTTCTTTTTTTTTATACTTTTAATTTTTCAGACAAAAGTAATTCAAATATTCTTGTTTCTAATGCCACTTATGTAAATACTTTTTCAAAGAAGTGTGAAACAGACGATCAGATGAAGTTTTATTTTTATAATTTCGAATTTATTTCAAGCAATTTATACACTATATTGTGAGTGAAAAATATCCCATGTAATAGTTGGAATCAAAGATCTATTTGTGTCCTATCTGTTAGTTTTGTATTGCTCTAGATCTGTTAAATACTTTATTCAGTCCATATTTAAAACAACATAATTTTAAATCTTTAGAAAATAAAACTTTATTGGAAAACATTAAAACTTCACGTTCAAAAACATATTCAAATAAGTATAATCTTATGTGTATATATATTCCAGAGGGGAAAAATATATATTCCATGATGTTTGTGAAAGAAACGTTATGCCCATAATAAAGTCATTAAAAATCTCATTGTAAAAGAAAAAGCAACAATTAAGTGAAATTGAAGTGTAATTACTGCTTAAAAGTTATAAAAACATAACACAAACGGCTTAAAAATACCTTTTTACCCGACTGCCAAGAAGGGTTATGTGACGTATCTGGGTATGTATGTATGTGTATTTCTTTATACCTTCGAAACATCCCAACGGCTGGATGGATTTTAATGAATGAGGTCTCTTCGAATCGTCTTAACCGTCCGATGGTTATAGGCTAGGTTTTGTTTTCATAAATTCAAAATGGCGGTAGAGACGAAAAAAAAATAATTTTACACACCATATTGAGTGGCATATCATTGGACAGGTCTTATAAAATGAAGATTATGTTTTCTAGACTATTTTACAGTCAGAAGCTCCGTTTAAATATTACACAGTCTGAAAGTTATGTAGGTAGGATCTCTAGCATAACTGTAACTCTAACTTTCATAGACATCTATAGGCCTCATCAAAACAGTGTTTATAGATAGGAACTAACAATTAAACACAACTTAAAGGTCATCAATACCAGTAAATAAAAAAAATAGGTAAGTAATATAAAAAATAGTTTCACATTGATGAGAAATAATTAATTTTTAGTTCGTTTTTTACGCAGTCGGGTTTTTTTTTAATTTTTTTTTTAATTTAATTCGTACTTGTAGTATATAGAAATGACATAATGTTTCATGCGCTCTAACGGCGACTGCTGCAAGATCAAAATGATAAATAAATCTTTTTCGCAAAATTTTTGAAAAACATTTATTTATCATTTTGATCTTGAAGAAGTCGCCGTTAGAGCGCATGAAACATATGTAATCTTTATATTGAAATCTTTTTTAAGCCTTTTGTGTTATGTTTTTATCACTTTAAGCGGTGATTACACTTTAATTTAAAGTTTACAAGTGATTTTATTATATTATTTGTAACAATTAAGAGCCTACGCTAGTCACGCGAAGAAACGCTCAAGCTAATGTTATGTCTATGGGAAGGTTATAGGCAGGTTTCTAGTTCGCATTTTAATATTTTTAAATGATTTTTTTGCATGGGATAGCTGAAGTCATCTCTAACGTTGATAGTTTTTACTTTTTTGATTTTGGTTACAGTTTTTTATAAGAGGAGATTTTAAATTTTGGAACCGGTTGTGAAAGTGAAAGTACCCTTATATATAAAAAAACTGAAACCAAAATCGAAAAGGTAAAAACTAACAACGTTAGAGATCGACCTCAACTATCCTATGCAAAAAACACCATTTAAAAATATTAAAATACGAACGAGAAATCTCCGAAGAACCTTCCCATAGACTTAACATTAGCTTGCGTGTTATTTCGCATGACTGATGTAGGCTCTTAAATGGTTTTATTATTTTGGAAACACATCATTACCAAATAAATAGGGAATCAGACTGTTGAACTGTTAATGAAACTCTATGATAATTACCACTGATATAATGATATGGCTACTTTTAACTGAATAAAATTATTAACCAGAAATAAATGTTTAGTACTGAAAAAATTTAATCGTTACTTCTGCACGCATCTTCGAAATACGTTGCTCCAACCGGACAGACACATTCTTCTACTCCATTTGCAATGTGGCAATGTCCGCCAAAACAACTTTTCTTTTCACAGAGTACTTCTATAAAGATATTTTAATGGAAGATTGTTAATATGAACATACAATTTTCACATTCACATACGAACACGCAAACACACGCATTAAATTTCACTTTCTCAATGAATCACCCTGTATATAAATTGCAATTGTGTAATAGAGCCATCATGGGTGTATATTTTTCGTCATTTATTGAGCTACTATTTCCGAATATGAACAATATATTACAGAACACTACTTTAAATATGTAACTTGCAATTTCAATTTTGGTTGTTTTTGACGTTATTTAAGCTCAAAATAATGTTGTTGCCGCAAACTAAATGTCTTTATTTACCCATTGCATACTTTAAACAACTTCATACAAATATTTAAAGCCAATATATCCATTAAATTATATTTCTATAATTTGTATATGATTAAGTTTTGTTAACAAATTATATAATTTATCATAATTGTCAAGGTTTTTATGTGACCATTCCATAACTCAGAATTCTGAGAAAAATTATGTTGGATTTGACTATCTGCTTGTAACCAAATTCCTTCTAGTTCAAAAATATCTTCTTTTTTTTTTTTTTTTCCAGACTAATTTTTTTTTAGTTAACCATCAAAGTAAAGTTGACATATTTTAATCTTTGTTTTCAAAATATTGAATACTCAATTCTAAAAAATATTTATTCATTTCATACTTCTTTGAATTGCTGAAAAAAAAAATATTATAAACAGAATAATAAGTTTTATTAGACTGTTCACATGTTTCAGCTTAATCCGATCCATTATCAAAACAAACAAGAATATTCTATAATTGCACGGTTTATGAAGTTATTTGAAACGGCATCATTTAATTTTTCACTTATTTTTAAAAATTACGCACGTTATTTTTTATTTTTTACTTGGATCTTTATTTCCATATTTGTAACCATTACGTAACTCGAGCCACAATTTTGATAATTATGAAGTTATTTAAAACGCTATCATATAATTTTTGACATTTTTTTAAATTAAGCGCGTTATTTTTTATTTTACAAAATTGTGGCTCGAGTTACTCCACGGTTACAAATATAGAAATAAACATCCAAATAAAAAATAGAAAATAGCGTACGTAATCTTAAAAAGTACGCAAAAAATTTAATGATGCCGTTTCAAATAACTTCATAAACCGTGCAATTATAAAATATTCTTATATGTTTTGATAATGGCTCAGATTGAGCTGAAACATGCCAACAGTCTAATAAAACTTATTTTACTGTTTATAATCTTTTTATTTTAAGGCTTTTTAGCAATTAAAACAAGCATATAATTACAGGGTATTATAATTTGTTATAAACATTTATTTCAATAACAGTTTCAACATCCACTGAGCCATGGTGCAGTTTTTTCAGGCATTTAACCAATGACACATTGCACCGAAAATTAACTTTTATAATGCAAAAAATTAGTCTCATACTTTTATTCCATCAAAAAAAAATATAATTTACAGTCATCAATTGGAAAGTAATTACAGTCATCAATTTAAAAGTAATTAATGATGCATCTTACTTTTACAAACATCATTCACAAGAGTATAACCATCTCTACAAATGCAAATCTCTTGATTGTCTATAACTTCACATTTACCACCATAACACTTATTTTTTCGGCACACAGTAGCTGAAAATAGAAATAAACAAGAAAGAAAAATCATGCGCCAAGCACAGATTACGAAACACTTTCCTACATATTAAGAATACTGTAACAAAATTTCAATGTTTAATAAGGTGAAAGATGGTATCTATAAGTAAACAAGGTCAAAGTCAAACTAGGCGGGGAGGCCTACCTTTCGACTTAAGCTCAAAACTAGCCCGCACAGAAGTTTTGTTTACCTAATTATACTAAGCATTACTAAATTATACTTTGTGATATTGAGCAATGATTATACTATTTAATGCTGAAATACAAATTCTGAAAATACAAGATTCCAAAAATACAAATTCTGAAAATACAATTTACCATTCATTACCAAAATACTACTCTGTGGTACTGAGTATCTAAGTAAACAATTTATAAAATGCATAATGCATTTGAAAACCCAATTTCAGCAATTGTCATCTATAGTCTTAAAAGTATTGAATCGATTTGTGCAGCCATGTATATGTTCTCTAGATTTTTATATATACTATACACTATATGGGTCATTCCACAGTATTTGGCTTCACAAGTTTGAAAAAAACATATATAAAAAGTTAAGTAAAATACATCATTTTAAAGCTTTAAATCTCTTCTATTAAAATTTATCCAAAATATTATATACTTTTTTTAAATCAAATAAAAATTAGAGCATTTTTTTTGCAGCCATATAGAAAAATTTGGTCATAGGTCCCATACGTAACAAATAGCTTTGTCCCGTACGTAACAGAAATAATTAGCTTTCATTAATTAATGACGCAATTTCAAAAAATAATTTTAAAGTTAATTAATAAAATGTATATTTCTGCTTCTACTCATTAAATTTATCTGTGGAAATATTAAATAAATTCAGAGCAAAATCCAAATTGCTAGAGGTACTTATAAAACAATTTTTTGTGATGTCCCGTACGTAACATAATTTTATTAATTAAAAAATATATATGTATTGGCTCAAACAAAAAGAAATTTCATAAGAATATAGTTGAAGTGATATATAATGCATTAAAAATAATTGCAAACTTTCTCATTTATATTTTGATACTGAAAAAAGTACAAATATCTCAAAAATTTGCTTTGAAAGGTCTCGTACGTAACACATGAATACTGTGGCCATATGCTAAAATTTAGTTCAGTTATGAAACGCATAATGCAGTTGAAAATCATTTTTATAAAATACATAGGATGCTGATATTAAGTAGGATTTCTCAATTGAAATGTGTATTGCCCATATTTTAGTTAAATTAAGTTTATGGAAGTTTTATACTTAGCGACAGAAATGTCGTTATTATTTTCAATTGTTGAAAATTCGTTGTTGTGTTATTGTGTATGTTGTGTATGTAATCTAAGTATTGCATATATTGTAAATTATATGCATTGTACTTCGTCGTATGTAAGTAGATATATATGTTTTTATGCAATATATTTCGTCGTATGTTAATAGGTTTCTATGTTGTATGCATTGTAATTCATTGTAAGTAAGTATGTAAATATGTATGTATAAGGCATGCATTGTAATTCATTGTAAGTAAGTATGTAAATATGTATGTATAAGGCATGCATTGTAACTCGTTGTATATAAGTATGTATGTTTTATCGTTTTATGTATTGTGAGATGGATAAATAAATATATATATATAAGAAGTAAGTATTAATCACGGATGTGAATATGCAGGCAATGTACAAGCATGACGGAAAAAAAAGTATTAATAATGGCGGTAATTTAAAGATTAAATAAAACTCTTTATATTAGCCTACTGTGTTGTATATAACGAGCTATTTTCTGAATGTGTTTTGTAATTTAATATTAATGATTTCATTTTTTATCGATTTGACAAATTTCATAAATACAGAAGACGATTTGTAGATGTGTTTTACATTGAAAATAATCTATTACAACTGCGATGTACGTAAAATCGCATCAAATGATAATAAAAAAAAGTGAGGTTAATTTTGTTTTAGCAAATCAGTCTCCTGCAATATGCGACAAAAAAAGTTAAATTAAATCTGAAAAAATCACTGTTGAATTCACTATATGTGCTATTAAAATCGGGGTACTTTTAAAATGTTTTAACACTAAATGATATAAAACTAACTATAAAGACAGGATTAAATCATTTATAAAGCAAAAACGTTTTTGCGAAAACTATAAGGTTAAATAAATTTGGGTTACAGCCAACAGTATAATTATTATTAGAACTTTCCATATATTCTTTTAAGTGCGTCACAAAAAATAATTCTTAAAAAATATCGCTTTTTTATTTACAGTACTATGGGAGCTCTGCCTACTACGAGCTACGCTCGCCAACCCTCGTTCAAATTAATGTTCGCAAGATCTGAAAACATTATAATTTGCTATTTTTAAAAAGATTGCGGAAGATTGAATTATAATTAAACGACCAGTGATATCTTCTGTAATCGGATTTCAATTCATTTCCCTTTGATTGGGGATTTTAAGGCCGAATCAACTGCTGTCGCGACAGCTAATGGCTGTTTTTGGATTGATTAAAGAAGCTCAATTAAACATTTGAAAATCAACTTGTATAAAATGGTTAAGTAAACAATGTAGCTGCTTCCAGTAATTTTATAACAATGCTATAAAAATTGTTTAAAATAAGATGTTTTAAAGGTATTCTTTCAAATATGACTTAATTTTCATCATTTTCCTTTCTCTTTTTAATACTCACGAGTAAACACTTTTTTAATTGAAAGGAAATATTATTATAGGCTCTCTTTTGAAATTTGACATATTAAAAAATGACTCTTGTGAAATATGAAATAAATCTCATATATTTTTTAAAATGAAACTGTTTGGCAATATTATTATTTGGTCTTTTTAAATATGACGTAATTTTCCCTCCATTTAATGCTTTTAGCACGTAATAACTTAATTGCTGTCTTAATGTTTTTCGTTCTCGTTTTAACATTCACGTGTAAACAATCTATTAATTGAAAATAAATATTATTATTTGCGCTGTTTTAAAATTTAGCAACAATAGAAAACAAATTAGTTTTTTGAAATGTGAAATAAATCTCTGTTCAAATAGTGAAATTTGGAATATAAATAGAAAAGAAACCCTCAAAAAATTAATCAAATTTAATAAATGTTTAAACACTGCAATGTCGTCAAGTGTGTGCTTGCGAAAGATGGTTAAATTGCCATGCATAGCTTTTGATGCTATAATTTTTTTTAACGGACTATTTTTACCGACTTAAATATTACATAGCGCTTAAAATAATTGTTTGATTTAAAAATTGTCAACTTCATCGGGTTTATCGAACATTTCTGTATAAAATTACCAATTTTCATATTTTTATGTGTAGTAATTTTCTTAATGTAAGCCGAAAAGGACCTCCGGTCCACAAAACATTCAATTACCGTGACAGCGGCAGCAGTAGTTACTTTTTTCTTAGAATAGAGAGATAACTCCCCTTTTACAGTTTCGGAATTTACGTTTTCACGCAATTTACACCTCTCCTTTGCGTCCTTGAAGTGTGTAAACAGGCCCAGTATTTTACTATAGAAATGTTCGCCTAATTTAAACACAGATTTTTTTCCTCTTAAACAAAGCAAAAAAAAAAAAAAAATGTAGTAAAATATTGGCAGAAGATTGTCCCTGCGGTGTAAAAGCGGGTATTTATGTAATTTCTCGCATCCTCTCTTGAAAAATGTTAAAACGGGGTTTTAGTGTATTTCACCTGCAATATTTTGGGGAATTTCGTAAACACGTGTAAAATTGACCTTTTCTTACCATAGCAACCACGACCATCGTGATGATATCTATCTGGACAAACACAAGTAAGTTCATCATCAATAATGCGGCATACACCACCGAAACAAGTGTCTTGTCTGCAAAGACCTCCTGCAATGAAAATTAACATCAGAAATCGCTTTAAATTAAAAATGAGAACAATTTCAAAATGATAAAGTCGTACTACCTTAAACTAAATGTTTAAAACATCAACATCTGTAAAATTAAAATAGATATTTTTGCATGTCAAAAATATTTTATGACAAGCATGCATACATTTTATTCGGCGGCAACATAAAATTACATATGTATCTCTTTTGTCAAGTCATTTTTTAAGTCATTGTCTAGAAAAAGGAACCATACATTTTTTTTTCTTGTAGAGAAATGTTATACTTAATTTTGGATGCCCTTATGTATAGAAAACCTAAAGAAACATTTGCAACGTGCACTGTTGCATTGCTTTCGCTCTAAAAGTTAAAACAAACACTAACAGATAAAAAATGTGTTTTTGGCTTTAGTAAGTTTTTTAATCTCGTCTAAAACGAGAATCGTACAATACTTTATTTATTTTTAAGAACAGCTATATACATACGTATGTGTGACTATAAGCTGTAAACGTCTAAGGAAACGCTTGCAATGTGTAATATAGCATTCTTTTCACGCTGACAGTAACCGATTACATCTGTGAGACATAATTGAAATACACAAATCTTTCAAGAAAAGAAGAAACGAGGTTTGGATTATTTTTTTTAACAAATCAATCGCAACAATAAAAAAATAAGTAGCGTAAAATGAAATAAAAAGTTATGAAGAGATACATAGACCAAACAATGAAAATATAAAATACAAAATTGATTTTGGAATATTTTTCAAACAAGTTTTGAATGCAGGTAATGGGTTATTGTAGGTTTAAAAAATTAAGTATGTTTCTCCAGATTAAAAACTTATCAAGGCTAAGGATATTGTAAAAGATTTTCATCAGATATTTGCCCTGCATGTAAGAGTGATGCTCCAAATATTCAAAAAGTTTGCGTTTTGTTTAAAAGGTTTCAAACTGGTAAATTTTATCTAGCTGTTCAAGACAGTATCCACTCTATATTACACTTCTAATCAAAGTAATATTTGACGAAAATTCACAATCCATTGCTAATGAATTAACAAATGTTTTAAATATTCCCTGAATGATAGAATGCAATCGTTTTTGTAAAAAAACTGCCACGTAAATTATGTAAATATTATAAAAGAAATATTTGGAACAAAACCTAATAATCAATTCTCTGAAAACGGTCAATGCATAATCCGACTTTCTCTAAAATCTGTCATTTAATTTGAGATATAAACAATGAATATCATGATTAACATAGGTATAAAGTATAAATTATTATGTTAATGATGTCCTCAATTTTCCGAGGAATTAAGTTTTAGGAATTTTAGTTAGGAGTTATTTTAACTATTATATACCAAAATAATATTTTTTGCTGAGAAAATGCAGCAAAAACATGCAAATATTAAAAGAGTAATTACAGTTTTCAGCTAAGCATTAATATAAACATTGGATGATAGGATAAATATAATAAGACATTAATTTAGTCAAACACAACAAAGTATTTATTAATAAAATTCTTGTAATGGATAAATGAGTAGATGATTTTTTTTATTTCAAAACTTTAAAACTTTAATTATTATTTTTTCAAAGTAAAAAAAAAAAAAAAAAATGTATAATGACAATGAATTTGAAGATACATAAACAAAGTCAAACGGAATGACATAATTCGATTTTTGTCCTTGCAATAGTGGGTTGGGGGGGGGGGGGAAGGAAAACTTTCAAAGTAAGGAGAAAGTCACTTTTAACGTCTTCGCGACGAGCGTCAAGTATACGTATTTTAATTTTTGGGTATCACTTTTTGCAAATATCACTTTTTGTATAATTTAACTCTGAAATTCCACGATTGGACAAAGTTTAAATTACTGTTTCGAAATATTGGTATCAAAATTCAAGGATTTCGCGCACACTATACGGCACGTATCACGTATAGGTGCCGCTTAGTTGCGAAGCGGTTACTAATTAGATTACTAGATTAGTTGCGAAGCGGTTACTAATTAGATTACTAGATTAGTTGCGAAGCGGTTACTAATGGGATATAATATAAACAACGTGAGCCACTAAACCACTGGTGCTCCAATATATACAGAACAATTTTATCATTTTTCGAAATATACAAAAAATTATTTACCATTCTATTCTTATATTTTTTTAGTCGTCATGTTTGATGGATTATCATATAATAATTCATACGAAAAGCCTTGTAACAGTGAGGAATTTTAGAAAAGGATAACTTACTCTTGCATACATTCCCGTCCAACGTGTATCCAGCTTGACAGAGGCATTCTTCCATTTCTCCATGACGTACAATGCACGTGCCATTAATGCATCTTGTTCTTTTGCACTCTTCTTAAAAAAGAAAATAGAAATAAACAAAATTGGATTCCATTCAATTTCATGAATTTTAACTAAATCTATTCATTTTCAAACAAAAAAAAAATTAAAAGTTTTAATTTATGATATAAACATTTTAGATGCAAAATTTTACTCTGTAAATAAAGAAAAATGTATTTTTATCTAGCATGTAGGTTTCTGAAAATATATTATATCCTCTTCCCAGTCACCCAGAATCCCAAAAAGTGCTCCTTTGTCTTCAGAAACCAATGAATTTCCGAGAAGTAAAAAAGCATTACGGAATGAAAAGTTTCTTTTGTTGCCCGTAATTTTCGAAAGTGTGTCATTTCTTTTACGTCTTTTGACTTACCACGAGTATCCATCTATAAAATAGGAGATTGATCTACACTAGGAAGACTTCGAAGACGAAAATTAATGTCGAAATTCTGAAATATTCTTTCTCTCTGAACTTCAAACACGTTTTAACATTTTTGTGTATCACAAGAAAATACCAGTTATAGTCTACTTACCTATTTCGCAATAGTCTCCTCTGTAATTTGAAGGGCACCTGCAAATAATTTTATCCTGTTCTACGTCGCAATGACCTCCGTTTTTGCATATCCTACTGCTGCATCGATCTAAATATAATAACCAAAATTATTTCTTCAGCTGAAACATTGGATAAACTTTATAGTTACAATAACACTTTTTTAACTATCAGGTATTCAGACAAACAAATTATTGAATTAGATTCTTATCTTCTTTCCACGACTATCGAAAAAAGAAGATAATTAAGATAATAAATATTAAACAGTCTAGAAACAACATTCATAGACTTAAAAAACCGTATCACAGCTACGGAGAAATTAGTGATGCAAGGAATTTGTCACTGGGTGTGGAATGAATTCACCCGTCTTCTAGATGTTATCTATGTAACTGAAGTGAATACACATGTTTTTATGTGATCACATTAATATGTAATTTACATGACTAACATCTACATATTGTAAACAATAAAACGAAATCAATGTATTGGATTGTCCGGAAAATTCGTTTCGCTTGAGAAAATTAATTCGTACCGGAAAAGTTTATCAATTCCTTTTTATAGATACATTTCGATAGCTAATGTCTAATTAACGGGCAGAATTTTCCGGTTCGAATTAATTTTCTCAAACGGAATGAATTTTGCGGACAACCCAATATATTTCAAAACATACCGCATGTAATTGAGTCCATATTTTTAAATCACCAAAAACCTTCGAGTGCCTGGCCTGTAACAATGTTTTTTAATAAGGAGACAAGGCAGCATCCTCATTTTTTGAGGATAAATTTCACTATTAAGGCATAACTATTTCTAACGAATAGCTGAATAGGATATAATTACAAACAATGAATACTCAATTCAATTTTTCACAACTGGATGAGAACACATTCAAAATGAGCACATATTTCAGAAAATAAGGACATCTGGTCAACTTACTCTAGGTTTAGACTTCCTTCAAATACCAGGGCAGTATTCCTGCCACTAAAAGTGTAAAAGGATGTTACGATACAAAATATCTCTTAATGCTTCACTTACCAATTTCACAGACTTCGCCTGCGTATCTTGGAGGACAACTACAGACTGTTCTTCCATGTTCCACATCACATTGTCCACCATTCTCGCAAATTTTACCTGAGCAAGAATCTGAAAACAAAAGTAAAAATATCTTTAGTACTCTTCCTAATGAAAAAGTTATGTTGAAAGAATATATTTTAGATAAATCGCAACAGTTTTTAAATTATTTTTGTGAAGTTATGTTTTTAATCTATTTTACTAACCAATTTCACAATTATCGCCTGTGTATTTTGCAGTACATCTACAAACTGTTATTTCATGTTCCACATCACAGTGCCCACCGTTCTGACAAATTCTACTGAAACAGCGATCTGAAAATAAACGCAAAAAAGGCTTTAGCGCAACTTCTCATGAAAAAATATTTTTAAGCACAATGATCTTTTAAATTTAACAATATTTAAAATTTAAAGGGTATTTAAATATTTTATATATTTAGCTTTTCTACGTTACAAACCAATTTCACAATAATCGCCGGTATATTTTGCAGGACATCTGCAAACAGTTCTATCATGTTCGACATCACATTGCCCACCGTTCTGACAAATTCTACTAGAACAGCGATCTGAAAATAAACGTAACAAAAGGCTTTAGCGCAACTTCTCATGAAAAATTATTTTTAAGCACAATGATCTTTTAAATTTAACAATATTTAAAATTAAAAAGGTATTTAAATATTTTATATGTTTATATTTTCGACGTTAGAAACCAATTTCACAATAACCGCCTGTATATTTTGCAGGACATCTTCAAACAGTTCTATCATGTTTGACATCGCAGTGCCCACCGATCTGACAAACTCTACTAGAACAGCGATATCAAAATAAACGTTAAATAGGCTTTAGCGCAACTTCAAATGAAAAATTATTTTTAAGCACAATGATCTTTTAAATGTAACAATATTTTAAATTAAAAAGGTATTTAAATACTTTATATATTTATCTTTTCTACGTTACAATCCAATTTCACAGTAATCGCCTGTATATTTTACAAGACATCTGCAAACAGTTCTATCATTTTCGACATTTCAGTGCCACCGTTCTGACAAACTCTACTAGAACAGCGATCTGAAAATAAACGTAGAAATGTCTTTGATAGGCATTCAAATGAAACAGGTTTTTCATTAGTAGGAATCTATAAAAATGAGACAACTTCCTTATACAAAAATTAAATAATTAAATAATATATTATAAAAAATTTTAAAAATCTACTTTATTTACCAATTTCACAATTATCGCCGGTGTATCTTGCAGGACATCTACAAACTGTTCTTCTATGCTCCACATCACAATGTCCACCATTATCACATAATTTACTGGAGCAACGATCTGGAAATGAACGTAAAAATATCTTTAGAATTTCTTACTACTGAAACATGATTTTGAAAGACCTTTTTTTTAAAATTAATTCCATCAATGTGTAATTTTTTAAAAATCTATTTTACTTACCTATTTCACAATTATCACCTGTGTATTTTGCAAGACATCTGCAAACTGTTCTTTCATGTTCGACATCGCAGTGTCCACCGTTCTGGCAAATTCTGTTAGAACAGCGATCTGAAAATAAACGTAAAAATGTCTGTGACAGGCATCCAAATGGAACAGGTTTTTCAGAAGTAGGATATTTTTAAAATGGGGACAACTTCCTTGTACAAAAATTAAAAAAATAAAATAAGATAATATTTGAATTAAAAAATATCTACTTCATTTATCGCTTGTGTTTTAGCACATTTTAATGTATTTTAATTATTTTAATTTCATTTTCCTTTTAGATATAAAGTGCCCATAACGCTATTCTAGTTTGTATAGATATTTTATTTTATTTCTCGTGTAACATCATTTGTAAAAACTACGGTGGTATTATGGGCGCGTCATATCGAAAAATAATAAATCAATACAAATGGAATGCATTAAAATTTACTAAATAAATATACTGCTGCCTTTGTATAAGACATTTAAAAAATTTTAAATAAAAATGAAACAGACAAGCTGGAAACATAGATCCTAAATTATACTAAAACAATCAAAACATCTTGGAAAGAGTGGAAACAATTAATCTGATTTGAAGGGTTAGCAACAATTAATGCTTAGCAATAAATCTCTTTAAAATAAAACATAATTAAATTAAAATAAAGCAATCTCTTTGCTATTTTACTAACCAATTTCACAATTATCGCCTGTGTATTTTGCAGGACATCTGCAAACTGTTCTATCATTTTCCCCATCACAGTGTCCTCCGTTTTGACAAATTCTACTAGAACAGCGATCTCGAAATATATACACATAAAAATTTCTTTAACACGTCCTAAATTTAAAAAAAAAAATGTAATTTTTATGTTTTTTTCAAACAGGAGAACACTTTTTACACACAGAAAAATACGTGAGGTTATATTTTGCGAAAGAAAATAATTTCATTTACCGATTTCACCGCGTGTGCACGCCTAAAAACACTTGGTGGATGCCTATAAATTGCAATTCAAAAGTTGTTCATCCTCTACTAAGATATCTGAAGATTGTTCAACTTATGGGGTAGTCCGCTTTCCGATATGACACTTTCTTTATTTTCCTGAAATGTCAACGAACTTATGGGATTCTTTGAACTAATTTTATCTTTTTCCTCCGAAAATGCCACTTTTTGTAATGTCTTATGGTGTAAACCGCTCTCTAATATGACAGTTGTTGTTTTTTTTGTTTTTTGTTTTTTTAATCGGAAACTACTTATGGATCTTTGATTTATTATTTCTATTGCCACAAAAATTCGGACTATTTGGCAAGTCTTATAGAGAAAACGTCTCGCCTATACGACAATAAGTTACCTTTTTATGATATTTAAAACCTGAATTTACTTATGAGTCTCTTTGAACTAATTTTATCTTTTTCCTCGAAAATTTTCACTTTTTACAATGTCTTATGTTGTAAACCGCTCTCTGTTATGACAATTGTTATTTTTATTTGGATTTCTTTAATCTAAAATTACGTATTGGTCTCTTTGATTTATTATTTCTTGCCACAAAAATTCGAAGTATTTGACTAGTCTTATGGAGAAAACTTCTCGCCTATACGACAATAAGTTGTCTTTTTATGATATTTAAAAACTCATATTACTTATGGGTCTCTTTGAACTCATTATATCTTTTACCTCGAAAAATGCCACTTTTTGCAATGTCTTATGTTGTAAACCGCTCTCTGATATGACAATTGTTATTTCTATTTGGATTTTTTTTAATCTGAAATTACTTATGGATC
Source organism: Maratus michaelseni (assembly GCA_963931845.1). NCBI lineage: Eukaryota > Metazoa > Arthropoda > Arachnida > Araneae > Salticidae > Maratus > Maratus michaelseni. Next base: position 220,314,450 of record OZ007600.1, on the reverse strand, counting down.
TGTTTGATTTATTATTTCTATTGCCTCAAAAATTCGGACTATTTGACAAGTCTTATGGAAAAAAATTCTCGCCTTTACGATATTAAGTTACCTTTTTATGATATTTAAAAACTGAATTTACTTATGTGGATCTCTTAACTAATTTTATGTTTTTCCTCCAATAATTCCACTTTTTGCAATATCTTATGTTGTAAACCGATATCTGATATGACAATTGTTATTTTTGTTCGGATTTTTTTAATCTGAAATTACTTATGGATCTCTTTAATTTATTATTTCTATTGCCACCAAAATTCGGACTATTTGACATGTCTTATGGAGAAAACTTCTGGCCTATATGACAATAAGTTAACTTTTTTATGATTTTTTGAAAACTGGGTTTACTTTTCGATTTCTTTGAGCTATTTTCTTTTCTATTGCCACAATAAAACCGACTATCAAATAAGTCTTATGAGGTAAACTGAACTCCTATACGACAATTTACTATTTTTTACATGAATTTCTGAAATATGAACGGAATTAGGGTACCACCCTATGTATTTGAATTTCTACAGCCAATACTTTTCATGGGAAAAACATCCACATTCGCCAAAATAACTTTAACAATAAAATTAAATTAAAAGAAAGATTCGCCTTTGCTTGATCTGTGCTGTGGTCTCCGTTGGTCGAGGGTCCTTGATAATGGCTTAGTTTAGAGCCGAAAGCGCTAGGAGAGTTATGTACTACTAAGATATTATGTTTCAAAGTTTTTAAGACATTTGTACATTTGTTTTTTATCTTACGTCTATTTTAGTAACATATAAATTAAAATCATTTTTCATTTAAAAAAATGTTTTTCTTATAGTGATCCACATTTGCAAAGTAAAATATTCAACATATTTCAACTTACAAAAGAAAACAAGTTTACTAATGAATAAGAAACTTACCAATTTCACATTTGTCGCCTGTGTATCTCGGAGGACATCTGCAAATTATTCTCCCGTGTTCCATATTGCAATGCCCGCCGTTAAGGCAATTTCTACTGGAACATCGATCTGGAAAAAGTTCCATGCAAACAATTTATGTAATATGCCTGCATTTAAATATCTTTTGTAGGTTCTAGAATTTGATATATATATTTAAATTAATACAAAAATTTTTCATGGTGAAAATAACCACTGACATAAAGGGGAATCATATATTTTATTCGTGATGTCAACATCCTTTATTGTGTGCACATGCAAAATGCACAAAGATGAAAGAGGTAGCATTTGATAGTTTTAGTAAAGGGTTTTGACATAGTACACTCTGAATTCGTTAAAACTCGTTGCTTGATAAAAAATTGCAGTTAATTAAAAAAATAATGAAAACGTACCAGCAAATAATCTCAAAAATTGTAGCGTGAAGGCCTCGCATAAGCCTACTGGTATTAAATATATTTCAGCCTACAAAGGAAAAAAAATCTCTTGAATAAGAAAAAAGAATTTTTTCACATACCAATTTCACAGTTCTCGCCAGTGTATCTTGGAGGACACATGCAAATTATTCTTCCGTATTCCACATCGCAATGTCCACCATTCTCGCATATTCTGTTGGAGCATCGATCTGAAAATGATTACGGGTAAAAATGCGTTAAACATACCTTACAATTAAAAGAATCTTTTGTTTGTTTGTGGCATTTGTTATAATTCCAAATGAATCTATACAATTAAAACTTATCATATTGGCAATAACTTAAATTTCAAGTAAAATATTAAACAATTTTGAACTTTTAATGAACTCTAAATTTAGTTATAAATAAGAAAAAAGTTTTCATTTACCAGTCTCACAGTTCTTGCCTGTGTATCTTGCCTGACATGTACAAATTATTCTCCCATGTTCCACATCGCAATTTCCGCCGTTCTGACAAATTCTATTGGAGCATCGGTCTGAAAATTATTAAATTTAAAATCATACTTAACACGCCTTTCATTTCCGCAATGATTTTTTTTGTTGTTGTTTTCATTTTTATAATTGCATTTTTAACTTTATTCAAATAATTCAATTAGCGGTATTCCCTTGTACTATGTATATGTTGTGGATTAAATGTATCAGCTATTCGTAAGTGTTCATTATGAAGGTTTTTCTGTATAGATAGATATATATTATTTTCAATTTAGTTTACTTATTCTCTCCTTGAAATACTTTTACTTTATTTTCCCTAGCTCAAAATTCATCTGTTTGTATACATGATATGTTAGCTTTTCCGTATCAAAATTCATTCCATTTTGGAATATTCTACTTCTGTCATAAGCCTCGTTTTTCATTCAACGAGATGCGTTCCGGGTATTTTCACGCCAATTTCAGTTCTTTATTATATCTTTTTTTTCAGACAACAGAGTTGATTGACTAACGCCTTCTACAGCAATGCAGTTTTTCTATGAATGCGTGTTCTCACGCAGTGACCAATAAAAGTGAATGTAAGCCCTCAGAGAGACATGTTTTGTTGTTTTTTTATTGGTATTCACAACCGTGTTGCCAGCATTGAGCTCTTGAATCTTGCTTATGTTTATTACGGAGATAGATTTAAAATTAGTTAAATTATAGAGATATAAGGTGTTATGGAATATTATGTAGAATTGTAATGAAAGTATTTGCAATACTTTAATATGTTGAAGTAATTTTTTTTTCTTTGTTACTGTGGGCTTTTCGCCAAGCTTGTAGATATGACTGCAATAATAAATGCCTTGAAGTACACTATCTGCTTCTGGGAAACTTAAATGTGGACCATATCTTTGCATTTTCACACGACTCAAGATTCGTTTCTTCACACAACGACATCAGAGTGGAATTTATCCACAGCAAAAGGAATCATCCTATATGTAATCATATTTACTAAAACCATGTTTAAAACTGCATGAAAATTTCATTTAATCCTATGCGCTGAAAATTAGAATTATATTTCTATAAATTTTGTAAAATTCATTCTGAAGAAAATTATTTTTACTCAACTACATTCGTCATAATAAATTTTAAGTATAAAGAAAATTTTAATAACGCAATGTGTATTGAATGCATTTTTAAACAGTTATATGTAACGTTTAAATTAGGAACTCCCTAGATTAGCTTATCCCCCCTAACAATTTCCAAGAGCTCCTGTAGCAACTATTACCGATAGATAAACGTCTATGTTCTCCTTTACAATGTCAACTATTTTTGAATAAATTATTAATATGTTAATAATCATCTGAAAATGTATATATGTTGTTGTTGTTGTTGTCGTGTCAGAGAAAGTGCCACGGCACTTATCTGAAAGAAAGGGTACCAGAGCCTCAAGAGAGGTTGGCCTTCTAGAGTTGGTCTCTGGAGTTGGATAATTTTGAACCAATTCCAGATGAGAGACCGGCACCAGTATTGGCACCCCCAGAGGTATCGTTTTCAAACTTGGAGGACATTGGTGCCACGAACAGATTTTACGTGCACCAGCTCCCATTAACGTACACGGTTCCTCAGCAGCCGCAGTCGAGAGAGGTTGTCACCCTCCCAAGAACTGACTATGGTCGATGCTGCTTCACTTTCGGTGATCTTGACTGGAACCGAGCTTAATCGTCTGCGCCACTGCGGGACAAATGTATATACAATCTTATAGTTAAATAGAGAGTAAAATAATCTTGTAGTTAGCTAAATGAATAGATGTGATTTAATGTATATATTTGTTTCTGAATTCGCAAAAATTAAAAATCAGATAAGAATTTTTTTGCAAATGCTGATAAATACATATTCAAAATTAACGAACTAATTAAATAATGTAAATTCAGCTATACACGAATAAATACATATTTTCAAATAAACATGTTAAATCGTTGTTATTTCAGAAGTTTTGAGCATGGGCTCAAAACATTGCAAAAGCATCTTTTGAAATCCAGCCATAATTTTGCGGAAACGGTTATTTTTCATCAACTTAGAGCAGTATTCCCTAAAAAAACAGACAGTATTCGTAATGACTATTAAAATAAATGATCAACGTAAAAATAGCACTAATAAAAATATATAAAATGGCAAACAGCTGTTTCGGAGCCCTAAAGCTCCATCATGAGTGCCAAATTTAAAAGATTGAAAGCTGATCCAAAAGCCATGTAGGTATGCTTAAACTTTTGGATCAGTTTTTAATCTTTTTAATTTGGCACTGATGATGGAGCTTTAGGGCTTCAAAACAGCTGTTTGTCATTTTATATATTTTTATTTGTTCTATTTTTACGTTGATCATTTATTTTAATATAACGGCACAAAGTTCAATCCACCTATTTTAAATAAATTCGTAATAACTGTTAGTATTATATAATCGTTTTGCCTTGGTTATATTTTGAGACAGGTTGATTGAGAATTTTGCATGAATTTAATTTCGCCCAAAACTGATATATTCCCGTTTTTACCCGCAATAATAAAATGTTAAAATGAGTATATGAGAAAACTTAATAAAGAAGAGTTACTTACCAATTTCGCAATTATCGCCTGTGTACCCTGGAGTACATATGCAAACTGCTCTTCCATGTTCCACTTTACAATGTCCACTATTATTGCATATCTTGCTTGCACATCGATCTGAAAGGTCTCTTTTGTAAACATAAGCATGGATTCAAAAGTGAGAATTTTTAACTTTTCCTTCTCCAGATAATTTTATTCCTATGCCTACGTAGAACAGATGTCGCCGACGCACCGCGATTTTTGTTTTTCCGCCATTTTGGTGAGAAAACACCGTTTTCGAATACATGTTAGAGTTAGTCTGCGGAAACAGCATGCTAGTTTTACTTTATTATGAAACAGTTTATCTTATTATAAAACAAACACGATTTTATTATAAACACATACATTTACTTTATTAGAAAACACAGTTTTTATTTTAAACACACACAAATTATTTTACTATAACACAAACACAGTTTTTATTTTAAACACACACAGATTATTTTATTATAAAACACACACAGTTTAATTTGTTATAAAACACACGTCGCCAAAAATAAGAACTGACTCAACACTTAATACCAAAAGACATTGATTAATACACACTATTTGGTCTACGGGCCAAAATCGTTGAGTTGCCACGCCAAGCAGAAAATCGCCATTTTGGCACTAGAAAGACATCCCGTTGCGTCTGCGACATTTGTACCGCCTACGTATATACCACACTGAGAAAAATGATACTTTCAAATCTGAGTAAATCGATGTTTTCATTTCGTTATGAAACTTTTTGTTTCAAATAGGACAACCCCATGCTTTCAGTTCTGAAATACTACAAATATTTGGAATATTGAAACAAGGACATACTCAAAACGGAGCACATAGAGGTCATTTCATACTCATTTTTGAAACATGGACATACCAAAAAATGATTTGAATCAGTTCAAAGTCATTTTTGGAACATGGAAATACTCATAAATGAGAACATAGAAGTCAGTTCACGCTCATTTTTGAAACATAGACATACTCAAATAGGAGTACATGATGTTTTATTCTTGAGTGCGTGTAAGTTTTCAGAAATGAGTATACACATGTTTCAAACTTGAGTCATTTTGATTCGGAGCCATTTTGACTATGCGACGTACTCTGTTTTGAGTATTTTGTACTCAGTTTTGAAAATGTCGTTTTCAGAATGCAGGTTAGTACATTTTTGATTTGTTTGAAGTACATGTAGCCTGCACCTTATTCACACAGGTAGTATTTTAGGTAATGATCTATAATAAAACTAGTCGTTGGGGGCCACCCTAATACTTACCCATCATGGATATGCATAATGTAAAATATTAAAATAAAAAATGGGTAAACTACTTATAAAATGCATTGCAATTCAAATAAAATCGAGGGTTGATGACGTCATAAACTTTAAAGGCTCGATTACTGAATTGCTTGAAAGAGGTTTTTCCTTATAACTCCAAAAATAATAATCCTATTAACTAGTGGTTTATTGCATCTGATTAAGCGTCAAATTTCCAATTAAAATATATCTTTAAAGTGAAATTTGGATGAAATACAGGGTCATGAAAAATCGAAGAGTGTGGAAATAGGATTCCAAATATCTCGGCAACTACATATCCGATCGACTTCATGCTTTATGTAAAATTTATGTTTTTTTATTGTCTTTTATATTCATTTCTTAAACTAAACAATTTCGAAAATTTTTATATACCTTTTATCAGAACGAATATTTCGAGAGTCCGAAAAAAATAGTTCCGGTTAATCGAGGTTATTGAAATGAAATAGGCTTCTTCCCATTATTACATACTAAGTACATACCAAATGGCAAGTCTCTATCTCAATTTGTTCGGCAGATAGAGCGTTTACAGACACACACACAGACACACACACACACACACACACAGACGGACGGCAAAAAAAATGTTCTAAAATATGTTTTTCGGAATCTCCAGTGTCTGAAACGTGTAAATCCGTCAAAAAAATCTTTTCGATTTTCAAAACGATTACAAGACTTACCCTATACTACGTATGATGGGTAAGTAAAATCATCACGTACGCATAATACGACCTGAAGCTGAAGAGGTTAATAATTCTCAACCTTTTCCAAAAATACATTAACAAAGAAACTGAAATATAATAATCATGAAATTATTTATGAATGGAAAGAATACAGAAAACTAGTCTGATGTGCCAATCCCAAAACTTCCTTCTATCTCACACAGATTTCGCATACACTAAGATGAATCAGCACCAATTTATATCAAGATCTAAATGAATCTAAAGTTTTAAAAAATTCCGTGCTTTAGCTCTTGAGATATGACTATTGCTAAAATCCTGAAAATCCTGAAAAATGTAGCATATCAGCACCACCTGTTCGGATATTTAGCCCAAAATCTAATCAACAACGACTTATGTCGAGGTCTAACAGAATCTGAAGTTTCATAAAATTCCGTGCATTAGTTCTTGAAATATAGCTATTGCGGAAATCGCGAAAAATGCAGCATAACAACGCAACCTATTGGGCGATTTTCACCAAAAACTAATCAGCACCAACTTATATCAGGGACTAACTGAATATAAAGTTTTATTAAATTTCGTGCATTAGGTCTTGAGATACAGCGCCCATAAAATTTTTGTCACAAACAGACAGACAGGCATTTTCTAAAAACAGTCAAATCGTGTTCAGGACCTTCTAAAATGTATAAATCCGTCGAAAACCAGAAGTCGGAAATTTTCATGAATCCAATACTTTCTTCTTGTAAAGATAGAAGAAAGTAATAAGTATGTTTTGTTGCACAAGAAGAGGAACATTCTACCTTTTTATTATTGTTGAGAATTTGAACGTTTGAGCATATTAATGAATAATTAATCAAACCTTCTTATTCACAGTACCAAGAGAACTTAATTTTTAACTGCACCATAAAAGGCAAGAAAAAGCAACGCTTTCGAAATACTTAATCTTTCTTCTTCAGCCGCAAAAACATGTGTTATCCTACGAGAACAAAAGAGCAAGACGAAAAGAAGAGAAAGGGGGGGGGAAGGACGGAAATAAAAGAACAACAAATAGGAAAACAGTAGGTAAAAAAAGAAATTAATAAAAATTAGTTGACCCGACAGTTGCGGTACGCAGAACAGACAAACAAAATAAATATATGAATTATAAGAGAAGAAAGGTATAGAATTAACATATAGCAATTTAACACATTCGCTGCCAAGCTAAAAATACCGGAATTTTCATTTTATTTAGAAAGTTCAAATTCATACCAGAAAAAACTAATAGCAATATTTGCTTTGTTTTATTACAGACATTTCGTGATTACATAAAATAAAAATTCTTCTTTTGAAATTTCCGGTGCGAATAACTAATTCTAGATTGAAGAAACGTAGATAGCGCTACGAGTATACTCGTAGTTGGCAGCGAACGTGTTAACAAACAAGTTCCATCTGTTTATCTCTCTTTTTCGCTCTTTTATTTCCTTTCTCTCTTGCTTGCACTCTCGTAGTAGTAGCATGTCTTTTCAGCGCCTGGAGTAGGAATATCAAGAAATGTGAAACGCTTTGTGTATTTTTCCGCTTTACGGTGTTTATGAAAAGTTCCTTATCTTTGTACTTTGTTTTACAAAAGATTATAAACAATTGCCTGCATCTTATTCGCGTTGCACCGAAATGAATGTGAATGAAAATTCAAGGACTATGTGTAAAATTGTTTTTAACAAAAATTTAACTAAATGCTTTATGTAACACATAAATTTAACAGCAAAATATATTTTTAATTTTGGAAATTCATGATGTTTTTATCAAAAAATGTGTGACAATTCTATATAATTTACAATACTTAAGTCAAAAACATCCCCAATTCAAATTCAAACAATACTTTAATGTAACTGCATTATTGGCGTATAAAAATTCTCAGAAAAATCTGAGTTGTTTCGTTAAAATTGAGCATCTATTGATGATAAAGTACTCTATTAATTAACAATATAAAAAGAAGGGGCTAACTTTTGTCATACCTTCTGAATTATAAAAATGCAGAAACATACATTAGATATATTCTAAGGGCAATTTGAAAAGAAAGATTTTTAATATTTACCAAGCCACTGACTCGCGCCTTATTACTTTCCCACCATGCATAGTATAGGGTAAGTTTTGCAATCGTTTTGAAAATAGGGAAAAAAATTTGACGGATTTACACGTTTCAGACACTGGAGATTCCGAAAAACATATTTTTAGAAAGAAAAAATTTGCCGTCCGTCCGTCTGTGTGTGTGTGTGTATGTGTGTGTGTGTCTGTAAACGGTCTATCTCCCGAAAAAAATTGAGACTTGAACTTTGGTATGTACTTAGTACGTAATAATGGGAAGAAGCTTATTGAATTTCTGCAATCTCGATTATCCGGAACATTTTTTACGGATTATTTAAATATTCTTTCTGATAAAAGGTATATAAAAATTTTCGATAATGTTTATTTTAAAGAGTGAATATAAAAGACAATAAAAAAAACAAATTTGGCACAAAGAATGAAGTCGATCGGATAATGAGTTGCCGAGATATTTGGAATCCTATTTTCCATACTCTTTGATTTTTCGTGACCCTATATTTCATTCAAATTGCAATTCAAAGATATATTTTAATCTTAAATGAGACGCATAATCCGACGCAGTAAACTGTTAGTTAGTAGGATTATCATTTTCGATGTTATAAGGATGTTTCTTTTACGCAATTCAGTAATAGAGCATTTAAAGTTTATGATGTTATCAAGCCAAGATTTTATTCGAATTGCAATGCATTTTATAAATAGTTTACACATGTTTTATTTTCATGTTTTATACCATGTATATCCATGATGGGTAAATATTACGGTGGCCCCCAATGACTAGTTTTAAGATAGAACTAAACTTTGATTTTATTGTAAGTTATAATGTTACCACTGTCTAAAATTACACAATGATTGGATTAGAGATTGCAGCAACATTATAATATTAATATTATGATATTTTTAAAGTACGTTAATAAATTTTTCGAATAATTGAAGAAAAACACATGAAAAATTTCAAAATTCTCCATTTAATAAATTAATTGACAATTATGTACTGTAAGCATTTCCTTTAAGTAACACTCACCTAATTCACAGTTCTCTCCTGTATATTTTTCAGTGCATAGACAAACAGCTCTTCCATGTTGTATGTCACAATGACCACCATTTCTGCATAATTTATTAGCGCATCGATCTGGAATAAAAAGTGTTCTTTTAAAAATAATGATAAAATAGTTTTTATTGTTTTTTTAAATAACGGATATTGTTATAGTTTTCAAAAGAACGATCAAACTTTACGTAAGTAATGAAATACTTTTCATAAATGTGACCTTATGACATAATGTATAGAAGGAACATTTCTCTTAATATAGCACAAAATGAATTCGTTTTATGAAGATATTACATATTGAATTTTTAAAAATGTTACTATTGCGTTCAAGTAACATTAAAAAAAATATTGCATTTATATCTTATCTTGTAAGTTTATTGTGACTAAAGCTGGATATACAGGGTGTCCATAAAAAAACGCCGGGATTTTAAAAAATCATATCGAGTTAACGGTATGAGTTAGGTCAGGTCAGTTAATTTAGAAGAAATCCGTAGCTCATCAAATTTTATCCACATCAGTTTCAGTTTTTTTGTTTCAACACTAGGTAGCGCTGAGCGTCATTGACCTTGAAGTAACGTAGCAGACGACCATTCCATAGTTCCATTCAGTTAATGCAGTGCGATGGCGAAGTCCACAACAAAAGGCTCAGTGTGTTATCTGGCTTATAGAAATTGGATCTGTTACCATTGTACAGCGGAACTTTCGGCGCGAGGATGGTGGTAATGCGCCTAGGAACAAAGCAATTCGTCAGTGGCTACGTGCGTTTAAAGAAACGGGAAGTGTGTTAAGACAAACGTCGCCTGATAGGCCACGAGTGTCAGAAGATAACGTCGATAGAATCCGTGACTTCATGTGAACGATGTCCGAAAAATCGTTGAGACGACGCAGTCTTCAGTTGGGCATACCCAAATCAACTGTTCATAAGTTTTTACGCAAACTGTCCACAACTGTCCAAAAATGGGGCACACATTGAAATCTACTAAATGGTGAAAATCTTGATAAATTTATCTTTAAGTACATATATATAACATTAACCTGATTTTATGATTGAATTTTTAAAAAAAATTCAAAACCTCGGAGTTCTTTTATGAACTTATTAATTATTATTTATGAATTATATATTAATTATTATTATTTATGAACATATGTTCTTTTATTATCTCTTTCTTGTATCTATTTCAGGAAGTTTCCAATTGAAAAGAATATTCATAAATGACAAAGGAATAAATGCATTACATTGTAACTCACCTATTTCGCAATAAAACCCTGTATATCTTTCTTGACATCTGCAAATTACTCTCCCATCTTCAATGTCGCAATGCCCACCATTCTGGCACGATATATTGGTACATCTATCTACAAAAATAAATAAGAGGAACGTGTTTCATACACAAATTACTTTCAAGCATTTTAATCCTATAAAGATACGTACATTTGGCTTCTTTTTATTAAAATCTTGCACATTTTTTTCCGAATTTAAGTTTTTCCGATGACGAGAGTATTTTTACGCAATTTTCAGGCTACACTGCAAATTCCCAGCGCACACTGCGAACACATATGAAACACTTTGTTAAAAAAAAGTGTTCCAGTTACCTTAATGTGTACTGAAATGTGTTCCGAATATGCTCCGCTATAAATAAAGTGTCCCGAAAGTGTTCTTATCAGGATATTTGTTAAATCTAAACTTAGGAACACATTCAAGAACAGATTGGGAGCACATTTGGGCACACCTGGGAAATCATCGCTTTCAAAAAGTGCGCTAGAAACTGTGCTTGAACAAAAGAAGTGTTCTCAGAAGTATTCTAAAAACTGTTCCAAAAAGTATCCTTCAGAGTGTACTAAAACAGGTGACAAAATAAGTGTTCTCAGAAGTATTCTAAAAACTGTTCCAAAAAGTGTCCTTCAGAGTGTACTAAAACAGGTGACAAAATAAGTGTTCTCAGAAGTATTCTAAAAACTGTTCCAAAAAGTATCCTTCAGAGTGTACTAAAACAGGTGACAAAATAAGTGTTCTCAGAAGTGTTCTAAAAACTGTTCCAAAAAGTGTCCTTCAGAGTGTACTAAAACAGGTGACAAAATAAGTGTTCTCAGAAGTATTCTAAAAACTGTTCCAAAAAGTGTCCTTCAGAGTGTACTAAAACAGGTGACAAAATAAGTGTTCTCAGAAGTATTCTAAAAACTGTTCCAAAAAGTGTCCTTCAGAGTGTACTAAAACAGGTGACAAAATAAGTGTTCTCAGAAGTATTCTAAAAACTGTTCCAAAAAGTGTGCTTCAGAGTGTACTAAAACAGGTGACAAAATAAGTGTTCTCAGAAGTGTTCTAAAAACTGTTCCAAAAAGTGTGCTTCAGAGCGTACTAAAAAAGGTGACAAAATAAGTGTTCTAAAAAGTGTTCTGGAAAGTGCATAATGATTTGCAGTGTAGAGATTCAAACAGATAGACTGACAGCAGAATTCAGAAGCACTTCTTAACACTTTTCCGTCCGCATGTCTCGTAAAAATACTTCTATTCGTAAAATATTGAAATGATTGATTGACACCAGAATTTAGAAACAAATTTATTCGAAAATAAGTAAAATATTTCCTTCATGTACTTGATAAAAGGGAATTTTTCATTCCAAAATTCTGGTGCCAATGTAGCATTTAAGGATTAAAATTAAGTTACTTTACGTACGACACCACTGTGGTGTCGCGGGACAGCAAAGTGTGAAGTAACAAACTAAAGTCTCACTAAGAATGGTAAAATATCTATATTATAAAGCAAAAACATGTCTGTGGGTAACGCTGACGTCATATTGACGGTGGCAACACCTGACCAATAATTTTCTCTTTTACTGCAACTTCTAAACATCGCACATTTTCAATTTCTACACCTTCAAATAGAAAGTAAAATGTTCTTTCCAAATGCAATTTGTTTCAAAACCGTATCTCAAATCAGTGATGTTTTATGGTTTTTAAAATAATTTCCAAGTATAATTTCTTTTTAAATCTGCGTGCAAACCAATTACAAAAGATTAAACCGTTTCGTAGGGTCGAATAGGACAAAAAAACGTTCTTTAAAATGCAGTTTGTTTGAAAACTGCATCTCAATTTACTGATTTTTATGGGGATTTTTAAATATTTTTCAAGCCTCATTTTTTTAATAATTATATCTATCGCATGCAGTTTGATTACGAAAGATTAAACGTAAAACAAAATAAGTATCATGCATCTAGCAAAAATAAAGAATAAGTATTTCGAGCAATATTTATTAAGTAAAATGAACAGTTATTCTAAAATCACACAAAAAATTCAGACAGACAAAATCAAATAGTTTATTCTGACGGAATTATTACTACACTGTAGAAAACCAAATAAATATAAATATATAACTAGATGGTAAAATATAATTTTATATTATTACCAATTTCGCAATTTCCGCCGCTATACCTTGCAGTACATATGCATATTGCTCTTCCGTCATTTACGTCACAGTATCCCCCATTCTGACATAACTTTTCGGCACATACCTCTACCAAAAAAAAATTTCATGTTAAACTAGAATATTGTGTTTATGATAAAATTTTGTTCTTCATCATTCTATTATAGTGATTTAAATAGCACAATTACACACAAAAAATATAAATAAGACATACATTTAACTTCGATAAATTTAATATAGAGTTACAATAAGTAGTAAATAAATAAAAAAGAGTGGCACAACTGCGCCTTCTGTTAGTTATTCAAAGTCAAAAGTGAACAAACGTATACAGGGTGGTTATAATATAAGTATCTCTATTTGGACCTGTCTGTAGCTCAAAGGAATAATCCGAATGAAACCAAAATCGGTATACATACTATTCGAAAAGGGGCAAAAAGAATGGAACAATAAAAAAATTGCAATAATCACCGACAGATGGCGCTACTGAGTGTGAAATGTAATGTGTAATACAAGAACAAAGAATTAAGGCGTCAACCGTGATAGCACACCTAATTTATTGGAAAATGTCATAGTGAATGTGGTTATGCTGTCGCATGGCGGTGCCGATCATGTTCAGGTGTATTGTGCTGGAGGACACACTCCAGGTGGTGCACGACGTGCTCAACTGCGTAATGTAACGCAACAGGAGTGATGTTTCGCACATGTTGTGATATGCGGTAAAGCCATTGAGGTTTGAAACACCTCCACGGTAAAATGTCACACATTACATTTCACACTCAAAAGCGCCATCTGTCGGCGATTATGACAATTATTTTTTTTTATTGTTCCATTCTTCTTCCTCCTTCTCGAACAGTAAATGTACCGATTTTGGTTTCATTCCGGTTATTCCTTCAAGCAACAGACAGCTCCAAATAGAGATACTTATATTATAACCACCCGGTATATCATTAGTTAGTAACCTTGAAAATATAATTTGGTGCATTTTTATCCAATAAAGACTGAAATTACAGCTATAGTACTCATCGCAAAAAGCATAGCATAGAATTTCCTCTGTTGAGTGATCAAGAACAAAATTAAAACATTGCACAGCAATTAGAATAAGCATCGTACATATTACGAATGGAATTGCAGCATGTGAAATAAACAAAAATGAAAAAGCCTAATAAAGCAATCATTCTAACTGAGACCTGTGCTCTTAGTGACACATAAATCCTTAAAATGACAATCACTATAAAGAACAACTTCACTATAACGTAGCAGTAAACACTTCTCACCCATAGGCCGTTACTAAGTCAATAACTTTAACAGGGGTTTTCCTTGTAACAGAGACCTGTGCGCTTCAATCTCGTAAACCGTTTGTATGGCAGTCAATAAAAGAGTAATCACTATAACAAAATGTTGTGCGCTACGTCCCCATAAATCTTTAATACAGAAATCACTGTAAAAGGCATCCTCAATATAACGGGTCCCCTACATGGTTCGTAACCCATAACTCGTTAAAACGGCAGTCTTTATAGCGGGCCCCAATGCATCTCGCTCTTTAAGCTACAAAATTCGTTAAAACAACAATCACTGTAACGGGAGCCTCGTCGAATTTTTAATAGTATCTCAAAAATCACTGATTCAACAATCATTATAATGGGGGTCTTTTTAACAGGTGAAATCGTAAAAATCACGTATAATACATGAAATTAAAATAAAATTTTAATCAAACACTCAACTCGAAAAAATTAATAATTATATAACTGTATAAAAATAAACACTTAAAAATGTCTTACGCAAAAAAAGATAATAATAACTTTAAAATCTCCACCGCGTAGACATTTAAATTACCATGTCTTCCTTGTATGTCACTTGATATAGACTGCTTAGGACGGGATCAAGAATTTTTTGCTTATCGTTACTTTATCTCAGGACTTGGTAAAAAAATGTGGTTTCCATACCTCAGGCGGAAAAAGGCGAATTGAAAACTGTTTTTTATTGATACGTTTAAAAATTCATGAAAAGTCCGCTGGTAATTCATATTTTTCTTGATTTTTTTTTTTTTTTTTAAGTTTGAACGAAAGTTAAATACATTTAACGATATCTAATATAAGCGTAGATTTCAAGTCTGATACCTTTCCCTGGTCATCACCAATACACACACATACATAGATACCCTCTCAAACACTTCATTTGATTAACTAGTGTAAATGCCCGTCCTAGGACAATGGGTAGAAAGCATGGTTTTCACTTAAAATTTGAAATAATTGATTAAAATATTCACATACTATTCATCGACAATAAGGAAAACTGGCATGAAACGTTAAGTTGAGTGCCTGGTTAATGCATGGGCCTCTAGGATTTTAACAACAAATTTTTAATCTGATGTAAATAAGATGAGGGGAAATTGTAGATGTGTCTTAATTAGTATAAAGAAACAGATATATAGCGTGTCCGAGAAAGATCTTTATCATTCTAAACATTAATAACTTAAATGCTAACAGATGAAATGAAATGCAGTTTGCTGCAAAAGAATGGAGAAATTTCAGAATTAATTTGCAGTACCTTCAATGTACGTGAGCTCCGTTAGTAGAACGAAGAATGTCGAGTCTGCGCTCGATTTCCCTCCAAGTTTTCATTTACATTTGCGGTGTAACAGTGAGGACTGATGAGTGATGATTTCATGATTTGTCATTTCATACCGCAGGCAATTAATACCAGAAAAAACTCTTAGATTTCTTTATTTTTTTCCAGAAAAACTGCATTCCATTTCACCTGTTAGTATTTTCGTTATTAATGTTTAGAATGACAAAGACCTTTCTCGGACACACTATACATTGAATTAAATATCAGTACAAATAGTTTTTACTGATTGTCTTGTACTCTAAGTAATATAGATATGTTTACATTCTATTCATCGACAATAAGGAAAACTTACCTGAAACGTTAAGTTCAGATCCTCTGGAATTTTAACAACAAATATTTAATCTTGTGTAAATAAGAGGACAAAACAGAAAAGAAATTACAGCTCTTTCTTAATTAGGAAAAGGAAACAGGTATGGATATAGTTCTCATTTGGGTACAGATGTCGCAAACGCACCAAAATGGCAATTTTATACCTGGGCAACCCGGTGATTTGGCGAGATTTTTCTTCGTATGGCAACCCGGTAGAACAGATTGTGTGTGTTTTATATTAAACATTGTGTGATAAAATAATTTTTTAGCGTTTATAATAAAATGGTGTGTTTTTATAATAAAGTTGTGTGTTTATTATAGTAAAATACATAATAAAACTAACATGATGTTTTCGCAAGCTAGGCCTAACAAGTACCCGAAAACAGGGTTTTCTCGCCCAAAATGGCACAAAACAAAAATATCGTCAACTCCGGTACGTCTGTAACATCTGTCGCTAATTTGCGTTTTATTATGAAGTCTTAAATTTGTTATGGTATATTAGCCGAAAACAAGCGCTGAACTATTTACATCGTTTTAAGAGCGAACGTGTTCCGTGATCGTTTCAAGATTTTTGTTTACTATTTCTGAATTATTTATTAAAAAATTAATTCATCGTACGTATAATTTAGTTTTTAAAAACAATCGCTAACATGTATTCAGGGTATACAATCAATATAAAGTATTCAATAAAGGCTCCAATTCTAATTTTTATAATTACGAGTTACAAAATCAGGGAAAATTGCGTTATGTTGGCACAATCATATAATTTTAGTTTAGTTTTATCTATATAAAATACATTTCAAGCTAAGCATAACGCCATTTTCACTGGAGCAAACTTTTCACACGTACTACATATACGTACTTTTATGCTTAATCACCAGGAATTCAAATATAAAAATGTATTTTCTATTTAATTGTAATTTTAAAAAATATGGCATCAGATAAAATAAACCCAATAGACGCTATTCTCGTGACGTCACAGTAAATATGGATCTTTATTCACTTATAAAAACAAAGTAACACGTAAAAAAGTATTTTTACCGAAATTTAACCGGCAAATTAAAAAATACGCCCAAACAGCCATATGTCTGAATATTTTTATTACTTCTCTTTTCTTTATATTCTTTTCTCTGCAACAATGAAAGTAATCCATTGATTCCCATCCATTGTTTTGGATGAGTTCGTACCGGAATCAACACACTGTGTTTTATAATGTTTAGATATAAGATAACCAGAGATACATAGTTAAGAACTTCAAAAATTCACACTTTCCCGAAAAATTAAAGAAAATAAAAGCTATTAAACATAAAAGTAGTTACTCATCTTCGTTACCTATTAAAAAAATCCGTTATTTGGCAGTAAAATTTCATACTTTTAAAGATTTTTTTTTCCAGTGGAACTGTTAGAAAAAAGTTACATGGATTTGAGATTAACCTTGACAATGTTAAAAATTCAGTTAAATTATCATTTTCACTCAGGCTGTAGTATTTATTTGTTATTTTTACAAAGTCAAAAAAAAATCCATAAAAAAACAAAAACTTTCCTCACAAAATGTTTTTTTTTTATATAGTGCAAAAATTTAAATGATTCTTACATCCTTAATAAAAATTACAATGTAATTGGACTTTTAACACTGCTATCTGTCAAAGATATTCTATGTAGTCTCAATTCTTTGCTGCTTTACTAATAATTTTTTCAGCTATCAAAATAGATTAAGAAACGTAAAAATAGTTTCCTCGCCCAAATAAATTAATAATTAATAAAAATCTTGGTTAAATCATAGACAGCTTCAAAGAAAATAAAAATATTTGTTTAACTTTTAAAAACAAATTTCACAAACCTATTTCACAATTTTTGCCTTTGTATTTTGCAGAACATCTACAGATTACATTTTCATTTTCAATACCACAACTTCCTCCATTTTGGCATGTTTTGGTAGTGCATCGTTCTAAAATGATTATTTATATGAGCTTGTATTATATAAACACGTCATAATTTAAATTAATAAAAATTTTAAAACAATAAAGTTTTCTTTTTGTGAGAATGTTTCGAGAGATTCTAAAATTTAAAATGCTACTTCATATTCAACTTTGGATCAAATGTTGAAAATTGTATCACTAAAATGCTTTATGAAATTTATCAATAACTAAATTAAAATATGTTGCACTTTTTTAATGCACTTCGTACTTAAAATATATAACTATCAAGGCGGTTGACCGACCAGTAACTCTTACAATTCAAATGGGAATGGAGTTAATGAAATCAGTAAAATAAAATTTATAACATTATGTAAGAGTTACTGTACATTAACATATAATAAAAATCCGGAACTAATCTATGTAGCCAAAATTGAATGAACATATTTTAAGGAACATTTTCCATATTAAATTTGGTGAAATTTTATCCCATATATAAGGAAATAGTTATCACGATAACCGTGTAAAACTCAGAACAACAGCGCCACCTGCTGACTGGTATACGCCGAAACGTAGTCAACACCAATTTATGTCAAGTTCTAAAATAATAGGAAGTTTGTAAATTCCATCTCTTAAAAGCTGATATATAGGCTATCACGGAAATCGTAAAAAGCGCAGCGTATTTCCTGTTGAGCTATATACACCAAAAACTAATCAGCAGCTATATGCGCCAAAGTTTACTTGAATATGGCGGTTGATAAAATTCCATTCCCCCAAATTCAAAGATATAGCTATCCGGAAATCGTGAAAAACACACCATTTCATTGCTTCCATGTCCAGATTATTCATAAGTGAGAAGACATACATAACACCATAAAATCTATATATTTAAAACGCTAAGCGATTTCTTTCGACAATCCGTTAGAACAAAATACTGCATCAAATTACACCATTCTTTTTTTTAAAATGAAAGATATTAGGACACAGATTTGTTATCGTGCATTCGTTTGTTCGAAAATTTAATTAATTAGCTGTAATTTTCAATTAAACATTTACTTCTGCTTATGACGTCATAAAGTTGACAACTCCCACTTTTGAGGGCATAGAGTTTTTTCCCTGAACTCTGTGGTTCGCCAATCTTTTGACATTAACTAATATCAACTAGGTAATATTTTAACATCTCTATAATAAAACCGTAAGTCATGTGACTGTCATCAACAATTCCGGAATGCCCGCTTCACGTTTTCATATGCCAGGCGGCCATTTTTATTCAAAATTATATTTTCGAATAAAACTTAATAAATGTTACATTTTTAGAAAGATCGTTAAAAATAAATTAATATTTGAGAGATGACTTACGTTCAATTATGTATATATTCTTCAATAACTTCAGTTGAAATTAGCCTCGCAATTCAAATTCTCTATCCATGAAAGTAAACAAAAAAAAAAAAAGATTCATTCGTCGTGAAGGTTTAAAATATTAAACCATTAAACCACGGAGATAATCGTTCGTAAAGTAAGTTTTCCGTGAAAGATTTTTTGGAGCGCTGCCTGGTGTCAAAAACATAATTCGTACCAGTGACACAATCAGAATTTACCATAATTATGTGCTATACAACTCACCTTCATTCTTTATCTTTTCTTAGCTGAATGTAAACAAATACAACTCCTGTAATGATATTTAATGAATCAAATTTCGAAACAAATTGTCAGTTAATTTGGTATTTATGTATTATACGTGCAAGGAAGAGAGACCACCGAAAATGATTGTTAATCACCAATCATATTTACCATTATTAATGACCAATCGCTTTCAAAACAGTAATTTGATATACATTTACAAAATACATAACATTAAGTACTTTTGTGTTATTTGGGCGCAAATCTCGCCAATAGCATATTTAAAATCGTCGATACCAGCTTTTATTTTTCGCGTGCGCAAATTAGAAACGATACTTTGATTTTGAAATCAAATGTTCTGATGGAACAGCTGTCGTAGACGCACCGGGGCACTATATTAACTATAGAGTTGCAATATAGAGAGAAAAAACGGATTGCTGTAATTAGAATTATAGGCGGTAATTTTGGCGTGGCGTATTTACAAGTTACGGATCTTAATAGTCAGTAGACATTAAGCAGAAATGCCAAAGTAAGGGAATTATGCAGTTATGAAAACTCCTGAACTATATCAAAATAGGAGAGCAGAGAAAAACAGAGTCGAACAGAGATCGGCATCTAGAAGGAAGTTCGTGAATTTTAATGAGATTCTACGCCACGGGTCAAAAGTGCTGACAGCAAATATGGTTTAAAAGAAATGTGATTATCAAAACTGGCTTCCAAAAGTTCAATGTTTCACCAAACCATACTCGAAAATTACGCGTTATAATATGCACCCCGATTATGTCACATTATTCAAGACGTTTTAAATGAGAATAATGATAGATTTTCTGATCTCCCGTAATCAAGTCTACAGCCAAAGGTAGCGAGAAACAAACAAACAAACAAAAAAATATTGGCAACAATATGGTTCAGTGTAAATGTGGATATCATTAAAGACTTTCACAAAATAGACTTCAATGCACCAAATCGTATTAACTAAAATACGCCATTTGGCAATGGATCCAATTACGGAAAACTACTTAATATGTTTAAGAATCTCCTCATTAACAAACATATTGCAATTGATATGCAAACGGATATGAAGCATAAACGCTTAAGTTGGTTAAGCGGTTTTTGTCAAGAAAGATGAAATACATAACAACAAAAAATATGCGAAATGCTACCATGATCGCAAAAGTTTTTGATTTGTCTATTAGAATATTCCGGTTTGGCGAAGGATTACGGAAAAAAATAAATTATGAATAAAAGTAACGTGTTATAGTGCTTTTAACATACATTTAAGGGAGACCAAACTGGTCGCGAGTGGCGGCTAGTTGTAGTATAAAATCTTTAAAAAAAAAACTTAATTAGCTAGAATATAATCATAATAAAATATCTAAACGTAAACATATCAATATGAATAACAAATCTCACGTAAAATGTTGCAATTTAAATGATTCCAATTGAAACAAGATTTGGAGAGTTATCCTTGACGCCCAGCTAACATAAAAGTACCTATTTTATTTTATTTATTTACACACACATTCAAATTTATTATAAAACACCAGGTTGCCATACAAAGCAAACATCGTCTTTTAGGCGCCAAAAAATAACCCAGGTGCGTCTGCGATATCTGTACTGATTTAATCAAACTTATTTTGGTTGCACCGCATATTGCAAAATTAATTAAATACATGATTATTGTTTCATTCTCAGATTAAAAATAAGAAAATTGGTACTTCTCTATTATCCCGTCGTCCACTTTTCATAACAAAAAACTATCGCCAAACTGTAACGCCAAATAAACGGGAGAACGTTGCCATTGGAATATCAAAATAAATAAATAAATAAAATACATGAATTTAAGGACACAATTGTTATTTTAATTAATGAAATAACTAATAAATCAGTAAAACATAAGGGAAAATAGACGCAAATCTCGAATTAAAAACCACTTGATGACGTAACAAACACGTATAATGCGTCTGACATCAAGTAAATCGGACTGTGTTTTTGGCGTTTAATTTTACAGTTTGGCGATAATTTTTTGTTATGAAAAGTGGTCGACCGGATAATAGAAAAGTACCAGAAAATTTAATGTTTAACGAAATTCAATTATTTGATCGATCGCAAATTTTGGTTCTTTTCCGTTATACCGACACCATGCCATACATGTAAATATATGCTTGGCGACAATGGTGTCCGTATAATGGAAAAGTACTCAATTTTTTCTTAGTTCGGGCTATACCAAAAACAAACATTTTACAGGTAACAAAAAAATCGCCGAAAATGGCTGCTTCATCAGCTGTTATGACAGCAAAGTTGGATAAAATCTAATAACCTGAATTTTACAACGTTTATGCGAAACACCACAGAGAACACACGCTATTTTTATATAAGTAGGGTATATTTAAACGAATAAGAGAACTACCAACCTTCAATAATATAATGCATGAAAAAGTAAACAACTAAGTGATTCAGCAAATCATAAAAATATGTATTTCTTAATATAACTATAAAATACAGAAAAATATTCTGGTACCATAAAAAATATTCATTATCCCGTCGAAATTCCGTGCATTATCCCGTCGTCCGATGTGTGTATATATATATATATATATATATATACACACATAATAACAAACTCCAATGGAAAATTACTTGGAGAATCATTATCACAAAAGTCAACCAAAATCTATAAATGTACATTATATATATTTGTATATATGTATGTATATACTATATATATATATATATATATATATATATATATATATATATATATATATATATATATATATATATATATATATATATATACTTCATTGGCGCCCTGCTAACCGAAAAGTACCTCAAATAATTCGCCAAATTGTAGCGCCCAATAAACAAACGGAAGAATGTTGCCATTAAATCTCAAAAATAATAATAATAATAATAATAATAATAAAATAATTAAGAAAAGCCCCATTTACTAAAGTATCATTTACCATTAACTTTTAACAATAAAATTTACAATATATTAATGAAAACAGAATAAAAAATAATCTTGGATATTTATTTATTTACATTATTTCTCTTAATTATGGAAAAGGAATAATCATCCTGATTATGTAAAGGAATGAAGAAACCATACAAATAAATTACACTTGAAAACATTAAAAATCTCCTTTATCTGCAGATTGATTTATTATTGTAAAAAAATTCTTCATCTTTACATAAAAATTGATTAGCTTAAAACAATAGATACGTTTCAGAAGATATGGATTTAAAACGAGCAATGATGAAAGAAGACATTTTAAAAATTTTGATCAAAACATTTTAAAACTTCTTTTTAACGTCGAATTTCGACGGTGCGTTTGGGGAGAAGCAATGCACATGCGCATAGGAGCTCATTCGGTTGCATTATCACAGGGGGGGGGGATGTGTGCCTTATTTAATATGTTCTTTTATTGACTGAATATGAGATGAACGTAGGGATATGCTATTTGTATGATACTTCATAAGTTCAGGAAATTTTCTTTCTTGCCGTGGTGAATAGGGCGGTAATGTCAAACTGATTTCCATTTTGTTTACGGATTGTTTGTTTGGAGTTTGCATCGGAAATAATAACGTAATTCACTGGGGGAAATTTTTTTTAAATAAAATATTTGAAAGATTGTTTCATAAGCTTATGTACTTCATGTACGTATGTCATTATGTACGTATGTCATTACTTATGTAATAAAGAAGCTAATTTTACTAATATTGCGATTGTAATCTTTTCCGTCAAGTTTTGACGGGTACCATCTAGTTTATTTATTAAAATTTTTTTAATAATGTGACTTCTTTCTATGTGGTGTTTATTTGTTTCATTTCTTAATAAAATTTCTAGTTCAAAGCGTATTTGTTTGCCTTAAAAACCGGAAGGTTGACGGCTACTCCAATTTATATCAAGGTGTAACAGAATAATTAATTTGTTTAAATTTCGTGCATTATTTCTTGAGATAAAGCGTCTTCAAAATTTGTTTTACATACATATAGGCTGACTAACATTTTCCAGAAACAGTCAAAATATATGTAGGACATCCCAAAAAGCGTAAATCCATCCGGAAAAAACGTAAAAACCGGAAGTCGACATTATTTTTAATTTCTATAAAATTTTATAGAAGGTAAAAATAGGTTTTAACTTTCTATTTTTAAGTATTTATAATCATTGTTAAAATCTATTTATGGCTTATTCATTGTATTCATTGTTGTATCATTTTGTCCTGTAATACTACTCATTAGCTAGTCTATTTGCAAATTTACAAGAAAAATTGCTCTTTCATTCAATAAAAATTTATGAACTTATATAACTTGATATTAAAATATATTATATAACTTATGATACTTATATAAAAACTTCAAAATAAATTGCTTAAATATTATCTTTAAAAAAACAAAATGTATTTTGAACTTTCTGAAAAACGTCGATGGTAAATGTTTTAATAGTTAAAATTAGGATTCATGTTCGTTTACCTATTTCACTGTAATCCTCTACAAAACATCTTTCCAAGTTTCACCGGTGTTTTTTTACATTGCAGTATTCGTCATTTTTTTTTTAATTATACGAGCATGATTCAAAAAATTCTAATTCGTACATATCTTAGAATTTGAGCGAAAATTAGTCAAATTTGGAAATTGTTGAAAACGAAAATTACAAAGATTTTTTTCAGAAATGTTTAAACTACTTTAAGAAAATGAGTTGAATAATGTATGATACTAAAACAACATTTATCATAACAAATATAAACAGAAAAGTGTGTATTTTAGATTTTGCTTACCTATTTCACAATTTTCTCCAGTATATTTTGTAGGACATCGGCAAAACGTTCTGCCTTCTTCTACGTCGCAATATCCACCGTTAAAGCAAAATTTATTGGCACATCGATCTATGAATTCAATGAACACAATTTAAAGAACTCAACCTAAAACCAATTATTTTTAATTAAACTTTTATATTCATTTTGAAAAATTACTCAAGTAGAAAAAAACGTATACATTGTTTATAAAAGAACTAATAATATAAAAAAGTTGCTTAAATTGATGTTTCTCACCTATTTCACAATCTTCCCCTGTATACCTTTCGGAACATCTACATAATATTTTGCCATTTTCCACATCGCAATGTCCACCATTGAGGCAATACACATCATAGCATCGATCTGCAAATTAAAGCAATTTCATTTATTTTATTAAAAGATACGCTTCCTATTTAATTTAATTTAATTTAATTTATTTAATCTATATAATAAAAGCGCAAAGCATTTGAGTGTCATCAACAGTTCCGGGATGTCCGCTTCACTATTTTTTCATATGTCAGGCGTTTGTACTCTTTTGTACCATTGTTGAGTCTATTGTGATTGTTAATTTTGTATTGTTGCATCATCATTATAAACAAGGTTAACATTTCTGAAGATTTTCTAAACACAAAAGACTCATTCATAGTGAACGTTTAAAATACTAAACCATGGAGGATATCGTTCACGATGTAGCCTAGTGCGAAAAATGCGAATGAAATCGGCAGCAAAGAGTTCCGTTCGTGACGTCAAACGGGCACGCCTTTTTCCCGATCGCGTGGGAATGACTGAGGTAGAAACTATCCCGATGTAATTACGAACCCGCTAGCGGGTGTTAGCCAGCTAGTTAAAAGATATTTATTAAAGATTCTTTTCTTTCCATATATACTTGTAAAAACAATATTTCTATGTTTCAAAAAACTGTAAAATGGATTTTTCTTTACCTTAGTAAAGTGCAAAATTCTTAGAATATGAAATGCATATCTGACAATAATCATAATTAAAAATTTGCGAGACATATATGAACTGTTTTTGAAACTTACATAATCCCAGTTCCCTGTGATCTAACAATTCCTGGAATGCACTGATTGAATTACATATTTGAATTTAATTAATATGCCTTCAACTGATTCACCCATTAATAATTCGATTTAATCCGAATCAATATCCTCGTGATTATATCAGTTTCTCACATAATAATGTTATAGGCAAATACCAGATAAATATACATATAAATATAAATGTAGTTATAAATTAGACACCGAGAATATATAAATGGTACGAGCTAATAGAAGTGATTTTGTTACGTAAACAAAATATGCAGCTATCTCACTAGATTCCTTTGTCTAGTAAAGTTGTTCCATAGACCATTTAATCACCAGAGATATACTTGTTTTACGAGTTAACCGATTTCGTAGTATTGCATAACTCTTTCAAAGAGCAATTTAACAAAAAGTATAACTCGATACGTTCAGTATTTTAATTTTAGAAGTATACAGCAGAATATTTTTGTTAAATTTGACTTACCTATTTCGCACTTCTCTCCTGTATATTAGGTAGCTTTCATTACAAAAAAGTATAAAGCTACCTATTGCAGCCGTTCGGAGGAAAGCAGTTCCGGAAAATTTCGATGTATTTTCACCGATCATGACCCCCGACCCCAAAACCACCCTCCGTTCAAATGTTGATTTATATATATAAATATATCCATATATATATATATATATATATATATATATATATATATATCTGACCTATGTCATACGATAACGCCCGTATTTATGAATCGATTTTGATGAAACTAATTGTGTGTATTAAGGTCACTAATGTCTCGACCGAGTTCGTTGGCCAGCTTGGTCGCCATCTTGTTTCAAGATGGCGGCCATTTAAAGATTTAAATTAACTTAAAATCTAAAATAAATATACAAAAAATTTAAAAATTCAAATTTATTTTTTAATTACGTGTTAGGCCTTGGTACAAGGATTCCAGAGCATTTTTTGGTTTACCTCTATCTTAAAAAATGGCTGAGATAGAGCAGTTTGAAATTCTAGTGTGGCTGACATTTTGAAACAAAACAGCACATTAACGTGATTACTTGCAAATTACTTTCTTTCATTGTTGTAATAATTTTCCCAATCATACGCATAAAACTATATATTCATATCCGTTAGCGCCAAAATTGGCGACATTGGAGACAAAATTGGCGACAAAACTGGCAAAGTTTGTGACATTTGGCGAAACATCGCCAAATTTGGCGACCAAAATAAGTCTTTATAAATGAAGCCAATTTGGCTATTGCTCAATAATTTGGCGAAATTCTTATTCAAATTCAGTATTAACGTATCTTTTGTAAACGTTTCTTTGCATTTTAACTTGCTGTTTTCGTGTAACATTAGCTAAAATTTTAAAACGAAGATATACGAAAGCTACCTTTTCCTCCCGGTACAGGCCGGAAGGACTTTTTTTCAGTGCATTTGCAAACTACTTTGTCATTTTCTACCTCACAGATTCCTCCATTTTCACATGCTTTGATGATGCATTGATCTGAAAATATTTATTTAGAGACAAATTAATATTTTTTACACTAAGGTAAGTCCGGGATAGTTCCCCTACTTAAGCTCCCTTCATTTTTTTATAGCAATGATTTTTGTAGTGCACATGTAAACTATCTACTCCAGATTTTATGTAGAACATCATAAAAAATATTACTTTAATATAAATGCCATATAAAATAGTGTTTTATCAAAAAACTTAATGATTTTGGCCATGTATCAGGACCTCAGAGTTAGGCACCCCACTTGATCGCAATGAATGCCTCATACGTAAAAGAATAAGAAGCATAGGTAATTAACATTTGTAATTTAAAATCTGGATTTGCATTTGACTTAATACCCTATTTACAAAAAATTTATGATTTTTTAATATTTTGAGCATACAGGCTCTGTATGCTAACTTTGCATTACATTCCCCCATCAAAGGATATTTGCTATTCCCAATTCTTCGAATAAATGGTTATAAAAGTAAGCTGCGACGCAGGCGCCCATGAGGGAGCGCACCGCGCGTAGACGACCACCGAACCCAAGTCCTGAGGGACTTATATCGCGCCAGTAGCTTTGGCTCGCTACGGCGCTTCGGCCGGTCAGAGAGTGCTCCCCACTGCGGACCCTCTAACCTTGAACCCACGTGTCGACGACATAGGTCGTTGCGATACGCGGTGAAACCACGGGGAGTCATCGCGAGACAACGAGACGGGACGGCGTCCCCCAACAGCTTCGGAGCTGGAAACCCAAAAGGGAACCAGGCCCTAGGCCTTAAATTGGGATGTTCTAACCCGTACTTGCTTTACCACAACTCGAGGGGTGTGAAAACCTACAGAGATAGTCACGTTCCTTCTCGTAGTAGACCGAATAAATGGGTATACAAAATTTGTAGACAGTCTAATAATTCTAACGAAGGCTAAACTTTTTTAGTCTCAACTAAGAGGGATTACCCGCCCCCTTACTCATAATCGATGTACAAACTCTAAAGATCAATTCGGGAAGCAAATTTAAAATTCTCAAATTAAAGGCGTTAGCTTTTTATGTTTCATAATGAATCAGTTCAACATATTTTATATATTTTACGAAAGATTACACTTATGTAATTTAAAGAAGGCAGAGGGAGAGAGAGAAATTGCCAACAATAAAAGGACTATTATTTAAATGAATAAAAAAGCATAAAGAGTGATTATACCTCTAATATGGTGCCCCAGTATTGTCTTTCCGAATTTTCTGTGAGAATGATATACTTAAGGGATTTTAAATATCTAATTTGTATTTAGTGCTTCTGAATATATTCTAATAAAAAGAGACGGGAAGTTCGGAATGTATGAATTAAAATGTTCTGAACAGATCTATAAATACCTAACACTTAAATATTTTTCACTTAAAAATGTGAGGACATTGCAATATTTTGAACAAACTTTCTGAAATGAAACAAATTGATTTTCTTTATCATTGCTTAGATGGAAAATTTATCATAACTAACAACTCCCTGACTTGTTAGGTAATGATCCCCCGGAAGGAAGTGCGTCATATTTCATCTTCTACTTGTCTATCTTACAAGAACATAAAATAAAAGCCAAACTTATCTTATTTGATGAATATAACTTTTATTTGAAGAATTAAATCGCTGTAACTTCGTCTACTACGTTTTGTTATAACAACTGAGAGCAGAAGAACGTCACGAGCTCTGCCACATATACAACAGCTGAAAGACGGTAACTAGGGCAACTAACCCGTTGGGCATCAAACCTAGATTTACTCTATAAACTAGATACGATATTGGCTCAGCCCGAGCCCGTAAAACCGAGCATGAAACGGGGACCGCAACAGCTCTGGCTCGACTTTTATACCACCTTCGGACTCAAAGTGAAAAATGTATTTATTCAGAAATTGGAAAAAAAATGTAAAAAACCTTTATTTCAGAAACACGAATATATCGTAAGTTTTTAAAGTACTTTGCAATCCTTTGAAAATGAGTTTGGAAGGAAATTAAATTGTTATTGACGGTATATAATATATACCGGGTATCGGTATATCGCACGGTCAGTGTTAGTAAGATAAAGCAGCCATTGGATTTTCCTGGTCTATCCTCGCTTTCTGTTTGAAGTCCTTTTCCAGAATTACTGAAAAACAGAACTCGTATCTTTCTGAAATAATTGTACAATGATATGTTAAAAGAATAAAAAATGGGACTTTTGCATATTTCTGCCAGTGGTTGAGTATAAATAGCATATTTGCTATTTTAAACAGATTTTGAGGGACATGAAAAACCCAAAGCGCTATCATCTGAAGATATTTAGGATTACTGCTTATTTCTACATACGGATTTTTAATTAAGAAAACTAATCTAGAAATAACTTTTAAATGCTAGTAATCATTTTCTACTGCGTATTTTCAGTATCAGGGTTGGTTGCGCTCGGATGATACAAAATTTTCGAGACTGGATTGTAACAACCAGTTATTAAACTATAAAAAATGTTTTAATTACTTAAAATATTAGGTAAAATTTTAAATTATTTACAAATGCATCATCTTCGTCAGTTGATTTTTCTCATGTAACAAAAGTCGTACTTCATTTAATAACGAAACAGACGCATTGAAAAATATGAGCAAAAAATGACGTTTTCTTTACAGCACTAATGTACACTGAGCTGCAATAATTAGGATACAACCAGTTTTTTTAGTCAAACTTACAAACAAATCGACATAAAACATGACATTAAGAGCGACACTTCATTGTATATCTTTTAATGCATTTTACAAACATATTTTGTTGTAATATACATACAAACATATCAGCGTAAAAATGCTTAAATTGAGGTGAACGGTTTTTTATTGAAAAATATAAGCAAAAAATAGCGTTTTCTTCACAGCACTAATGTGCACCAATAATTAAGATACAACCAGTTTTTTGAGTCAAACTTATAAACAAATCAACATAGAATATGACATTAAGGGCGACACTTCATTGTATATCTTTTAATGCATTTTATAAACATATTTTGTTGTGTTATACAAACAAACAAATCAGCGTAAAAATTCTTAAATTACGGTTAACGGTTAATTACACAATTATTTATTCATTTTAGATTATTTTTATGTCATCCATCATTGAAGAAAAAGGATAAATGAAAATTTTCTTGTAAAATAATTAGAGGAGATGGGGGATGAATGGGACAAGGGATGGATAGGACGTTCTCAATATTTCAGGCAATAAACTTTTTTTTAGTTGCTTCCTATCTTATGGATTTCACTACCATAGTGTACTTCAGAACCAAAAGCAAGAGCACATGGCTGTTTTCAGTTTTCTTCAAATTTGCATTTCCTGAAAACTCTTAAGCAAAGTAATTTTTTTTTACATTTAAAGTTACTTAAATATCTTATGCAATATAAACAATTAAGATATGTTGTAATTTTTTATTTCAAGACTCAATATTGGTAATTAAAATGAATGCTTATTAACCATTGTGACAAAATAATTTTTGAGACAAAATGGCGGACAATTGAATGTATGCATCATGGGGATGATTGGGACATTTCAAATGGGATGAATGGAACTGTCTCATTCATCTTTATATGATGCTGAAAAACATATTTATTAACTAAATAATATTATATAGGTTGATAAATAAATAATTTATGGTAATTATTCTTTTAACATTTCATCCTCATTGTAGCCATTGAATGCTTCCGTTTATGGGCCTTTTAAAGCAAAGCTGAGATGAGTCCAAGATGATTGGCTAACAAATAATCTGGAGATCATATTACAATTTATAAACTCTCAGCTTTTGCCAAGGAGGCATTTTTGTCAGCTTTTAGTCCTTAACATTGAATACGGGGAGGAAAATATTTGTGTCCCTTTCATCCCTGCTGTGGGGATGATTGGGACATAGAAGAACATTTTTTAAAATTTCATTTATATTTCTGTATAATAATAATATTGAACAAATATTGTGCATAAGATGTAGTCAAACAATTAATGTATGACATGTGATATATAATATTGATAATAACTTAAATAAAATATTTAAAATAAATATTTTTTGCGAAAATGTCCCATTCATCCCCCATCTCCTCTACGTTTAGCGTGACACAAAACATAGAAATAGAAATTTTCAAATGATTTGCAAGATATAAATTACTAAAAATTGAACTCATTGTTAAGTGGAAATATTCGTTATTCAAACATAACTCGAAGAATATTTTATATATTTCATTTTATTTTATATGATATTTTGTAAAAGTCCGAACATAGCACGCATATATATTTTAGGTTAATTTTTTTGAAATTTTTAATTAATATTTAATGATGCTATTGTTAAAAGTTATAAATAGAAACGTATATTTTTCTTCGCCATTAGAATCTGCACCGTTGAAGACCCCCTCAAAATAAATGTTTGCTTACTTCTGACAATTACTTGTCAAATTATCAGAAAACGTATAAAAATGGTTATTCAAGACTCTATAATTCACACTAAAGTTAATTTTTTTTATAATAATTTCTTGTATGTTGAATCTGCAACTCAACGATATAGTTGTAAATTTTCTAATAAGTCATATTAATCTCGTTAACAAGTAATTGTTGTATCATTATCGTAATAGTATCACCCGCAATATCATTCTAGTTTCAAAATTGATCTTCTTTATATTAACATAGTTCCTAAATACATTTTAACTCATATTTAGTTTTTTTTTTTATCTAGGGGGAAAGGTGTGAAAGTTTGTTTTAAAGGTAAATGCGGTATGACATATCGAAGGAAATGAAGATATATAGGTGTTCAAATTAAAAGTTCGTATGAAATTAAATATGCATACGGTCCCTCACAAAAGTTAATTATAATAGGCGAACATAGAAAATAAAAATAAGAAGCTTTGGTGCAAACAGCTTATTCTGCAACTTTTAGAATTGGAGTTATAGTTCGGTTTTTCTTCCTTCTCTATCTTGCAAGGCGTCTACAAGTATTTTTTCTTTCGAATTTTAATTTCTTTTCACATCGCAATGTGTTTTAAAATTGTAGGAATAGAGCACTAAAAGTCACAATTTATAAACAAATTATCTTTAAATTAAAAGTACAGTCGGATTTATATATACTTATTTTTGAAAAACAAAGATTGTGAAAGTAATTTTATAGCAAAATTCTTTACAGTTCCACGAAAAAATAATTAATGATTTATATCTGTAAATCATTTAACTGTTTAAGATAAAACTAAACAAGTATCCATTGTTTCATTATTTTTACTTACCTATTTCACAATTTTCTCCTATATATTTTGCAGGACATTTGCAAATCGCTCTGCCGCGTTCTACAACGCAGTAGCCACCATTTCGGCAAAATGTATTGTCACATCGATCTATAAATTCAAAGATTTTTTACTTCATTGCGTTTATCTGTACATTTTTTAATCTAACTTATACCTAAATTTGAAGAAATTACTTAACCCTTTTTATCCTGACGGTACTTATAAGTACCACTTTAATAAAACACTTGTATATTCGTAATATGACCGTTTTTCCTAACGGTATTCACAATGGCACAAAGAGTTTATTTCTGACAGCAGGCAGGCAAATTCAAGCGCATATATCCTCTTTCTTTGCATTGTAGGGATTTTACATTTGCCACGCTACATTCGAAATCCATTTTTCAATAGAATTGACATGCATGTTGTTCTTCATTTGAGTAATTTTAGTGGTTTATTACCGGTTAGTTAGTACTATTATTTTCTATTGTTTTCTATACTCTACAGGTAAACATTTCCTATATTTTATTTGAAGTTTACTATTTGAAATTGACTATCTTATTTTATATCATAGGGTAAACAATTTATGGTGGTTACAATTGCATAATTAGCCACTAAAACACTATAAAAATTATTTTCCTCTTTCCTATGTTTATTCTGCACCAAAATTTATCCAATGATGCAAAAATACAATTAAAAAGTAGCTGGAAAATTAATTCAGGATATAAAGGGTTAAGTAGAACAAAAACCTTTTCATTATTTATAAAATAGTTTGTTAGTATTGTTTCAGAAATTGTTAAAAAAAACTGTTCCTTCTAATGTTACTCACCTACTTCGCAATATTCCCCTGTATATCTTTCGGTACATCTGCATAATGTTTTTCCATGTTCCACATCGCAATGTCCACCATTCAAACAATACCTGCTGGAGCATCGATCTGCATATGAGAGAAATTTCACATTTTAAATTAAAATATATCTAATTTTATGAACTTTAGGTTAGCGCAAGGAGAATATTACGGTGTTTTGAAAGAAAAGTTAAAATAGAAAATTTAATATCTGAAAGCAAAACTAATTTATTTAATTTCAAATATCTGTTTCAGAATAACATCAGTAGATTTTCTATGCATTTCTACAAAATATTTTCCCATCTTTCACACCACAAATCCCTCCTGGAAAAGGCTGTGGTTGTGTCGATGGGACTTGTATATTACAAGGTGGACACCAGTTAGGAAATTTTTCAGAGATAGTAATAGTATTTTCGTATATAAAAATTCGTGTTATTTAATTGTGCGATTAACTAAGGTGAATTTTTCTATAAGAAAATAATGGTGTTTTCCCCAAAAAAATGTCTTGACTAGTGGTCACCCTGTATTATTAGTATACCAATAACATACAATTAGTATGCTTTCAACTGTATTACTTAACATGGATTGAAATTTATTGTAATCAATGTCCGTATACTAAAAGTTACTCTATATATTTTATATAGACAAATATTGTATTTAGCTTTAGATATCAACCCTTAAAGAGGTAGATATGCAAGCATAGATATAACTATATGTAAATAACGGGTGCAACTAAAACATAAAAAACTGAGCATGCAAGACATCATTTGAATGCGTACGATCATGGTTGAGCAATTGGATGTTTCAAGGTAGGGCAAAGTGTCACTCAAATTACCATAGCAAGAGACATGTCGAAGAGTGTAATTAGAAAAAGACCTCTGGATGTGGAAGTGCTACAAGAAGGCATCCTAGAAGTCGTGGTAAGAACAACACACCTTAAGAACATCGATATGTCAGCCTGTTGATCAACAGGAACATAAATGATGCTTCAGGTCAGATAACTTCAGACATTGGTAAAGGTACTGGTACTTATCATCAAGAATCATTTCTAGATAATTAAATAAAGTTTTCATAGATTCACAGAAGCTTTTTACATGTATTCCACTGTGGGCACATCATCATAAGGAAAGTTTACTTTGGTGTAAGGAGTATATTCGTTGAGGTCAAAAACAGTGATCCAAAATCATGTTCTCTAATGAATCCCGCTACACCATAAACTGTGATTCTAGGCACCAGCAAGTGTGTAAAGAGAGGGGAATTCTTTCCCATCACTAGAGTGTCCAGAAAAGTTATAACTATGACCAAAGAGTGATTGTGTGAGTGGGTATCAGGTAGAGTTGCAAAGACTAGAATAAACCCGGTTTAAACCTGGGAATAAACCGAGTTTTGGGTTAATAAACCAGGTCTTTTGGGAATAAGCCTGGGAATAAACCGGGTCTATTGGAAATAAACCTGGGAATAAACTGGTTCTTTGCAACTCTAGTATCAGGCATAATTGTAGAATTCTGCTTCACATATTTGAAAATGGTACAGTGACATTGCAGTGGTATTGCTCAGTCGTTCTCCATGGTTATATCCATATTTTTCGTGATACAGTTAGTCCAGAATTTCTATTTGCGTACAACGATGCCCACCCACATAAAACAGCTGAAGTGTCCTCTATATCAGCAGGAGACAATATTGAGCGTATGACATGAATTGCTTATTCTCTGGACATAAATCTTATGGATCATGCTTGGAATGCACTCGGTAGACGTATTGCTCAAAGGCAGAACTCTCCTCGAATTGAGCAGAAACTTAAAATCGTCCTGTGAAACGAATGAGATAGAATTCCCCTAAACTCTGCTAAACTGTTTAGTGAACTGCAAGCACAAACGATGCAAAATGTGCATCAGTGTCGGAGGAGGTAATATCCCATATTCACTGACTCATGTGTGTTCATATTTTGGTAGTACAAGCCTTTTACGTAACTGTTGAAAAATGAGGTAAGAAGCATATTTTGTAATTTTGCGCATCTTGCTTTGTCATGTGATAATATCTGTATCGTTTTACTTAATAAAGATACAGTAGTTCCTCTATTAAATATGTACAAAGTTAAAATTTCTTTAAGCGATGTCTATCATTAATTATGACGAAAAATTTCTCTGTTCCATAGCAATTGTCAAGTCTTGTATATATGTATAAACAAATCTTATCATCCGATGACGTCCGAAAAATTGAACCAATTCAAAACTTACTGGGACTTGTCAGTATCTTAAATGAGTTATTTAATCAAATATGCTGTTAGTTTACTGAGACACACAAAAGAAAAAATACAAGCAAAATTTGTCGTCACATTAATATCCGAAATACTGTCAGTATCTGGGATGAGGAGTTCGTAAATCAAGCATGTTGCTCATAATTAGTTTAATGGTACACGCAAAAAAAAAAAAAAAAAAAAAAATTATCACGATAACGTCCGAAATACTGAACCAAATCGACAGTGCATTGACCTTGTCAGTATCTTTAATGAGTTCGTTAATCAAGTATGTAGCTATTATAGTTCGTTTACAGAGACACACAAAAGAAACAAAACATGCAAAATTTGTCATCACGAAATACTGAACTAATTCGAATATAATTGGTGAAGTGTATTTATCTTGTAAGTACCTTGAATGAGTGCTTTAATCAAGTATGTAATTCTTACAATTCAATCAGAGATACACATAAATGCAAAACATATACCACATTTGTAATCATGATGACGTCCGAAACACTGTACCAATTCGAACTTAATTGGGATACTATATTGATCTTGTCAGTACCTTGGATGAGTTCGTAAATTAAGCATGTTGCTGTTATAGTTGGTTTAAAAGAACACACAAAAAAAAGCATGCAAAATTGTTATCACGATAACGTTCGAAATACTGAACGAATGCTAACTTAATTAGGACAGTGTATTGGTTTTGTCAGTATCTTGAATGAGTTCGTAAATCAAATATATTGCTATTACAGTTCGTTTACGTGGACAGACAAAAGCAAAACATTAAACTTTTTTTGTCACGATAACGTCCGGAATACTGAACCAATTCGGAGCTAATTGGAATAATGTATTAATCTTCCAAGTGTCTTGGAGGAACTAAATTATCAAGTATAAAGCTCTTTTAATTATTTTCAAGGACGCACAAAAGTTTTTGGATGATATTCATTTAATTCTTAATGAACAGAGGAAATTATTTTCAACTAAGTAAATTATATTCAATGGTTGGATTGTCATAGTTGAGATTTATTCCAACAGAGCGAAAAATTCCGGGACCAGGACTCTAACCTGGGTACTTTGGCTTGCCATGCCAACGCTCTTCCTACTGAGCTATCCCAACAATATTCTGGCTGGCATATTTCACTCATATTTGTTGGATAAAGCTGTGAATTAGCGCTGCAGTTCGCAGCTTTGTTCAACAAATAAGAGTAAAATATGCCAGCCAGAATATCATTTTGATAGCTCATCAGTGAATAGAATTCATTCAATTCTTTGGGTTCGCACCTCGTTTGAACTTCGGAAATATATTGAAGTCTATGGTCGATTCTCAAACTATGATTTCAAATTTTAAAAAAATATATAGGATTGCCTCATATCCATTTAATTAGTTTTTTTAAGCAAAATTTTAAAATATTCTGAAAATTACCTCTATCGCCAAAATAACGAACTTAGAATGAGTGACATCAATTTGTTTAATTTGTATTAAATCTAATGTATGTGCCTTAAATAGAAAAAACGAAATCAAGCTACTTTTCTGACTATGCCAAAAAAGCTTGTTTTTATAAGGAGATTTTCCATCTTTATAATATATATCGACTTTAATTATCATTGACACAAAGACAGATTTGTTTTGAAATGCTAAAGAAGATGTATATCTAATTTTAAAAAATCCGTTTTATTCAAAATTGGTCTTTTCACTATCTGGATATCATAAAAACGAAATATACCTGTTTTGAAATGAAATTTTAATAAATATTTTTTTATTTGCATGTGATTTTAGAACCAAAAATTTTTTTTATTGAAATGGGAGCTAGTGAATTTTAACACTTTCTGTCTTTAGAAAATAGTTTTTTTGTAATATAGTAAGGTTACAAACCTATTTCACAAGTTTCGCCTGTGTATTTGTCAGGGCATTTGCAAATCAGATTATCACCATTCACTTCACAGAGTCCCCCATTCTGGCACAACTTGATAGTACATCTATCTGAAATAAATTTTTAATTAAAGAATTAAGTGAAAGGTTTCTTTTAATTATATCAGCAACCAATATTTTAAGTCTATTTGATAATCTGTGTATTAAATACAAATTTACATAAAAATTTAAAGAATAACAAGAATATTTTTCATTTGGAAAATATTATGTTTGTTATTTTCCATAATTAAAAATATTTTTCAAATTCATTTGCTGATTTCAAATATCACAAATTGACGGTATTTACTTCAATGGATATATCAAAGCAATGAGGAAGTGGAAGAATCCAGCTATTTTGAAATCAAGAGTAAACATGACACAGATACAGTGTATTCGTAAATTGTAGAGAAATAACAAGCTTCAATAAAACCATTGCATAGTAAAAATTTATAATTAATACATAAATTACATTATTTTTGATATTTTATAAATCTTTTTCACTGCGCGATCATTAGTTATTTCAGGAGACTTTATTTAATCAAAAGAAAATTCATGATCAGAATTTGACAAATCTTACCAATTTGACAATGATTCCCTGTATATCTTACTGGACATTTACAAATCGTTTCTCCATTTTCTACATCGCAGTAGCCACCATTCATGCAAAACCAATGAGCACATCTATCTGCAAAGTAAACCAACTAAGTTTCTTTATCATTTTTGTTTTACAAATATGTAATTTATATTATGTATAGTGTGTATTTTTTTTTTCATTTACTTGAAAAATGTTTGAGAAGAACATATGGGTCGTTCGGAACCAAAGTTGATTCGTTTAACCTAGTTTGAGATGCATTCTTGCTCTATAAACAATAATTAATTCGGAGACTTAACAAAACAAGTTCTAGGTTGAAAAAGTGAGAAAAAATTCCACTAGTATCCGCTGATTCTTAGGAGGTTCTATAATAGCCCATTAACTTTAACAACAATATTGACCAACTTATAGCAGAGAATCTAGTTACTCTTTTATAAAAGTACTCTAGTATACGAGTGAGTTTTGAGATTTTGCATGCGATCGTGGTGTCTGAATTGTGCATGAATTGGATCGTGGTGTTTCATTTGTGCATGAATTGGTTCGTGGTGTCTCATTTGTGCATGAATGAGATCTATTCTCTCATTTCTTTAAGTCTCGCAAAGTGCATATGTATCTTCGGAAGTCTGCTTGTCACGGTTATTTTTGCGGTGATATGTTAATTAAGTAACTGTGGTTGTGTAGTAGCTATATATAGTGAGGTATTGGTTGAAATCGGTGGATTTTAAACGCATCCCGCCCAGTTTTGATGATTTGGTAAGAATTTGATCTTTCTATTTGAATGAAGAGCCATCGGAATTCTCGGGATTTCATTTATACTGATATTATCTACTACGTAAATTTCTTAGGTTCCTGTAGATCGAATGGTGAGGACGTTTTGAAACCTACTTAATTTGTTAAATTTAATAAAGTTTTGGGAAAGGATTTCCACTTTTATCGATCGTTCTTGAATTGGGCCTTTTTTATCGTCTGCATTTAAATCTACCCATTCCACTGCTTATTACTTGTTTACTAATACATTGCTATGTTTGGTTAAATCTGTATGTCATGGCCTCCATTCCAGTTGACAGTTCAGAAGAGTATGTCACACACTTTGATGCTGAACGCCTCATTTTAATTTATTTTAGATATAATTACCCCTCGAAAATATTTCCTTTAGAAATCATCAATTCTAGAAAATGTTACTTACCTGTTTCGCAATTTTCTCCTGTATATTTTTCAGTACATCTGCAAACTGCCCTTCCATGTTCTATTTCACAATGGCCACCATTTTGGCACAGCTTACTGGCGCATCGATCTAAAAAAAAAGAGTATTACGAAAGAAATATATTCCTCACGATTTCTTTTAAATTCGCACTGAAACAAAAGTCAATCTGATTTGCACCTCAAAATACGACAGGTCCATAAATGGGATGTTTCATTTTAACCTCTTTAAAATGAAAACTTCTGGTCCAAAAGTTTCCAAACTTGGAAATATTATAAAAAAGCTCATGAATACTTACATCCTGAAAAAATTTCAAAGTGTCACCACCATCTGAAATTACGCTTTATGTTGTATTTAGGACCATATACTTTGGTTATATGGGTATCCAAGTACTTATACAAATTCGCAATGGCTTTTCTACGATTTATTATAAGAAAAATTATTATTTCCACTATGTGCTTTTTCTGCTATAGAACAGTACAAGTTGACAAAGATTTCAGTTATTGTAAATCAAACACGGTGCTTTGCTCGTAAACTGTAGTCACATTGAAATGCAATATCCAATACACTATGCAGTATCAATGCAATAACAATGAACAATTGCATTAAACGATACCTATACTTAAACGGATTGCCAATTTCTACTCCAGTTTTAATGAAAATGATAAAGGAAGTTGATGTCACGGGCGTGTTATCCACCACACGTGAATGTAGAAGATTTGCCCATTAACCTGGTTTCAGAACAGGGAGCACAGCACATTGAAAAACGTACTTTTAAAATTTCTTGTGATGTCAATGTGCGGGAATAAAGATTAATTTCTCCTCCTTTTGAATTTTTTGCAGGATGAAAAAGTCCCATAGCCGTCTTTATAATAGTATTATAACTATAAAATGTTATCTATCAAATGAAATCTTTAAACAGGCTATTTTGAGAAAAAATTATTAATTTTAATGCATTTGAATATAAATAAATACTTAAAATGAATATTTGTTTTGTTATGAAAATTTATTTTTTTATGTGTTTGGGATATTTGTTCAAAATTATTTACTTTAGACTGAGAGGTTCGGGCAACTTTTGAAAAAAACTTTTTAAACAAACCTATTTCGCAAGTGTCGCCTGTGAACTCATCCGGACATTTGCAAATCAGCTTGTCTCCATCTATTTCGCATTGTCCTCCATTTTTACAGAACTTGCTAGTACAACGATCTGAAATCATTTTTTAATAAAAATAAAATAAAAGGTTTCCTTATCAGTCAATAACATTTTAGATATATGAAATATATAAGTTTAAAGAAGAAAAAAATGAACAATATTTTGAATTTGTTTTGCATAAATTTTATCCAATGTA
Organism: Maratus michaelseni; assembly: GCA_963931845.1. Taxonomy (NCBI): domain Eukaryota; kingdom Metazoa; phylum Arthropoda; class Arachnida; order Araneae; family Salticidae; genus Maratus; species Maratus michaelseni. The sequence continues at coordinate 220,274,262 of OZ007600.1, read as the reverse complement.
AAAGGGGTGACATTATTTACTGCAGAAATCTAATTAAGGAATTTATCAGCAATTCTAAAATTGACTTTTATTTAAGTTATTCATTTAAGCATCTATTTTAACTCACAATTCGTGCCAATTATTAATAGTTATTTACGTTTCTATAGCATTGTTTTTAATGCCCTTATTCCATTTTTTTACCCCCTGACTTTCAAACAACAGTTAATTTCGATATGTCGAACATCTACTACCCACAATTTCGATATTTTGGAGATATTTCACGTTTCCGCAAAGTATACTATAAGCCAAAAAAATATTAAAAACACTTATTTTATTTTCCACAATCAAAACTTTTCGTTATTGCTTTGAGATCTACATGTGATTGCATTTATTGCAACCCAAACTCGGAAGAAACAACAACTATTGAGTCAAAATTTATTTTCAATTCGAGATCCAATAGCAATATTTAAAATGTATATACGAGTATAATTTATTAGCAAATAATATGTTCGATCAAGCAATAATGGGGTTGTCGAAATTAAACTTCCCTAACTCATAAAGCTTTGAAGGGCATTGTGTGGCTCATAATGATCTGTAACTTAAACAACAAGTATTTTAGTTCATGTACTCAAGATTTCTTTTAAAAAATTGTACAAAATGTCCCCGATAGACAACACTGTATATCTTGTGAAACGCGATTCACATTAATGCTGTGCGCAACCTATGCAGTTGACAAATTCAGTAAGAGTTAAAGACAGGAGTTTGAAAGTCCTAAGACTATGTCCTAAGTGCCTATTTAAAAAGACTAAGTCTTACTAACTATTAGTAAGACTTATTTCTCAAAATGACGAGATTATTTATGCTGCGATTACACAACTCCCCATGTAAAAAAGCTTACGCAGAATACTCACTGAACTATTTTTTAATAAACCTTGATTTGAAGTGATTGTTGTCCAAATTCTATGCTATTTTAAGACATAGAAAAAAATGTATCTGTGTATCGGTAAAAGTAAAAATAAATAAAATTATTTTTGTTAGTAATACACTCAGAAAAAGAAACTGATTAAAACTACAAAACATATTTTTTGAGTACATTTTGTTGTTTTAGCAAAATTGGAGTAAAATTGCGCCATTTTACTTCAATTAACAAAATATTTTGCTGACGATACAAATTTTTTTTTTGGAATTGCAAAAAAAAATTTTTTTTGCAATAGCTCTCAAATTTCATGAAATGCAAAGTATGAAAGATAACTCGGTGAGTTTTGGCCATAAAATAATGGAGTTTTTACTGTTTTACATTTCAGAGCATAAATAAAAAATTTCTAAACTTAACTTAAAAGAACCGTATAAAAATTTAAATAGTGTTATTTCTTTTTAATTAAGTGAAGTATTAATTTTCATCAACTTAATTAAAGTCTTATTTTGAACACTTTTACAATTTACATCGCCTACATATCTCCAACAGATAAAACAATAAAGCGCGATTCAACATTTCGGGACACCCTTTATACACTGTAAAAAATGACCAGTGTTTCTTATTTTATGAAAATATACTCTAACCACGAACAAAAATATAATATTATCTTCTGAGTTATCCGAAAATCAGAAAAGCGTGTTCCATTGTCTTTTGAATCCCCAGAAACCAATACATTTCCAAAATTTATAGAATTATTTATAAGAACAAAGTATTTTTCGCAGCCCGTATTTTTCAGAAACGTTTCCGAATAGTTTTTATAGGGTATTAATCAGTTTCCTCAGCCTAGAATACCTGTTTCTCGAATGTCATCCATTCTCAATTAACGTTTTCAGCTGCATAAGTTAATTTATGCATGAAAGAGTAAAGAAATAATCTTAATTTTAATGTTAATGTTATCGCTGTTAATTTTGAATGTTTGTCTGTTAAACATATTTGTTGAACATGAAAATATTTACTTGAGAATGGATAGCATCGGAAAAAACGATATTCCGGGCTTAGAAAACTGATTAATGCATTTTAAAAGCTACTCGTAAAGGTTTCGAAAATTACGGGTAGCAAGAGCAATTAATTTTGTTTTTATAAATGATTCTTTAAATCTCGAAATTCCATTTATGTCTGAGGTTTCTAAAGATAAAGGAACATTTTTCAGAATCATGGTTAAAAAGGATGAGTTTATATTATAAATGTATTCGTGATTATATTATATTTTCGTAGATTAAAAAACAATTGTCATTTTTTACAGTGTATAGCATATACTAGATTAAAAACTAGTTCTAAAAATCCAATTTATGCGCACATAGACTTTCAAGTAAAAAAAACATAATTGAGGTAAAAAATAAAACTGGATACTTTAATCAATTCTACTCAACCAAATTATCATTTTATTCAAAATTGTCTTTTATAAGGTGTGATATTTTTTTGGTAAAATGTTTAATAAATTTAAGAAGAGTAATTTTATTACATGAAAAAAATATAATTTTTAATCAATTCCCTCCAAGCTAAAATTATCTCACGTATGGGAATCAAGAAGTGTCAATTTTTTTAAGTATTTATTTTTTTAAGTAAGTAGTTATCAAAACATGGTAACACATTCGGTATACAGTCTTTTCTAAAAAATGTTTTAATATAAAGGAAAACTTTGCTATAATTTTGACTTTTAGTATGTTTCTCCTGTACGAACTCAGCTCGGGTTAAGCCGGGAAGAGATTAATTTCACCAACAACACATCCACATACCACAATAATTTTCCTATGAATGTTACTCACCTATTTCGCAGTTTTCACCTGTGTACCTTGCAGTACATCTACAAACTGTTTTTCCATTATCTATTTCACACTGGCCACCATTTTTGCATATCATAATGGAACACTGATCTGAAAAAAAGCGTTCTATCAAAATTCATAATAAAATTGATTTGTTTGCTTGACATTTTCACGCATATAAATTAATATTGTTTTAAATAAAAAAGTTTAAAATGGCGTGAAAAAATATTAAATACGTTAAATTTTTAAGAAACATTTATGCCGTAATAAAAATTGTCATGATTTTTTATATCCTGCAAGAAAATAATTATTTCAAAATCTCATCACCAGAAAGAAACGCCATTCAATACCAGGCATTTTGGCTTTATCAGCAACAACACACCCCTCGAGCTGTGGTAAAGCAAGAGCCGTCGTGGTGGCTCGACATATGACCTAGCGACCGTCTCCCCCAATGGGGTTTCGCGAACGAAGTCGTCGGGGGTTCTGTAATGACTTAACGAACTTCCAGCGATCCAAGGTGATGATTAACATCCAGCACTTTTATTCAACTTCGTCAATACACATTAAACAATAAAAACATCTAAAACCACTACAATCCTCTGCAAGACTCAGCGTACAAAAAAAATTCATACTTTTTTCAAAAACATATCTCACACTTTTCTTTTCAACATCGTCCGTCCAACTCTCTCTGCATCTCTCAGCTTTCTCCGTTCACTTCTCTTTATTCGCCGACCGCCTCTCTCGCAGTCTCTTTACCTATCGAAAAAGTTCTTTCGACTCAATTACACGGCGATCCCTATCGAAGATAGGCGGAAAAGTCCTGGACAAAACTGGACAACTCCAGTCCAGCAACTCACAAGGCAGGCTAGGCCATAATGTCCTTCGGTCATTACAGACTCCTCCCCCCTCCAAATTTTGGACATGTCCAAACGGGGTCCTTGACGAAAATTTCCATTTGTGACAAGTTCCATTGAACACCAAATGTTTTCTTTTAATTCACAACGTTCAGGATTAACCTGTTACTTTGTCACATACATGTCATCTCTTCCCCCCTTCTCCTAATCCATCACAGCAATATGCCGCCCTAACTAAAATTCCTAAATTTTAACATCTTACTAACAAAATTCATATTATCCAAAATTTACACAAATTTACTACAATTTAAATATACACAAAATTTTTCCATAACTTCTCTACAAAATTATAACCAATGCAATTTTACACAAATACCAATACAATTAACAGATTTTTTTTTCTTTTATATAAGTTCAACATGATACAAAACCAAATAAATATATGACATTTTCTCTCTACCAAATGAAGCAACTTTTCATATAAATTAATACAATTTCAAAAATATTTATAAATTTGCAACCAAAATTTTAAATCATAATCCAACATTTCAAAAGCTATTTCCATATCCTTTCCTCTTATTCCAATACAAACAATATATAAACATGAAAATATACATTTTTTTTCACACCAATAATACCATTTTAATATATAGAATTTATAAACTTAATAACTATTACTCAGTGTATGGGTGCCGGCTCAGAGTGTCTGCATTACAGTGGTCTTTTCCTCTTTTATGCTCAATCCTATAATTGAACTGTTATAATGCCAGGGCCCATCGCAAAAGTCTCTGATTAGATCCCGCATTAGTTTTAAGCCACACCAAAGGGTTGTGATCCGTTTGTATCATAAATGACAAATGACCATCCAAAAAACACCGTAACTGTCTTACTGCATACACTATAGCCGCACACTCTTTTTCAATGGTACAATATTTCTGCTCTGATTTCTTGAGCTTCCTACTAATGTATAAAATAGGATTCTCCTCCCATTGATCGCTAATCTGCGCCAAAACTATATCCAGACTAGTATCCGATGCATCAATTTGCAGCAAAATTTCTCTCAGGAACTCCCTAACTGCATGCACCTTTAACTCGGCAGGTGATCTCTTCCTTCTTTTCTTATGATTTTTCATCATTTTATTTTTCCTTACTTTTACCACTGCTTTTCGCTCCATCTCTTTGTCACCCATTCTACAACAATTCTTTACATTAACATAGCTCCCATTTCTACCCGCATCTTCCTTGACCACTCCACAGGCGATTCCATTTTCTGTTTCACAAAGATTTTCATCTTTTGATGCGCATTGATTATATGCGTTTCCTATGTTAGGTAAGTTTACCTCAGTATTTCTTTTCGTTGCCACACTTTCCTCACATCTTTCAACCCACAAATCAGGTTCAAGATTTCCATCATTTTGTTCTTTAGCATAATTCTCTTTATCCACTATAGCCGCACACTCTTTTTCAATGGTACAATATTTCTGCTCTGATTTCTTGAGCTTCCTTTCTTGAACTGATTTCTTCCGTCTGCAGTCTTCTGAACTTCTGATTTCTTGAGCTTTTACCACTGCTTTTCGCTCCATCTCTTTGTCACCCATTCTACAACAATTCTTTACATTAACATAGCTCCCATTTCTACCCGCATCTTCCTTGACCACTCCACAGGCGATTCCATTTTCTGTTTCACAAAGATTTTCATCTTTTGATGCGCATTGATTATATGCGTTTCCTATGTTAGGTAAGTTTACCTCAGTATTTCTTTTCGCTGCCACACTTTCCTCACATCTTTCAACCCACAAATCAGGTTCAAGATTTCCATCATTTTGTTCTTTAGCATAATTCTCTTTATCAATCTTTCCATCAATTTCATCTTTCGCCTCATTTACTAAATCAGCCATAATAGGGTTTTGATAACCTTCCACAATTTCCTCAGTCATTTCAGCAATCTCACTCTTTATCTCATCATTACTTTCAAATTCATCACATAAATCATCTCCATTAGGATTAAAATTCTCCTCTTTCGGAACCTCATCATCTATTTCTGAATTGTCCTTATTTTCCAAACCAAAAGGACAACCATCTCCCCAGAATTCATTAACATCAGTTTGAGAAAGTCCAACATTGAATTCAAAATTAGTCTCGTTACCAACTTCATCAAAATTTACAGAATTTCTAACTTGCAATACCTTGAATAGTTCTATATCTTCTTCAATGTTTGACTCATCAGTTCCATTAATCTGCTTTAAGCTTAACATTTCCTGCGTTTCGCTTCCCTCTTTCATCATTTTCACTTGTTCACCTTCCTCCTCTTCAAATCTAGATAATTCAAGCTCCTCTCTCTCTTTTGCAACATTATCAGTTTCAACTTTAAAAGATTCACAAAGTTTCTCAGCCAATGACTGATTTTCAACTAAAGTCCAAAACTCTCAAATCGTTATTAAGAGTTTCTTCACTCGCACTCTCTTTTTCATTTACCTTAGCAATATTTTCCATGCCACATATTCTTTCGCCATTCACAGGAACACTTTTAAACAAATGAGCAATGTCTAGTAATATTTGTTCAGTTTGATCAGGATCCCCAAACAAATCGACCTCTTTTTCCATCTTATCAACTTTCCTCTTAACCAATAATTTTTCTTCAACCACTCCAACTTCCTTGGATTCTGCTTCAATATTTTTGGCCAATGTAACCAATGAAACCAATTCTTCACTCTTCTGTTGCTCTTCAGCAACTTTATTCGAATCCACTTTTACCAAATCCAGAATGGCCTCAGTTTCCACTACCTTCGGCAAAAGTTCACAAGCTGCACCAGAACACTCATCTCTCTCCTCCCTCAACTTTTCAGTCAGTTCCAATTTCTCTTCCCGGCCATTCACTAGCTCCTCACTAAGCTGTATCCGCCTCTGCGATCGTGTCAATACAGCACTCACAATTTCTTTTTTCCTCTCACAATCATTCTCAATCTCTTTTAATAGTGCGGCTGTTTTATTTCCAAGGATATATGTCCCCTGATCCAATTCATTTCGGAGAACCACTGCTTTAGTGGTAACATGGCCCAATTCACAATCAATCTCAATTTCGGCCATAGGCAAACATGACCTCCGCTGGTTCAACAAATGCTGCACACACATATATTCTCCTGTCATACTTTCAGGTGAAACATATTTTTGACACACCACATCGACCGTTGCTCCAGTGTCTCGTAGAATAGGAATACTAGTCCCATTAATCGTTCCCGAAATCGTATATGGTGCCAATAAATCCTCATCACCTTTATTTTTAACATAATTCACAACTCCGAAACCATTTCTAGTTTTAAGCCTGGGGCAATCAGGTCTGAAGTGCGTTGAATCCCCACATTCGTAACAACGGAACTGTTTCCTTCTCTCAAAATTAGGATCGGGATTCCTTCCATCAAAATTAGGCTCAGGTTTCCTTCTATCAAAATTAAAATCAGGTTTCCCTCTATCAAAATTAGGATCAGGTTTCCCTCTATCAAAATTAGGATTAGGTTTTCTACCTTTAAAGTAATTTTCTTTTCCCCCTACATCCTGTGTAGTTTCATTTCTCTGGCTGTTTCCCCTCCAGAATCTCGGTTGCCATGATTTCTTCTCATTTCGATCCTTATAACTCATCGAAGCTTTATTTCGAACACACCCTCTTACATCTTCAAACTCTTCAATCTTAGTCACAAAATCAACTGGCGAAATTATAGTTGTCCATTGATCCAAAGAACTCTCCTTAAATTCAGACGGTACCCTCTTTTTTATCTGATCCACAATCATCAAATCTTTTAATTGATCATACGTCTCTATCTTCAAACCATTCAACCAACCCTCTAGATAATTTTTTATTTCATAGTAAAAATCATACCAAGTACCATCGGATGATTTTTGAGTTTTCACAAAATTCTGACGAAACTTTTCTGGACTCAATTTAAAACGCTTCAGCAACAATGTCTTAACATACTGATATTCTCCAGCATTTTCTACAGGTTCACGAGCCATCAACCGAGAAATTTCAGATGGCAAAACACCAATTAATTGAGTAACCCACTTTTCGGATGAAATCTTAAGAACCCTTGCTTGTCGTTCAAACAGTTCCAAAAACAAACTGATATCATCCTCTTTCGCATCAAATTTCGGCATCAATTTCTGAATCTCCACTCTCGATTCAAAACCTGTACTAGATTTAACCGAATCGTCAGGGCTCTTACTCTCCCTTAATTACAACTCCAATCTCTGTTTTTCCAATTGAAAACTTCTTTCCTCTAACCTCTCTCTCTCCACCCTCTCTCTCTCTTTCTCCTCTGCCTCTTCTCGCTTTATTCGCTCATTTACAACTGACATAAACATTTCCTTTACAAACTCTTCCTCATAATTATCACTTTTCATAATTAAGTTACGCAAATCAATTATTCTCATGTCATCATCAACCACCTCTCCCAATTCCACTGCAAGAACTTTCATGTCCTCCTTTCGGCCTCTTCTAAAATACGCCATCTCAAAGTTCAATTTAAGTACTCTAGTGCGTAGTTCAGACACTTCCTCAGAGCCGCAGACACCCAACCAACTAACTAAATTTAATTTGATACTTTCAACCTATTTATTCAATGGAATGAATTTTACTAACTCAGTAACTAAATATATTTTTCACAATATCTTTCTACTAAACTTTCAAAACAGTTCAACACATCTATAAATTATTTTTATACACTTACAAGTATATATCATGACATAACTGGACAACATAAATTTCAAACAGCAATATTACATTACTTCTCCAAAATCTACACCATCAATTTAAAATCAGATAAATTTCCAAAACTCAAAGTTCCAACTTCTAAAAATTAATTTTAAATTCAAGTTTCAAGGTTTAAACCAAACACATTAAATGCAAATTTACAATATCACTTTACTTTCAAAATACTGCATAAATGTTACCAATACCAGACTTTTAAACAAGTTTTCAATTTCTAAAATCACCAACTCTCTATCCTTATTTTAACCTCTATTCTTAGTTTAAGAATTTAAACCAGTTTGGCTTTGACACTATATACATTCCATAATTCAATTCACCAGTTTGGTGTAGCAATATACTGTCTTATACTCAGTTCAAGAACTTCAACCAGTTTGGTTTACACTACATACCTACAATAATTCAATTCACCAGTTTGGTGTAGCAATATACTGTCGTATACCCAGTTTAAGAACTTTAACCAGTTTGGTGTTGCAATATACTATCTTATACTCAGTTTAAGAACTTTAACCAGTTTGGTTTACACTATATACATACAATAATTCAATTCACCAGTTTGGTGTTGCAATATACCATCTTATACTCAGTTTAAGAACTTTAACCAGTTTGGTTTACACTATATACGTACAATATTTCAATTCACCAGTTTAACACAAAACCCAAATATAAACTACTTAAATATAATCAAATAAAACCACTAAAACCAAAGGCATGCTGCGATGGATAAAAGGGAGAAATGACATACCTCTCATAAAACCCCTTCTGGTTTCACATGCACAAACACTAATCTCCGGTGGAACCTCCATTAAAACTTCTTAGACTGTAATGACTTAACGAACTTCCAGTGATCCAAGGTGATGATTAACATCCAGCACTTTTATTCAACTTCGTCAATACACATTAAACAATAAAAACATCTAAAACCACTACAATCCTCTGCAAGACTCAGCGTACAAAAAAAATTCATACTTTTTTCAAAAACATATCTCACACTTTTCTTTTCAACATCGTCCGTCCAACTCTCTCTGCATCTCTCAGCTTTCTCCGTTCACTTCTCTTTATTCGCCGACCGCCTCTCTCGCAGTCTCTTTACCTATCGAAAAAGTTCTTTCGACTCAATTACACGGCGATCCCTATCGAAGCTAGGCGGAAAAGTCCTGGACAAAACTGGACAACTCCAGTCCAGCAACTCACAAGGCAGGTTAGGCCATAATGTCCTTCGGTCATTACAGTTCCATGGCGGTTCATCAATGTTTCGTCTCTGCGGAAGTTTCCTCCGAGACGTGGGGTTACTGCCGTGACGACCTATGTCATCGACCTTGGTAAAATGATCTGGGGGTCCGCAGTGAGGAGCGGCCTCAGGCCGATCGCAGCGCCGGGCGAGACAAAGCCCTGGTGCGTTATAAGCCCTTCAGAGGCTTGGGTGCGATGGTCGTTTACGCGCGTCAGCGACTCCCGTGGGCGCCTGACGGCGCAGGATAGTTTTATCAGCAACAACAGCCATAATGCATAATATGATTAATTGGAATGTTACTCACCAATTTCACAGTTCTCTCCTGTGTATTTCTCAGTACATCTACAAACAGTTCCTCCTTGTTCTATTTCACAATAACCACCATTTTGGCATGACTTAGTAGCGCATCGATCTGAAATAGTCTTCTATTAACAATGATAAAATGATGTTTGATATTTTTACTAATATAGACTATTACTATTTTAAAAATATTACTAATATGAATTATTGAAGTTTCTAGCCCATTCATTATTAAGGCCAATATATTCACTCTCTTTAAACATGAATTACTTGAAGCCAAAATTCACAAGTTCGATTCCATGAACCCAATTGGAGTGGCCGAGTTTTTATTGTCATTTTCATTGAATTCTCGTCATTTTCTTTTTAAGACTCCTACTTGAAATTATATATCGAAAAGCAAAATGACCGATGCATTGTAAATGCATCTGTCTAATTTATATATTTATGGAGTTGTCTTTATATGTACGTTGTTAATTGCTCAAATAATCATCGCATTGCAATATTTAGTGTAATAATATCAACATTTAGCAAAAAATTTACAAATTCAGTTGCAAAATCCACCAATTATTTCACTTAACACACTCACAATTTATGAAAAAAGTACTTCCACCTGAATCTTCTTTTGTAAGTAGTCGTAAATAAAAATGTTTAGACAATCACGTATTTCGTTTTCAGTGAAAAAGTGAATTGATTACTTAACTTTTCGATTCAAAAATGACAGCCTTTAATTTTTCTATTTATTTATATTTTTTTTGCCTAGCTATTTATTTATCATTTATTATATTTAAACAAACGCTAAGAATTTTTAAACATTATAACGCTTCATCTATCACGCTTTCTCCACTCCATTCTAGGAAATTGTTTTGTTTAAAACAAAAGCTTTCAATTTACAGTATAATATGACAGGAAAACTGAATATATTATATAATAATAACTCGTGGATTTTGGTGTTAGTCTCGCATTTGTATTCAGTGTAGAATAAAATCGAAACGCGTTAAATGCTCTTTATTTGAAAAGGGTGTGAATTAAAAGAAAACGTGCTACCAAGTTAAGAAGAAGTTATGAAATATTTCATATGGACTAGATGTAAAATAAAAGTGAATCAAGGTAATCGCAAAGAAACACCTTTTTCTCGCTGATAGAAGATAACGTGCAAAACAAATGGAAATAATAATAATAACTAAATTTAGCGCATGCATGATAAGGTAAACAACATGGCCTCCAACTTGAAAATAGTTGGACCACACTGAATTATATTAAAGTAGAACTGCATAATAAAAGCTATAAATAATTTCCTTATAACCATTCGATTACATTTGGTCAGTCAAGTTTAAAATTTTCCTACAAGATACCTAACTTAGAAAGAAGGACACCATTTTGTTTAATTTGTATTAAATCTTATGCATGTGCCTTAAAATAAAAATTAAATTAAAATAAAAATAAATAAATAACCTACTTTTTTCGGCTGAGCCGGAAAGGTTTGTTTTTATAATGAAATTTTCCACCTATATATTATAATATATCTTAACATTAATTAGCATCGATACAAAGAGAAGTATATTTTACAATGTTAAAGAAGATAGATATATATATTTTTAATCAGTTTTATCCAAAATTGGTCTTTTCACTATTTGGATAGCTTATAATCGAAATATACCGGTTTTAATATGAATTTTTAATATATATTTTTTATTATTTGCATGTTATTGAAAAACATTACCAAATTTTCTTACAGTGAAATGGAAACTAATAATTCTTTACACGACTTATCTTTAAAAAAGGAGTTTTATATGTATATAGAAAGTAGTTTTACAAACCTATTTCACACGTTTCGCCTGCATACTTATCAGGGCATTTGCAAATCAGTTTGGTACCATTTACTTCACAGTGTCCTCCATTCTGGCACAACTTGGTAGTGCATTTATCTGGAATCAATTTTTAATTACAGAAATAAATGAAAAGTTTCTTTTAACTATATCAACAACTAGTATTTTTTATCTGATTGAAAATTTGAGTTTTGAAATACAAATTTAAGGAATAATAACAAGAATTTTAATTTCTAATAAAATAAATCTTTTCCACACAGTAAAAAAAAAAAACGACATTTCTACATCACAAACAGCTGTTCATTTCGCACTCACATTCGATTGCAGTTGAATTTACTGTAGCTTTCTTTGGTTAGCAGAAAAGGAGTTAACTGTAACATGTATAGCCGCCATTTCTTCCCGCTTGTTTCTACCTCTGAACTCTATGGCTTGTTTGAAGCGATAAGCGGTGCAACTAATTATGTTTCTGTCTTTAACAAAGTAAGTAAAACTTTAAAAATCACGTAAAATGTAGTATGTACTTGAAACGTTTGTTCTCTTCTTTTAATAACATGTTTTATTTTTTCTGGCCTTGAACTAGGAAAGCGCATATTATAGATTTAGTAGATTGGATACCGTAAGCCTATTTTCAACTTTACAGCGTTGCAGAAATAACAGCAGTTGCGTAAACTTAACTATACAAACTACTGTAAATGTAACCACACAATGTGCTGCTGAATAACAGTAGTTGCGTAAAATTAACAGCACAAACTACTGTCAAATTAACAACACAATGTGCTGCTGAAAAATAACAGCAGTTGCGTAAAATTAACAGCACAAACTGCTGGCGTCCGAATTGCCAGTACATTCTGCTGTTAAATCTACAGTGATTTTTTTTACAGTGGCAGTTTTAAAAAGGCGACCTTATCTATCTCAGTAAATGAGGAAGCAACCGGAATATATAAAATTATTTTTTACTGAATTCATCCATTTAACATTGTCATCATTTTAGACCGCAAAACATAAGAAAAAATTGTACAATACACTTCCGTATTCATTCATTAATGTTATCAGTCAAAAGATGAATTTTTATTGAAAAATAATTTCTCATGCAAAAGACCAATAGAATGGAATATCGATAATACCTTCAGCCCTATATTCAGTTTATAGGCATGTTTCATTTTATCATTACATTCTGCCAAAGTACTTACTTACTAATGTTTATCTTCAAGCAATTTTGTATTCCTCGGAGGAAAATATTATTTTATTCATTTTCCATATTCGGAAATATTTTTCAATTCCGTTGGCTGGTGCCAAATATGGCAATTTGAGGTTATTTACTTCAATCTAGACCTCAGAGAAATGACTAAGTCAAAGCGTCTGGCTCTTTTGAAATCAGGAACAAATATATTTTGTATTTATAATTTGTTGAGAAATAACAAGCATCAATCAAGCCATAGTGCATAATAAAAACAAATTAATACAAATACGTACATAAAATTATTTTCGGTATTTTACAAACTTTTTTTCATGGTAATTTTATTAGTAATTTCAGAGAAATTTTTTAAAGAATAGAACATTCGTAACTAGAATTTGACTTATCTTACCGATTTGGCAATGGTTCCCTGTATATCTTACTGGGCATTTACAGATCGTTTTTCCATTTTCTACATCGCAGTGACCATCATTCATGCAAAACCAATAAGAACATCGATCTGCAAATTAAAACCAACTACGTTTATTAACAATTTATTTTTCAGAAAATTGTACTTTATTAGGTGCGTTCGTACTTATATAAATACGTAGCACCTATTGCCGTCGCTTGGTCCGTCCGTCTGTCCGTCCGTCTATCCGTCCGTCCGCATATAACAACGCAAAAACTATCCAACCGAATAGTTTAAAATTTAAGATATATTATCTTTGCAGAATTTTGTCGAGACATTTCAAATTTTATTAAAATCGAATCAAAACTTTAGGAGATATTAATAAAAATATTTATTAAGAAATTTAATTTTTTTTTTAAATCGGTGCTTTTTTGTTATAGGAGCTTCGGAAGTTTCATCGTCAAGCGACCGAGATACTTATTTTATGACAGAAATTAATCTGCAGACGATATAATTCATTTCAGAAAATTAAAAATCATCTAGATCTGAATATTTATATAAGTAGCTATAGTACGAACGCACCTCATTTGTCACGTTTGACGTACAATTTCCAACTTGTTTTATGTAATTTCTTTTCATTTACTTGGGAAGTGTTTGAAAAGCATATTTAGCCGTTCATAATCAAAATGAGTCAAGTTCATTTTTTCAGGAGGTTATCGTGTTTGAGATGAAATGTTCTCTATAATCAATTATTTGTTCGATGCCGTAACAAAATATGTTCTAGATTGGAAATGTGAGAAAAATTCCTCTGACATCCTAAGATTCTTACGAACTGCTATGAAAGTCATTTAATTATAACTCCGAATATCTCTGAGTAATATGTTATGAACTGACTCACTTTGATTCTGAACGCTTCATTTTAATTACATGAAAAAATATTATTTTAATTGATTTAAGCTCTAATTACGAGCCGAAAATATTTCTTTTAGAGATCTTTAGCAACCAGAAATCGTTATTTACCTATTTCACAACTTTCTCCTGTATATTTCTCAGTACATCTGCAAACTGTCCTTCCGTGTTCTATTTCACAATAACCGCCATTTTGGCACAGCTTACTGGAGCATCGATCTAAATATATATTTAAAAAATATATTCCTTAAGATTATTTTTTAATTCACATTGATATGAAAACATTTCTGTTTTGCAATGTAAAATAGGAGATATTCATAATCGGCAATATTCATTTTAAACTAAGATCAAAAGTATTGGTCCAAAAATTCCAAACTTGCAAATGTTATAAAACAGGCTATGAATTTTTACATCTTGAAAGAAAAAAAAATTTAAATGCACCACCAGCTGAAATGACGCTGTATTTGTTGTATTCATTTACTATAGAATTTTATGCGCATGGAAACTTATATGTGTATTATAAATTTGTATGAGAATTTCTCACGCAAATTTACTATATTCCGAGGAGAGTATAATTTATACACTCGCTGCAAAAATTAAGCACGCAGCGATAAAATGCGGGAAAATCGACAAGTACCGCTTGGATTGATACCAAATGCGGCAGAAAAGTAGCAAATATGTTTATGCATGAAACAAAACAAAAAATTACATACAAAGATGAAAACAATCTTGAATTTTCATAAATTATAAGATCAATTCATATCGGAGTCATTAACAAAAACATGTTCAAAGCCAAAACAAACAAACAAACACGACATTGATGTGGTATGTGAACACCCCTTACCTACATACAATCTTACAGCGTGTGATTATGCTTTCCATGAAGTGATCAACCAACGTAGAGTCAAGTAATCGCCATTCCTCCTCTACAGCAGTTTGCAAATCTGTGAGAGTGGCTGGGGGTGGGAAATGTATACACACAGCATGTCCGAGGGCATCTGAAAGATTTTCAATGTGTTTAAGGTCGAGCGAGTACGTCGGCCACTCCATTCGCGCAATCCCCTCACTCTCCAGGTAGACTTCGACGAAGACAGTTCTATGGGGACGTGCATTATCTTCCTTTAAAATGAAATCAGGACCAACTGCTGCAGCTTGCAATCTCACAGTAGGGTCTAGAACTCCATCCCGATACCGGACATCCGTCATGGAACCCCTTCTAAAGATGTGCAGGTCGGTGCGATATCCCAACGAAATCCCTGTTCACACCATGATGCTGCCACCTCAGAATGTGTCATGTTTATTGACGTTCTGGGGCTGATTGCGTGTACATACTTCTCTCCGGACCCTTACACACTTGTTATCTGGTTGCAGGTAAAATCTTGACTCATCCGTGAACATAACATTGCCCCACTCAGACACAATCCTATTGATATGTTGTCGACGCCACTTTAATCGTGCCCATCTGGATTGATCGGGTAGTAGAACACAAACTCGGGGTACCAGGGCGTACAATCCATTCATGTGTAGCCTTCGGCACACAGTAGTGGCAGATATCGTCTTACTAATTTACGCTACAAACATAGATGTCACACGTATGGAGGTCGCTCTTCGATTCTGCTGGACTACAACAGCAATATATCGATCATCCGAGGAATCGTAACCCTTGGACGACCAGCCACAGGTCTTTGGACAACTGTTTGGTTGGTCAGGAATTGTTTCCATAATCTTGTAATCATGGAATGATGAACTCTGAAGAAAAGAGCAACATCCCTGATTCATTGTCCTGCTTCAATGCGTACAACAGCTTGCCAACGCTCAGAATCTTCTGGAAACCATAGAAACACGTCTGTCTTGGAAACAAAACGTACGAAAGTTCTAAACACTTTTTATCAGCACTTACATGCAAATATCGTAACCCTTCCCAATTCTGGCTTCTTATAACGATTGCCTTTTTTGCCTATTTCTTGTCAAAAAAACGTGATTGGCTGTTACATAACATATTTGCATACTTTCACCTAACTCCACAGCGAATTGCAGCGTCTCCAATTCAGATTGGCTTCCAAAAATTAACATTTTCCTCTTCGGGATTAACTTTTGGCAGTGAGTGTATAATATCTCTAATTTAGATTCATTAATGAAAAAGGCCTATTTATATATTTATGTAAGTTGAACAGACTTTTATACAACTTTGGTTAAGCCAAATAAAATTAATAGGAGTTTTTAAACAAATATAACATTGTTAAAACTGTTTTTTAATTCCAAAATTTAAAAACATAAAACTTCACCTTTTCTAAAACATATACACAAATTAAAAACATCTTTTACTTAAGCAAGGTGTCAAATGCATGTAAAATAAAATTTCCAAACTTGACATGTTTCGGTTTCAAAGTATAAAACCATAATCATAAGCAAGCAAATATCGTTAAAAACCAAACCCGAATGACACTGGATGATACAATATATACAAAATATAACACAACAAACACGCCATCTATAGTCAAACACAAAAAGTAAAAGAACAGAAAACAGTAAACATCAAATCAAACTTGTATACTCAAGTGCCTCCCTCTATTCATATTAGCCCACAATATTTATTTAATAGCTCTAACCATAAAGGTGGAATAACAAAAGAGAAAGTATCATTACAGATTAAGCCTTTCCGCAAATAAATTTCGATGGACATATGAAATATAACATTTTTTAACAGAATTAAGATTTAGACTGTCTTACCATTTTTACAATGATTCCCTGCATTTCTGGAAGTTTATATCTCGGTTATTTTTAACATCTCAGTAGCTACCATCCATATAAAACCAACTAGCGCATCAATCTACAAATTAGTACCAAAAAAAGTATTTTTCACAAAAAGCACCTTATAATTTTGTATTTTATAATACATCTTTGCCCACTTTGCTGATCGGTTATTCTAAACGAACCAAGTGGTAGGGATTACTAATGCTAGGGATCTCTCAGGCTTCGGCATCGTAAACCTCGGCTTCGTCCGTATTCACGGCCATAAATTGTGAATATGTTCGTTAATCGAAAACGTTTTCCAAACGAATCTACTAGTGACAGCTCTACTGTAGACCCTAGCTTTTCCCGTATTAGCACAATAAATCGTAAATACATTTGTAAATTGAAACAAAATAATAATAAATATTTTGAAATTTCATTCTGTGGTTTGTTATTAATAGAATAGAATGTAATCCGGAAAAATGATAGTAATTTAATTTTTAAAACAGTATAAAAAGAAAAAGTCCTAATTTTAAATTGTAAGTAAAAATGCATACCGCACAGCGTGGTTCTTGTCGATTGAAAAAGGTAAACAAAATTCGTCAAGCTAAATTAAACAAGGGGTATGTTGGTTGAAATGCACTCACCAGCTTTCAACTTCTCCGCATTAGTAGAATTCACTGAGCTTTATTCACCAAAGCGGCAATTGTCAACTCAAAATCGGTTTATGCTGCATTTTTTTTAATCATTAAAATTCAGCTAATTATTTTTTTAAATGTTTTTTTTAATTGTCGGATTTTTCTGTCCATATAACAAAATAAAATTGAAGTCGGTGACAAGGATTTCATATTGAAATCGTTTGATAAATAGAAAAGCTCTTTTTTTCTGAAAATATGATTTTTAAAAAATTGTTCTACGAATTCCAAATAAATTATATTTAAAATAACAAAGCATTTATTATATTGGAGCATAACAGTTGAAACCGAGTTGCTCTTGCGCAACTTCAAAATTCGCCGGCGAACTTGGAAAACCGAAAGTAAACTCCAAAATAGGCATAAAATATAAAATAATAATATTTTATCAAAAATCGAAAATTTAAAACTCAATTATATATGTTTTTTTGTTGCTGTTTTTTTGTTGTTTTTTTTTAACGGATTATTCCTGAAGGGATTTAGATAGAATTCGTGGAGGATGTCTTCTGTTCATGGACAGGAGAAAACTTTATTTAGCGGATAAAGTTGTTGGTATCTGGTGGGGGGAGACACATAGAATTAAACCCTTTTAATATAACTTGTGGGAAAATATGAATTCTCATTAGCAGTTTAACTCATCGAATGCGCTGTAAATACAAAAAACTGTTTTTTCCATAAAATTTCAACTGTGCTGTTATTATATATGTTTTTTTTAAAGAATTTTTAGGTGACTTCCTTTTTTGTTTAAAAAGAAAACCTCTGTTTAAATCGTACGATTTAAAAAAAAAATTGATAGAAGTTTGGATAACAGGACGTTCGGTTAATTAAGGTTCAGATAAACGTCGATCCACTGTTTATATAAGTTTTCAATGTTTGCTTGAGAAAACTTTTAATAAATATAAGACTGGTTCATTTACTTTAAAATGTTTTAATTAATTTCGGCTTCAGTCACATGAGAAAAATATTTTCTTTCAATAATCCTTACCTATTTCACAGTTTTCTCCTGTATATTTTTCGGTACATCTACAAATTGTTCTTCCATATTCTATTTCACAGTGACCACCATTTTTGCACAACATACTGGCACATCGATCTGAAAAGGTATACTGTTAAAAAACACTTGTTTGGAAATAGTTTCGATTTATTAGTATTATGTACGCTAACTGCACATGCCAATTTTTACACCAAAAATAATTTTCAAAAAAATGTGATTCATTTTTATAAAAGGCACATTTGGCAAAAATCTAACTGCAATATATATAAAGAAACATTTGTTCAATTTTTTGCTCTAGCTTGGCCACGGCACATTCCTTTAGTATTAATAAAAAAGAATATTTGTATATTTGAAAGAGTTGTAGGTTGAACAGACTGGAAGTTAAACAGATTGAAATAGGCAGAAAAAAAATTATGGATAGAAATGTGGTTAACAGCTTAATAATTTAAAATATCTTACCGATTTCACAATAATTCCCAGTATATCTTGTTGGACATTTGCAAATTATTATTCCATTTTCTATGTCGCAATGGCCGTCATTCATGCAAAACCTGCTAGTGCATCGATCTGCAAATTAAAAATAACTAAATGCTTTAATCAAAAACTGTATTAGAAAATTCTGTTTAATACTACATAAAGTTTTTACATTTATTTGGAGAAATTGTAAATAAATTTCAAAAGAATATGTCAATTACATAAAAAAGGGTAATTTAATTTATTTCAGTTACATGCCGTAAATATTTCTTTAGAACTAATTATTTCATGGAAATGTTACTTGCCTATTTCACAGTTTTCTACTGTATATTTAGCGCTACATCTACAAATCGTTTTCCCATGTTTTATTTCGCCATAATTCGCATCTACTCAAAAAACATATCCATATACTAAAAGCTAACCTGCTTTTTAGTTTTTCGTGCAAAAATGCTATTTATACGCATGCGCGAGCATTCAGCTAATCAGCTAGAGGCTTTTACTATCTTCAGACGCGATGTTCCAGCCAATGAGGTGAAGGCTTTTTCCTCTCTCTAGAAGCGTATGTGTTCCATTTGGTTGTTCGGTTGTTGAAACTTTATAGATTTCTTTTATTAAGGTATTTTTTCATTTTACCGTATTTATTTTCTTTTTAAGTCGTATGTATTTTACTACTTTGAATTTTTTTATAACTAACCCTTTTTTTGAGAGAGAGAGAGATTTCGTGGCACGAAATTCCGCGAATCGTTTCCGATGTAAACAAACTAATTTTAAACTTTTAATATGTAATTCTGTGTGATATGATTAAATTCAGGTTTTCTCAGCGACGATCACAGTATTTTTACCAAATAATTTTTGTATTAATCAAGCTTTTTTGGTTATTAAGCATAGCTAAACACGAAAGAAAACTTTGTTATTTTAAGATTTTGATGTGAATTATTTGCGTACATTTATAAGACGAGTTTCACTGAATAATTCAAGAAAAATAAATCTCATCATTATACATATTTAGTTATGCATTATTAATTATTTACTTGGCCTTTACTTTTAATATTTCAAACTTACAGCTGAATGTAACTATTAAAACATTTGAAATACTGTATTCGTAAAATGAAATTTCAGCTTAAACACTCGACAATTACTTTTAGTTATGCATTATTAATTATTTACTTGGCCTTTACTTTTAATATTTCAAACTTACAGTTGAATGTAACTATTAAAACATTTGAAATACTGTAGTCGTAAAATGAAATTTCAGCTTAAACACTCGACAATTACTTTTACTTATGCATTATTAATTATTTACTTGGCCTTTACTTTTAATATTTCAAACTTACAGCTGAATGTAACTATTAAAACATTTGAAATACTGCATTCGTAAAATGAAATTAGTTTAAACACTCGACAATTACTTTTCGTTATGCATTATTAATTATTTACTTGGACTTTACTTTTAATATTTCAAACTTACAGTTGAATGTAACTATTGAAACATTTGAAATACTGTATTCGTAAAATGAAATTTCAGCTTAAACACTCGACAATTACTTTTAGTTATGCATTATTAATTATTTACTTGGCCTTTACTTTTAATATTTCAAACTTACAGCTAAATGTAATTATTAAAACATTTGAAATACTGTATTCGTAAAATGAAATTTCAGCTTAAACACTCGACAATTACTTTTAGGTTAAATTCAGGTTTTCTCAGTGACGATCACAGTATTTTTACCAAATAATTAAAAGTACTACATGCATGCATCTATCTATCTATATTAGAAATTGTGCAGGTTTCTGGTCACTGTTTTGTTTACATATTTTAAACAAAAATTTCAATTTAATAATGCACTGAAAATTATAATGAATGCTTACAATTAAACACAACAACACAAAACAAAAAATTTCACAAAAACACATTATTTCCCCGATATTTTCCCACAACTAATCAATAAATTTCATGATATTTTATTGCGATTTTAAACCATGAACTTTAGTACTTTTCTGTTATACAGACACTATGCCAAAATGTATGTATGTATGTAAATGTATGTATGTATGTTTGGCGACAATGGTGTACATATAACGGAAAAGTGCCTGAATTATTATTTATATACAGTCGGACCTCGATATCTCGAACCTCCTTATCTCGAAACCCTTGATGTCTCGAAAGAAGAAATTTCCCCTGCATTTTTATCAATATTCTTACGTATTCTCCATAGTTATCTCGAAATATATTTTTCAAAACCCTTGATATATCGAAATTTTTTTCACAGAAATTAATTTTATTTTTTACATTTGACTATTATCTGCTGCAGAAACAGTTTGATCTAGATGTCCGTTTCACATTCTTTTATCCCTTTGTTGATACAAAGACTTAAAGGATGAGAATGGAAGGCTTTATAAACCGCAACTAACAAATCTACACTGGAAGAAAGTACGCTCAAAGGAGCAATAGCAATCCAATCAACCAGTCGCTTGCTGCATTGCATCCGCCAAAAATATCACTGTTAAATTTTTGCTGCCAAACACGACTTCAAAATTACAACCATTCGACCAGGGGATTCCATAGCTTCAAGGTTGGTTATATAGCGCAAATTATGAGAAGACGCCTGGATAACATCGGTGAAGGTAAATCTTCTAACACACCTAAATCAACATCTTACAGTCAATGCGAATGGCTGACTATCCATGGAGAAGTGTTACAGAAACAACGATAAGAAATTGTTTCATCAAAGCAGGGTTTTTAGAAAATGTAAATTCCAGTGAAACAGAGGAAGTTGATTCCATTAAGTAAGCAACTGAAGAGGGAGAACTGAATCTAGAACACTGGGAATCAATACAAAAGGCATATCACATTGATATTTTATTCGAAGAATTTTTGAATGTATACAATGAGCTTGAAGTGTGCGGCACGATTACAGATGAAGAGATTGTTTCAAGCATTAATGCAGAAGTTTCTGATGAAGAAATCGAAGAACTACTCGATCAACAAGAGCACGAAAAAATTACGTTACAGAAAACTGTGCAATTGCAAAAAGATTCTGTGAGACGACAGACTTCAATTAAAGATTTTTTCTTCAGGAAAAACTAAATGTATTTCTTGATGAAGAATTGGATATTGTATTTAATCAAAACAGGTATGTTTATAACACAATTTTGAAATTTTATTAAAACGTTGAAAATAGTAATTTTTTAAATTATTAGTAGATTGTACATATAGTTTTTAATGAATCTTATTTTTTACAGCAAAACACAATTTCTAAGATTTAGATTTTTTAATTTTGTCAAAACCTTGATAACTCGAAACCTCTATATCTCGAATTTTTTTCTCTTCCCCAGAGATTCGAGATATCGAAGTTATACTGTATATATATATAAAATATAAACATAATTGGCGACACAGCAAGTTTTCTGGATTTCTCCCTGTCTCTCTAACCACATTGTTAACAAAACAAAAAATTCACGAAAAACACATTATTTCCCCGATATTTTCCCACAACTAATCAATAAATTTCATGATGTTTTATTGTGATTTTAAACCATGAACTTTAGTACTTTTCTGTTATACGGATACTATGCCAAAATGTATGTATATATGTATGTTTGGCGACAATGGTGTCCGTATAACGGAAAAGTGCCTGAATTATTATTTTTTTATATATATATAAAATATAAACATAATTGGTGACACAGCAAGTTTTCTGGATGTGAAAGGCGGAGATGAATTTCATTCATTCAATGACCGTTTTAAAAGTTTCAAGTTTGGATTGAGTGCACCTGAACATAAAAACCGATACCTATTTCTATGTTCATGATTGAGTTATTTGGATATCTTTTCGTATAGCACAGAAAATCATTTCTCCCGCTTTCGTAATACAGATAAATTCTGGTGTATTTTTTTTTCTTCTTTTTATATCATAAGTACTTTTCTACTTTAAATTTTTTAATTGTCGAGTTTCTAAGCTGAAATTTCATTTTTCGAATGCAGTATTTCAAATGTTTTAATAATTACATTCAGCTGTAAGTTTGAAATATTTAAAATATTAAAAGTAAAGGTCAAGTAAATAATTAATAATGCATAACTAAATATGTATAATGATCAGAATGACATATTAAAATGTGTACAGAATGACATGAAAATTTTAAAAAACTGAAATTTTGCACTTGCAACTTAATTGTAAATTTCATTGTTTACATTGGAAACGATTTGTGGATTTTAAGAATTTGCTGAACTTCGTGTCACCAAATTACTAAATCTCTCTCTCTCACTCTCCAAAAAAAAAAAAAAAAGGGTTAGTTTAAAAAAATTCAAAGTAGCAAAATACATACAACACAAAAAGAAAATAAATACGGTAAAATGAAAAAATTACTTTAATAATGGAAATCCATAAATTTTCAACAACGACATCAAACGAACGTATCTCATCTTTCGTTTGTGATAAGGAACGCTCCTTTGGCCCCCTCCACTCATTGGCTGAATTGTAAAGGGCAAAATTGGGGGACAAAATGACTACAGCATTTCTGAGAAAAGAAAAAATCAGAAAATTCACAGAAAATAATTATTTTTGTTGCAAGTTGGGTTAACTGTCTTTATGGTTCGAGTCGATTTCAGACTGAGTGTAGATTTCTGCAAGTTGGATTTGGGTTAACCCGATTTTTCAAAAGTTAGTTCAAGTTCAGTATATTATTTCAGATTAAAACTATACCTATCAGGACTTGAATTTCAGGGCGGGATTCGCGCGGAAAATTTTGAAATCCCGCCCAAAAAATTTCAGCATTTTTGGAGAAATTTGCATTATTTAATTTACCTGCAACTGAACGATAAATTTCGTGATTTTTTTTCCCCGCAACCGATTGACGGATTTTGTGTTTTTTCCGCGACTGATCGACGAACTTTGTGTTTTTTTCCGTGACAGATCAACGAACTTTGAGTTTTTTCTGCGACAGATCGACGAACATTGCGTTTTTTAAGCGACTGATCGACGAACCTTGCGTTTTTTGGGGACATATCGACGAACTTTGCGTTTATTCCGCAATCGATCGACGAAATTTTTCTTTCTTCCCTGACTGATCGACGAACTTTGCATTTATTCCGCAATCGATCGACGAAATTTGCTTTTTTCCGCAACTGATCGACGAACTTTGCGTTTTTTCTGCGACAGATAGACGAACATTGCGTTTTTTAAGCGACTGATCGACGAACCTTCGTTTTTGGGGACAGATCGACGAACTTTGTGTTTATTCTGCAATCGATCGACGAAATTTGCTTTTTTCCCACGACTGATCAACGAACTTTGCATTTTTTGGTGACAGATCGACGAACTTTGCGTCTTTTCCACGATCGATCGGTGAATCTCAATCAAGTAAAATCTAAAGTCAGAAATTTATTTAACAACCTAATTGTTAAGGGTCCCTAACACATTTAATGGAACTTGAAAAATACACTGCATATATAAAACTTAACTTTCTTCCCTTTTTTATAATAAAAATAAACATTTTACATAATCATTCTCAGTTGACTTAATTTTTTCAATGGTATTTTGTCATGTCTGCATTAATGTAATTCTTTAAATAGCACGTAAATGAATAGTGGGGTTTAAAGATTTTTTTCTCCCTCCCAAACATTACAACTCCCCTCCATTTCAAAATGTTGGTAGGGAGACTCCCGTCTTTGGAAAAATTGAATTTCAAGCCCTGCCTATAATATGTTTGTGTGTATTGAGGTTTGTATAGATGTTTGTGTGTGTGCTGTTTTTAATACAGACAGTTTCATTTTTCACACGAACCTTTCAAAAAATTCACATTCTTTGCGCAATCCTTTAACAAAATTCGCATTTTTTTCGTGATTCTTTAATGAAATTCGCATTTTTTTCTGTATCTTTTTTTTGTCGAGATTCATAATTTTTTCAGCTATCCTATGACGTAATTCGTGTTTTTTTTTCAGCGATAATTTGACGAAATTTGTGTTTTTTCTGCGATTTTTTTTTTTTTTTTACGAAATTTGCGTTATTTTCCACGATTCTTTTATGAAATTTGCGTTTTTCTGTGATCCTTAGACGAAATTTTCTTTTTTCGCAATGCTTTGATAATAATCACATTTTCTCTGCTGCCTTTTGATTAGATTCGTGAATTTTCAGCAATCCTTCGATGAAATTCGCGTTTTTTCAGTGAAGAAATTCGCATTTTTCTCGCGATACTTTAACGAAATGTGCGTTTTCCAGCGATTTTTTAATAAAATACATTTTATTCCACAATTTTTAGACGAAGTTTGGCAAGAAAGCGCTATCTTTGGGTGAAATTTCCTGTTTTGCGATTCTTTGACAAAATTTGCTCATCTTTTGTGTAAATCGCGTTTTTCTGTGGCCTTTTAACAAAATTCACGTTTTACATGATTCTTTGATGAAATTAGTGTTTTTCCCGTGATCATTTGACGAAATCTAGGATTTTTTTCCCACGAAGATTGATTATATGTTTTTAGTCTGCAGGTGCCCTAAAAAGTTTGTGACGCCTGTCGCTGCATTGCACGCATTCTGCCACGGTGTATCAAACAAACAAAATTCATCCTAAAGAATTATTGTTTCGTTTCTGGAAATGAACAACCGTCAACTCATTGGCTGAATTATAAAGGGTGAAATGTGTAGGCACTGAGTATCATCTATACTATTAATGTCGGTAAACGTCTGTCTGTGTGTGTGTGTTGTTGTGTCTGGCGTCTGTAAGCACAAAACTCTGCATGCAGACGACAGACATAAGTGCTTTTGGTATAAAAAAATTCGTAAGTGGAGTTTTTAAAATTCACAACATTTTGCGGGAGAAGAGGGGTGCGAACGAATTTAAAAAATGAGTCCGCATCAGTAATTATGGCGGCGGGGGGGAGTATGTTTTGCCTACACGGGGCGGAGACTTTTCTTTGTTGACACCACTCATCGTTCGAAAGGCCTGTGACTGCCTTTTCATGTTATGCATCTGTGTGGTCCATCCCCCCCCCTGCCAATTGGGGCACTTTTCTAAATTTTGCACATACCACTCATGTTATATATCGTTAAAAAGGTCTGTGACCGCTTAATCATATTATGCATCTCCGGTGTCCATCCCCCCACTTTGCCCCTCCCAAGGGGGTACTTTTGTAAATTAAGCACAATCCCTTCATGTTACGTATGGTTGGAAAGGTCTTTGACTGCTTATTCATGTTATGCATCTCCGGGGTCCATCCCGCCACTTCCCCCCCCCCTTAAGGGGGGCAAATTTCTAAATTTTGTTGACACTCCTCATGTCATATATTGTTGGAAAGGTCTGTGACCGCTTAATGATATTATGCATCTCCAATGTCCATCTCCCCACTTTGCCCCCCCCCTCCCCCAAGGGGGTACTTTTCTAAATTTTGCAGACAACCCTCATGCCATATATCGTTGGAAAGGTCTGTGACTGCTTAATCATATGCATATCTCCAATGTCCATTTCCCCACTTTGCCCCCCCCCCTCCCCTAAGGGGGTACTTTTCTAAATTTTGCAGACAACCCTCATGTCATATATCGTTAGAAAGGTCTGTGACTGCTTAATCATATGCATATCTCTGATGTCCATCTCCCCGCTTTGCCCCCCCCCCCCAAAGAGGTACTTTTCTAAATTTTGCACACAACCCTCATGTTATATATCGTTGGAAAGGTCTGTGACCACTTAATCATATTATGCATGTTCCGTATCCATCCCCTACTTTACCCCCCCCCCCCCCAAGGGGGTACTTTTTAAAATTTTGCACACACCCCTCATGTTATATATCGTTTGAAAGGTCTTTGACTGCTTATTCATGTTATGCATCTCCTTGGTCCATCCCGCCATTTCCCCCTCCCCAAGGGGGCACTTACCATTTACTTGCACAACAGCGCTAAATGTGTCAGATGAAAGAAATTCCGCGAGTACATGTGCCAGTGAAACTTAGCCAATTGCTGTTCTTCAACCTAGCTTTAATTCAAAGTGGGTTTTTTATTTATTTAAATTATTCTGCAAAAGTTTCAAACATTTTAAAGCAGCTATGAATTTTATTTTTATGGTACTATCAAGTTTTTTGCCGTCAAATTTTGACGGGTTCCATCTAGTATTCTATTGAAGAAAATGCCTAGAATTAGCGATGAGAAAATATAAATATGTTTTCCTATGAAATAAAGTTAGTATATTTTTTATCTCTGTAAAAGGAAAATTCTGGATTAAACATCTCCGAATCAAGAAATATTTTAAAGGCGGCCTTCGAATTCCATTTGTTGCAGAAAATAATTAGTTTAAACTTTCATTACCAGATAAAAATTACACTGTATCCTGGATCTAAAAAACAAATAGTATTCTATTGAAGAAAATGCCAGGAATTATTTTAGAATTAGCGATATATAAATATGTTTTGCGATGAAATAAATTATATAATAATTTCAGATGCAAAAATCTGAAAGTTTATTTTATTAAAAAAAAATCTTAATTTTCGATAATCGCTCTAAGACGTTTTAGTATTTTTTTCAGGGATGAAAGGTGCTCGTATTTAATGTAAGATTATCAGATGATTGTATTTAGATGAAAGTTCCTGAAAAGTTCAACTCCTGTATCCATATAAATAAGTGATAATAAATAATTAAAAGAATAATATTTATATTTTAAGATGTTTTGCAACACAAACATAAAAAAACAAATTTTTACTTTCTTTAGATTAAATAAAAACATTAGCTTTTTAAAAATAAAATGATGTAAACTGCATGTAAATACGGTAACTTAACCAAAAGTTATAACGATTTTAATGTAGAACTATCTGTTATGCTGCGTTTTTTTTTTTTTTTTTCATTATTTAAATGCATTTACTTAAGCATGTATCAGTCCTATTAAGTATTTGTTCTAATTGTATTTGTCCTAGAAAGTTTTGTTTTATTTAAATTGATATATCTAAACTTCTATGAAATATAAAGTTATTAAACTTTCTACAGTGCTTATCAGTTATATATTCCTTAAATTTTCTTTGACCTATGTATATATTTTGAGAGACATTTTTAAAAATAGGACTTTCATCATAAAAAGTAATTATAAAAAACGCTCTTTTACTTTAAGCATTATTGTTTTTGTTTTTTTTTAAATAAATATATTTGTAAATTCCGACGATGAATTAATATTTATTCTTTTCCCTTTTCAAAAATGAAAACATATGCAAAAAGAAAATATATCATATTTTTAAATTTTTAATCTTTGAAAATATTTTTTTAAGAATTTACATTGAAAAGGAATATATATATATATATATATATATATATATATATATATATATATATATATATATATATATATATATATATATATATATATATATAAGCGGTATTTTCAAGGAAAAAAAGAGAAAAAAATAGTAAAATTTTATTTCAGAACAACTATAGTGACACTTGTAGATTGAACCGACTATTAAACAATAAAGCAGGTAGGTAGTGTGAACATCTGTTCTTTATTGATAGAGCACCAGTTAACATAATTAGGATTAAAATTTCTTACCTATTTCGCAATAATTTCCAGTAAATCTTGCTGGACATTTGCAAATCGTGTTCCCATTTTCTATATCACAGTAACCCTCATTCTGGCAAAACATACTAGCGCATCTATCTGAAAAAATTCAAGAGGTTCAAATAAGTACATTAGTCTAATTTTTGGTTAGAATTTCTTTATTTTACATTTTAAAAATGCTTACGATGATTAGGTAAAATATTTAATAAATTTAAGAGGAACATTTGAATAAAATGAAAAATTTTTAGCATTTACATTTAGGGAAAATGTCATTTTAATATTCCCGTAAATATTTCCTTTAAATGATCCTCACCTATTTCACAGTTTTCTCCTGTAAATTTAACCGTACATTTACAAATTGTTCTTCCATATTCAATTTCACAGTGACCACCATTTCCACATAACTTATTCGCGCATCGATCTGAAAAAAAAATGTGTTCATATGAAAACTAATTTACTGTAGATAACACAGAACTTTCTTCTACATCATTCTAATGTATTGCTTTAAGTATCACAGCAATACCAGCAATTATGAATCTGTAATAAAGTACATTTCTTTGAATAAAAATAATAAATGTTAATACTACCTGATATACTACCAGTATAGTGATCTGTGAATTAAAAAAAGCACATCACGAGGGCCCTCCATGAGGGATATACAAAGTCAAAATGAAACCGATGTATGCATATTTTAATTAATAATCTGTAATATAAAATTTTGGGCATGGCTCAAATGGTCGTTTAAAAAATCATATCATGGCAGTGCTGTTTGTTAAATAATCTAAGTCTAAAGTGCTTTAAATAAAGTGTAAATCGTTGCTTTCAAAAAAGCATTCTAGACATCCCGAAATGTGAAAGTTTTTACAAAGCCATCACTTTCTTCTTATGCATATAGAAGGAATTAAAATGATAAAATAGTGTTATGCATTTAACATTTTTACTATTACTAATATATATCATAGTTTAAACCTAAAAATAGTTAAATGAAATGAAAAAATTCCAATGATTTTTCGCATTTTTTATGTAACATATAAAATTATGTAAAACCTTCTTGCCCACCGAAATAAGCACTTTAGAGAACAAAAGTCATTAAAAAAATTGTGTTTTATTAAACATAAATGTTTTACATTCTTTTCGCGGAATATTTGTTGACATTAAGAAGAATATTTCAATTCATATGAAAAAATAAAAAAAGATTTTAATTAATTTCACTAACCGTTACATAGTACAATTATTTTCGGTACTTTTCGGTTAGCCGGGCGCCAGTGAAATGTATATATCTATATATACATATATATGTATACATACACACATATATGTATGTGTATATATATGTATATATATATATACATGCATATATAAATGTGTGTATGTATATATATATGTATATATATGTATACATAGATATATAAATTTCACTGGCGCCCGGCTAACCGAAAAGTACCTTATTTTCTTATAAATATTACTCACCTATTTCACAGTTTTCTCCAGTATATCTTGCCGTACATTTACAAACTGTTCTTCCACTATCTATTTCACAGTGGCCACCGTTTTTACATAGCTTACTGGCACATCTATCTGAAAAAAGTTTTCTTTTAAAAAATGATAAAATAATTTTATACGTTAAAACCTTTTACTGATATACTGATTCATTAATACTGTTTTAAGGAGAAAGGAATAAACTTGTCGAAAAATATTTTAAAGATGTTAAGACTTTTTTTTTACCATCCTCTTAGAATGTTGAACCCACTTAACCCTGGAGGTCGTTCATCAAATTTGGAACACTGTTAGTCGAAGTTCACAAGTTCAATCCTATATAACCATATTTAAAATAATTATTAATCGATTTACGACCTTGATTTTTGCTAAGCTTATCATATATGGAAGAATTCAGGCAACTTAGTTAATGATATGTCCAGTACACCAAATTTTTCAAATGTCTGGCTACCTTTCATTTATTTCATTCTCTTCGTTTCCCCCCCCCCTTTTATTTCTCCTCCGTACTTAAACTCGTCCAGTCTGGCCGGGCGCTTCTACTGGTCTCCTACATCACATGTGTTTCCTGACTCTGCTGTTGATTTTGAAAAACTCACCACCATTCAATCTTGAGCGCGTGCAGACACGCAAGATCATTTACATGGACTTTACATTTAAACTTTTGAATCGGTTTTTAACATTTTAAATTTGGTACTGATGATGGAGTTTTAGAGGCCCTGAAACAGCCGCTTGCCATTTTATACATATTTTTTTATTATTATTTGTTCTATTTTACGTTAATCATTTATTTTTAATCCGTATAACCCTAGCATTTAGCATCACAAAAATTTAAACACTTGATTTTTCTGTACCCCAAAAAAACCATGTGGGTCAAGAGATAATTGTTTTTAAATGCCATGATTAAGAAACCCTACAATGTAGTTTAAAACAAAATTTTGGATGAAATTAGCATTTCCAACGAAATTTATGTAATATCTTAAAATAGTAAGGGTTTTCTCATTCTATGTAATTAAGAAACAGAACTAAAACTATTTATTAAAATTAAAACTAATAATTATTAATGCGATTGACTATTGAAAAAACTATTGGGACACTGTTAGTCGAAGTTCGCAAGTTCAATCCCGTATAACCCCAGCATTTAGCATTACAAAAATTTAAACACTTATTCTTTCTATACCCCCAAAAAACCACATGGGTCAAGAGATAAATATATTTTAATGCCATCATTAAGAAACCCTACAATGTACTTTAAAATAAAATTTTAGATGAAATTGGCATTTTCAACGAAATTTATGTAATATCTTAAAATAGTAAGGGTTTTCTCATTCTATGTAATTAAGAAACATAACTAAAACTATTTATTAAAATTAAAACTACTAATTATTAATGCGATTGACTGTTGAAAAAACTATTGGGACACTGTTAGTCGAAGTTCACAAGTTCAATCCCGTATAACCCCAGCATTTAGCATTACAAAAAGTTAAACACTTATTCTTTCTATACCCCCAAAAAACCACATGGGTCAAGAGATAAATATATTTTAATGCCATCATTAAGAAACCCTACAATGTACTTTAAAATAAAATTTTAGATGAAATTGGCATTTTCAACGAAATTTATGAAATATCTTAAAATAGTAAGGGTTTTCTCATTCTATGTAATTAAGAAACATAACTAAAACTATTTATTAAAATTAAAACTAATAATTATTAATGCGATTGACTATTGAAAAAACTATTGGGACACTGTTAGTCGAAGTTCACAAGTTCAATCCCGTATAACCCCAGCATTTAGCATTACAAAAAGTTAAACACTTATTCTTTCTATACCCCCAAAAAACCACATGGGTCAAGAGATAAATATATTTTAATGCCATCATTAAGAAACCCTACAATGTACTTTAAAATAAAATTTTAGATGAAATTGGCATTTTCACCGAAATTTATGTAATATCTTAAAATAGTAAGGTTTTTTCTCATTCTATGTAATTAAGAAACATAACTAAAACTATTTATTAAAATTAAAACTAATAATTATTAATGCGATTGACTATTGAAAAAACTATTGGGACACTGTTAGTCGAAGTTCACAAGTTCAATCCCGTATAACCCCAGCATTTAGCATTACAAAAAGTTAAACACTTATTCTTTCTATACCCCCAAAAAACCACATGGGTCAAGAGATAAATATATTTTAATGCCATCATTAAGAAACCCTACAATGTACTTTAAAATAAAATTTTAGATGAAATTGGTATTTTCAACGAAATTTATGTAATATCTTAAAATAGTAAGGGTTTTCTCATTCTATGTAATTAAGAAACATAACTAAAACTATTTATTAAAATTAAAACTAATAATTATTAATGCGATTGACTATTGAAAAAACTATTGGGACACTGTTAGTCGAAGTTCACAAGTTCAATCCCGTATAACCCCAGCATTTAGCATTACAAAAAGTTAAACACTTATTCTTTCTATACCCCCAAAAAACCACATGGGTCAAGAGATAAATATATTTTAATGCCATCATTAAGAAACCCTACAATGTACTTTAAAATAAAATTTTAGATGAAATTGGCATTTCCAACGAAATTTATGTAATATCTTAAAATAGTAAGGGTTTTCTCATTCTATGTAATTAAGAAACATAACTAAAACTATTTATTAAAATTAAAACTAATAATTATTAATGCGATTGACTATTGAAAAAACTATTGGGACACTGTTAGTCGAAGTTCACAAGTTCAATCCCGTATAACCCCAGCATTTAGCATTACAAAAAGTTAAACACTTATTCTTTCTATACCCCCAAAAAACCACATGGGTCAAGAGATAAATATATTTTAATGCCATCATTAAGAAACCCTACAATGTACTTTAAAATAAAATTTTAGATGAAATTGGCATTTTCAACGAAATTTATGTAATATCTTAAAATAGTACTGTTTTTCTCATTCTGTGTAATTAAGAAATATATTAAAACTATTTATTACAGAATGAAATCTAATAATTGTTAATGCGATTAACTATTCAAACAATATATCTTTTTTTTTAACAAGATTACAAACCTATTTCGCAAAGCTCGCCTGTGTATTTATCAGGACATTTGCAAATTACATTGTAGCCATCTACTTCACAGCGTCCTCCATTCTTGCACAATTTACTAGTGCATCGGTCTGAAACAGATTTACAAAAGTAAAATTAACAAAGGTTTTTTTTACAATTATATCAGTAAGTCATAGTTGAATCATAATTTTTCAAAAAAAAATAACAAAACTTGAATTTTTTATGAAAAGAATTTTTCAATGTAAAAAAGGCGAAATTACCTAAATAAATTTAATGGTAAAAAAAAAACGCCCACGTTAGAATCAATTTCCGGAAAATCGCATTCTAATTTACCGATTCTTTTAATTTTTATGACTTCTTGCAAAATTAACGAATTTTTCCGGTACCCCGTATAAAAACTAAACAAAAACAAGCATTTAACATTTCCGTTTAACGAAAGTTGCTTTATATAAGATCTTTTCCTCGCGAAATTATTATTGATTCCATAAATAAACAGCTGCCAACGCAATTCCCTTTCTACTTTGAGACACATAAAGTATGACAGGCAGCCTTGTGGTATTGTTATTCGTGGTATCTAAATTAATAAAAAGGAAGTTTTATCTTTTTGTGTATGTGTGTGTGTGCCTGTCTGTTTGTCAGTTCGTTAGCGATAACTAAGGAAAGCTATAGCAAGTATAGGTCTGTAAATTTGGTTCCTAATAAACATAGACTTGTCCCAATGTACCCGACGCTCAGATTTTGTAGTTTTTTTTATTATATTTTTCGTTATTTTGCATTGAACGGAGTAATTTCCGCATTTCTCTGATCTTCAAAGGTAATTTTAGGTATATTTAAGGTTATTATCCCGAATCTGTATCTGCAGGGCGAGTATGCTAGTGTTTAATAACATTTTAGGGGGGAAAAACATGATTTGCATCTTGATTACATATCAACAATATCGAATACATAATTTCCTCTTTAAGAAATGCAATCATGAAATATTTAATTTTAAAAATATTTTTTCACTATCTCTGCTCCTAGTAATTCCTTCTGTTTACAGAATAGAAGTATAATGTAAATTAGACATTCATATAAAATATAAACTGTGATATCTAATAAAGATTAGACTAAGTTTGAAAGGAGGGGAGTATTCAGTGTTGCAGCCCTTGTTCCCATTCCTCAAATCTGTCTGTACATATCCAGAAAGTAAGTTCCTCTGGCCAATTGAAAAAATGCGAAACCTAATAGAACTAAATAGTTTATTGTATCCTGACGTACATACCATGAACTAGGTTTCAACATGACTGCCACGCCTATTGAAAAATTCGTTTAACTTAATATCCTAGTTTATGTCTCGATATCGATGGACTATGTCGGCTTTGATTATATCTAAGTAATAAAAGATTATTTGACAATACCGTTAACCTGAGCTCACTGAACAGCAAACTGGATTACCAGGAGGAAAAGGGTTCTTATTTTCCATAGACAAGGGTGGTCAATTGTTTTACAAGATATGACGATATTGTCCTCCACTGCGAATCATCCAACAGACTGTTTAATCCTCTAATGCCCATGGTAGCATATATGCTACCACCACAGCTTCCAATTAAGTAGATTTTTTAATTCAGATATTTCATATTCATTTCGGAAATTTAAAATAGCAATATTTGCTTCATTTAATAACAAGCATTCCGTCATCTAATAAACCTATATATTTTTTTTTAATTCTCTGGTATGAATTCAGATTTTCTGAATTACAAAAATTTCTAGAACGTATTCTACCATGGAAATTAGAGGGTTAATCCTTCCACACACTGCCACACGAATATTCGTACCATGGAATCATTCATGATTTTTCACTAAATACTCTTCACAAATCTAATGTTGAATTTCAACTGCTGCACATTCTGTATATTCATTCTAAACACTCTACGAGCCCGGTGGACGTTTCAATGTTTATGAACATCGCTACAACCCATTACCAAGAGCTTGCACTCTGTCTTCTATTCTGATTTGCAGATGGGTCTCACTTCTCGGCTCGTTGCACATTCTTGTGATTACAGAGTACCTGCAAGATAAATTGCAGACTGGACATACTTTCTGGATAACCCATGTATAAGCGAAGTATTGGCATCTTCACAATATTTAAAAACTTTTTAAAAAATATATACAAATATTCCTCTTTCTTTGTTATGATAGTTGTTTCTAACCACGAGGACACAATAATGTCCCAATTTTAATAAAGATAAAAACAGTTTTAATGGAGCCACGAACGGTTTCAATCCTTGTTAGCCTGCCTATAATCTTGTACTGTATATACTAATATAATAGAAGTATTTAAATCTTTAAAATTATTAAAGTCT
Source organism: Maratus michaelseni (assembly GCA_963931845.1). Classification (NCBI taxonomy): domain Eukaryota; kingdom Metazoa; phylum Arthropoda; class Arachnida; order Araneae; family Salticidae; genus Maratus; species Maratus michaelseni. The sequence continues at coordinate 220,238,757 of OZ007600.1, read as the reverse complement.
CTATTCACTGAACAGACTGGTGTACGAACAGAGGTGAACAAAGAAAAAATACTTTTTTATGAGTAGTATAATAGAAGTATTTAAATCTTTAAAATTATTAAAATCTCTATTCACTGAACAGACTGGTGTACGAACAGAGGTGAACAAAGAAAAAATACTTTTTTATGAGTAGTATAATAGAAGTATTTAAATCTTTAAAATTATTAAAGTCTCTATTCACTGAACAGACTGGTGTACGAACAGAGGTGAACAAAGAAAAATACTTTTTTATGAGTAGTATAATAGAAGTATTTAAATCTTTAAAATTATTAAAGTCTCTATTCACTGAACAGACTGGTGTACGAACAGAGGTGAACAAAGAAAAATACTTTTTTATGAATAGTATAATAGAAGTATTTAAATCTTTAAAATTATTAAAGTCTCTATTCACTGAACAGACTGGTGTACTAACAGAGGTGAACAAAGAAAAATACTTTTTTATGAGTAGAATATTGGAGAACGCAATTAAGATATAACTTTTCTTACCGATTTCACAATGATTCCCTGTATATCTTGCTGGGCATTTGCAAATCGTATTCCCATTTTCTATACTGCAATATCCACCATTCATGCAAAACATACTATCGCATCGATCTGCAAATGTGCAATAAGTGCAAATAAATACTTGCTAAAAATACGATAAAAAATATATACTATGGTCCATAAAGCTTTAAAAGTGTCCCTTGCGATATTCATGAAAATTTAAAACTATATCATTGAACAATTATAACTAACAATATCCAATTAAAATTAATAAAAGAAATAAATATACAGGGGATATTTAAAATGACGATATTGACAATAAGCAAATTGAGATTCCAATTTTATAAATCCTTAAGTTTATTATATTCTAATATTTAATAAATTCCTATATACTTAACATAAACATACATCAAAATTAAAATAGTACCTTCGTTCGCTTTCTGCAGAATAAATAAATAAATGTTAAAAAATATAGAAAAATATTCTAAACAGCACTGAGAAAAATGACATTTTCAAATCTGAGTAAATCGATGTTTTCATTTTTTGTAATGAAAGTTTTTTTGTTTCAAATAGTAATTTCAAATAGTTTCAAATAGTAACACCCAATGCTTTCAATTCTGAAATACCAGAAATACTCAGAATATTGAAACATGGACATACTCAAAACTGAGCACATAGAGGTCAGTTCATACTCATTTTTGAAACGTGAACATACTAAAAAATGAGCACATAGAAGTCAGTTCATACTCATTTTTGAAACATGGGCATACTCAAATATGAGCACATGATGTTTTATTCTTGAGTGTGTGCATATTTTCAGAAATGAATATATATACAGGGTGATTCATAAAAGATGGGCAGAACTTTAAGGGGTTATAGTACACTTAAAGACAAATAATATTAAATAGGAGACTAAGGGTCCCAGACGTATTCCCAAGGAGATAGGGGGCATTAAAGTTTAGGGTCCGAAATTTCAAATGATTATAAAACATGGAAAAATTGGTCGATTCGTTTGCGGTTTTTGCAAAAAATTTTCTTTATGCCAGTATTTTCTTGAAATAAAATTTTAAAGTTCAATTTCAAAAAATGCCGATAGGGGGCGCTGTAGACTTTGGAGTAACAAACAACTATTTTTTAACGTTATTTTTTGTATTTCTTTAAATGATTTCGAAAGCTTAGACTTAAACTTAAATTTTGATCTAAAAATCTGAGTCCTAACGAGTAGTTAAGTAGCGTAAACTGAAATTTGAAATTTGAAACCCTTCTCCCCCCAGAACAAAAATCAGTTATTCCCGATCTTTGTGTCGTAGATTAGGCTCTAACTACTGCCGCGTTTTGCTAAAATTATTCTTTATGTCAGTATTTTCTTGAAAATAAATTTTAAAGAAAATTTTCAAAAAATTCCGATAGAGGGCGCTTTAGACTTTGGAGTAACGAACAACTATTTTATACCGTTATTTTTTGTGTCTCATTAAATGCTTTCTAAAGCTTAGACTTAAACTTAAATTTTCAGCTCAAAATCTGAATCGCTGAGCGTGGTTCAGTAGCGAGGGGAGGGGGTTCAAATTTCAACTTCTGAACATAGTTCAGTTTGCACTACTTAACCATGCCCAACGATTCTGTGCTGTGATACGAGGCAAAAATACAACTTTCGTCAAGGACTGCATAGTCGGAATTCACTCATAAAGGCACTGGCACAGTTGGAAACGTCGCTCATGCAAACGTTAAAGCTCCATTCCTGACGCTAGTCACCGGGTGAAGAAGGAAACAGAAAGTATGCAAATGTCAAATGGGGAAGAAGAAGAACACGTATGCAAAATTTCGACACGATTCAGGCATAAAAACCACTGAACGGTGAGTCAAGTGTAAGTCGCTGTAGTAATGAATCGGAAGATGGTGCCCTTCACGAATAAGGAAAAGGCTGAGATGCATTTAATTTACGGAGCGGCAGATGGAAATGGTGCAGAGGCACAACGAATGTACGGAGAGCGATTTCCTAACAGGCGGTTGCCTAACCGCAAAACTTTCGAGCGCTTGCACAGACAGTTGTGTGAGACGGGATCATTTCTCGCTTCCCGGTCGAATGCAGGTCGTGCAAAAAAGGACGAATCAGTAGTTGTTGCAGAAGCCATTCTGGATGTAGTAGCGGCGCAGCCAAGTACAAGTACACGAACAGTGGCTAGCCAGGTGGATACCTCACAGTCCACGACTTGGAGGGTACTGAAGGATGAACATTTGCTCCCGTTTCATGTGCAACGAGTCCAGAAACTGTCTCCAGGGGATTATCCAAATCGTATTGAATTCGCCCGCTGGTTTCTGCAGCAGAACGCGCTAAATCCACATTTTGGACGAACTGTGCTTTTCACCGATGAATGTACCTTCACACGTGAAGGTACATTTAACACACACAATGCACATGTATGGGCGGATGTCAATCCACATGCTACGTATCCACATGCTCATCAGAGACGCTTTTCCATCAATGTTTGGGCAGGAATCCTCGGAGACCACCTAATCGGACCGTACCTTCTTCCTGAACGCCTCAACGGTAAAACATACCTCACATTTCTGCAACATGTGCTGCCAGACCTGTTAAACGTTGTTCCTCCACGCATCCGGCGGGTCATGTGGTTCCAGCACGATGGAGCGCCAGCCCATTACGTACGAGACGTCCGCAACTATCTGGACATCACATTTCTGAACAGATGGATTGGTCGAGGTGGTCCTGTTGCTTGGCCTGCTCGCTCGCCAGATCTTTCACCCCTCGATTTCTTTTTTTGGGGACGATTGAAGGCTCTTATGTATGAGACACCCATTGAATCCCCCGAGGAACTGGTCGCCAGACTTTCCGCCGCTGTAGGGGAAGTGCTCGAAAAGCCTGATGTTTTCGCGAATGTTCGCCGTTCCATTCGTCGCCGTTGTTCTGCGTGCATAACCTCTGGTGGTCACAATTTTGAACATTTATTGTGATTACATGTTAATAAATATGCTTTGGTAACATAATCCTAATTTGTGTCTTTTTACCTCGTATCACAGCACACAATGTGTGGACATGGTAAACTGAACTGTGCTCAGGAGTAGAAATTTCAAACCCCTCTCCCCAGAAACTTAACCACGTCTAACGATTCAGATTTTGGGCTGAAAATTTAAGTCTAAGCTTTAGAAAGCATTTAATGAGACACAAAAAATAACGGTATAAAATAGTTGTTCGTTACTCCAAAGTCTAAAGCGCCCTCTATCGGAATTTTTTGAAAATTTTCTTTAAAATTTATTTTCAAGAAAATACTGACATAAAGAATAATTTTAGCAAAACGCGGCAGTAGTTAGAGCCTAATCTACGACACAAAGATCGGGAATAACTGATTTTTGTTCTGGGGGGAGAAGGGTTTCAAATTTCAAATTTCAGTTTACGCTACTTAACTACTCGTTAGGACTCAGATTTTTAGATCAAAATTTAAGTTTAAGTCTAAGCTTTGGAAATCATTTAAAGAAATACAAAAAATAACGTTAAAAAATAGTTGTTTGTTACTCCAAAGTCTAAAGCGCCCCCTATCGGCATTTTTTGAAATTGAACTTTAAAATTTTATTTCAAGAAAATACTGGCATAAAGAAAATTTTTTGCAAAAACCGCAAACGAATCGACCAATTTTTCCATGTTTTATAATCATTTGAAATTTCGGACCCTAAACTTTAATGCCCCCTATCTCCTTGGGAATACGTCTGGGACCCTTAGTCTCCTATTTAATATTATTTGTCTTTAAGTGTACTATAACCCCTTAAAGTTCTGCCCATCTTTTATGAATCACCCTGTATATGTGTGTGTTTCAAACTTGCGTAATTTTGATTCGGAGTCTTTTTGACTATGCGACATACTGAGATTTGAGTACTTTTTTGCTCAGTTTCGAAAATGCCGTTTTTAGAGTGAGTCAAGTTTAGTTACCAAATGTGTTTCTATTTAAAAATTGCAATAAACCTAAATATCATGTAATAATGAATAGATATAATAAATAATTTTAAAAATTAACACAAAGCACTTTTAGAAAAAACTTTTATGTCCACCATTGAAAAGGGGCCACTTTCATAATCTTATCAACCCTAGTCTTTCGAAATTTATCTTATGTAAAATATTTAAATTCATTAGGAAAAATAATTAATAAATTTAAGAACATATGAATCACATGAGAGAATGTGATTTTAGGTAACATTTCCTGTAGTTACAATCAGCAAATATTTCCATTAAATGTTATTCACCTATTTCACAGTTTTCTCCGGTATATTTTTCGGTACATCTACATACTACTACTCCATGATCTATCACGCATTGACCACCATTTCTGCATAATTTAAAGGCGCATCGATCTGGAAATAAAAGATGTTATTTTGAAAGTAATGATAAAATTGTTTATACATTTGAAATTTGAGAGGGTCAGAGCAAGAGAGTGCTGAACCACATTTTTAACTTCTGAGATATTTCAATTTGAAAATTTGATCCAATACTCAAATCAAGATACATAACCTAAAGTTTTTTCGCCAATGTCTTAGTAACATTTGAGATATTCTGAGTAACAATATGGCGTTACTTTTAATGATATTAATATTACGTTTTTTGTAAATTAGCTATGTTCATTGGGGGCATAAATGTCTAGAACAAAAATGAAACCTGGGACATAGGCTGCCACCAAGTGACATTATAAGCAAATTATATGTGGGATATTATAATTTACAATATTAAGCAACAGATTACAGTGTTAGATTTATTTCACCAAAAATGTGGCTTGGCACTTTCTTGCCCCGACCCCCTCATTTATACTAATATAGACTGCTATTGTTTTAACCTAAAAGATTATGATTGTGTAAAAGTATTTTCATATATATCTAGCATTTTTATTTATAAAAGTGTGTTAATATTTTCGAGCTCACTCAATTTGGAAATCTGAGCGCTTGTATGTCTCGAAAGTAAGACATGCGAGGCCATAATTCACAGACTCAATTCCATGCTTTTGAAGTAAGATTATTGTGTGATTTATAAGCTTTTATTTCACGAAAAAAAGAATCTGCGTCACTTTCCCTTCTAATGTTCTTTATGAATATATCTATGTTATAAAGCAAAAATATGTATCTGATTAATGCTGTGATCATTATATTAAGTCATTATACAATAACGTCAATGTTTAAACAGAATTTCGATGTTGAATGTTCCTGCCGAGCAAAAAGGCAAGTTTGTAATGTTGTTTAGTCTGTATTTTTTTTAAATGCTATAAAAAGATTAATTTTCAAATATGATATAAAAAACTTAATTACGTATATGAGTATAATCTTTGAGAGTATTAATCATTACTCGACCTTTTAAAAATGCATTATATTTGTAGAGTTATATTAATTTAAATAATGTTAACATAGAAATAAAACCTACAGCATAGTGAACGGATATATTAGTTCACGGCGGTGAGAAAGTTAAAACAGACATGCTCCACTCGATGGGACAGATTAAGACAGTTGATCACCGACAATGATTAAACTGTGAACAAATATAATATGAGAAGATAATTTTAAAAAGATTAATTTAATCAAACACTGATCAGAATTGCACTTAATGATGTGTACTTTAGTATATTATATTTCACAGGTTTAAATTATTACTCCTTAAATTCTAATGAAACAGTTCATTGTGACTTAGTGTCTCTTTTGACGTTTAAAGTTCAATAAAATATCAGTGTCATTAACAAATGACCATTCTTCTATATTAGTATAGTGGCATAGCATGCCCTTATGGTATTAAACCTTATTAAACCAACCAATCAATCATCTATATTAACATAAATAAATGACCCAATCCTGCTATCATACATTCATATTTACCACTGTCAGTGTTCTAAATATGGCCCACAAATGCAACGAATGTTTTCTAACGATTTTGGTGATTGCACTGTTGCCATATTAAAAGAGGTTGTTAAAAGCTGATATATATTTACACTCTTTTTATCATTATTGAGTGAAAAAGGATTTGTTCTAATGATATCCTCTTTAATAAAAAGGTATGCGTTGCTGACGACTGGGATTTTTGCTAATCGTTGCCACAGATTAATCTCGGAAAATGAAACATTTGAAGTTACTGAAAAAATTAATTGCTCGAAAAGTATTTGTCAGAAAATTGTTAGACAAACTGCGTTAGAAAGGTAAAAAATTGTATTTTTCTTGATATAAATTTCAAATCCACTGATTATGCCATTTTTCAAATATTGAATATAAAAAATTACCAAATTTCACAATGGAGTACCATAGTGAAAACTTCACGCGTAAAAAAAAATAATAATAGCAATGTGTCAGCGCGAGTCACAAATTATAGTAACCGTATTATTCTATTAAAATATAAAAGTGTATTATGATGTCACGAGTGCATGATTTTTATTTAATTCTCGACAAATATTACATGCGCCATTTCTTTTTAGTTGTCAATAATATAGGTTAATTCACGTTATTAAAAAATGTAGCTAAAAAACATATAAATCAATGGAAAACGGTAGGTAATAAATTGTAAACGTAATAATAAAGCGTATTAAAAAAACATAACTTAGTGAAATAAGTATCCGTTTTTGTTATTTTAGGATATTTCAGGTAAAGGTACAGATTACTTTAAAATACAAGGTTAAATTCACCGATATATTTCGTTTGATTCAAGGTTCTTTTGGAGAAACCGACCAACGCAGCGGGCGTAGTCTGCTAGTATGTAATAAAACTCACCACTCATTAATCAGAATCGTTAAAGAAGAATTCGTTTAATTTTTCACGCTGTTGTTTATTATTGAGCGAAGATTGATTTCGACTAATGTTATGTGATAATAAAACTCATCAATTATAATTAACAAATTATAAGCTTTAAAAGAGAAATATCTTACTTAATTTTTTTACAAAGACCATGATAATTATCGATATTCAGCTATTTTTTCTAATAAATTGTTACTGTTTCTCATAAACGTTATTTATAAATGTACATTAATTGCTTTTTAGAACTAAAAGAGTAATTTTTATTGAGTACTTTACATTGCGTTCCAACCTGCTCCACTATCTTGTCTTCTTGTTTTACTACAATTTTAGCTTTCTATATTGGAGATTATAACAAGATTTTTTAACCCTTAATAGCATGATAAATGCGTGTGTTTTAAATATTTAACATTTATTTTTAAAAATTTTTATTCTTTGTACTAAAAAATTATTCAGTAACGTTACTCCAACTTACTCAAAATAATGAAACTGATATAAATTATAATCTTTTTTACCACGTAAATTTCAAAATGCACTTGGGAGTAGATTGTGCTGCCATCTGTTTTTTCCTCGGGGTAATTGTGTTTATTCATACCAAGATTCCTGAAACATAATGTCTTTGTGTGCCACACTCTCCCCTATAAAACAGTCATTCAACAGCCGATTTTCAAATTTATGTGCCCACTTGTCTTAGTGCATGTCGTAACTCCTCATCTTCTCCAAAACATTGCGATTAGGCTCTGATAACGGAATGTGAAAAGAAAGAAAATGTCACAATTTCATGTGTTTCACTTTACCTATTTCGCAAAATTCTCCAATGAATCTTTCTCGACATCTACAAATCGTTCGGCCATGTTCTACATCACAGCTTCCACCGTTGTCGCAGGACCTAGTGGTACACTTGTCTGTAAATAATAAACAAATTCTCCTTTTAATTATCGATAGTGTTCAAATATAATAGAAACAAAAAGTTTAAGGGACTTCATGCGTCTAGCAGAAGTAAAATAAGTCTAAATTTGGAGTCTTTCAGTTAATATATCATCTACTAATATATCTTAAAATGCATATTTTTATCTACTTCCTGTAAATTTTAAAAATTTGTATAATAAACGATGCAGTAGATGATTTTTTAAAGGGTTTTTTACCTACAAAAGCTTAATAATCTCCTTATAACTTCTAAAATGACCTTTTGAAATATTAAAATAAAATATATATATATACATATATATAAGTTCTTTTCAGCCAATTTTTAAAATATTGATTTTTTGAAAAAAAAAAGGCGGTTATTTAAATATCGATGTTCGATTGTTTATATTTTTAGATCATATTTTCCATTAAAAAATACTTATAATGTTTAAAGGAAATCCTACAATAAAAACCTATATCAATATAAAGCAGTGTTTGCAGTGTATGAGGCGCACCTCGCTAAGAAAATGTCAAAATTTCCAAGAGGAGGAGTGAGAACTTTCCGATGTTTTTATGTAACCAAAAATCGTATTTTGATCTAATTTTTTTGTCAGGAATTCCCTCTTGTAAGAAATGCGTTAAGTAATTCAATCTTTAGCCTTTCTTTCCCAAAAGCCTTTCCCAAAAATTTTATGAAAAAAACTTAGAATTCACTAGAAATAAGCTGGCCAAACAGAGAAATTTGTGGAAAATGTTATCTACTTTGTCATTTATAGAAAATATTGGTTCTAAAATATTCACGTCTATTACTGTTTTACGTATTACTGTACTATGATATTACTGTTTCTACTACTCAAACTTCCTCAGACGCCAGACTTGGCTCATAAATGATTTTTTTATTGTTCTTAAAGTCATTTTTATATGCATTATTTTTTTATTTGTCTGAATAACTATAGCATTGAGAAAGACATTGAGAAAGCTTATAATTTTAGTAAAAAATTAAAAATTTAGTTTTTAAAATATGAACTTCCCCTTACAGATATCTTGCAATTAAATAAAGTGAAAATTACTTTTCGAATTTAAAAAAAAATAATAAACTTTTGTACAAACCCTGCATAGAGGAGACGCAAACAAATTTTAACAGCGCAGGAAAATCACAATAGCAAAACGTTTCCAATCTCAATAGGAAGATCTATGCCAAATTCGAACTCAATCACTTCATATGCAGTGATGTGATAGCGACCCCACGTTTATTAGGTCCTTGAATTTTAGTACCTCTATTTCCGAATATCTTCGCCTTATTTAATGACAGAAATCCCGTAACTAAATAAGGCTAAGGTTATAAGTCAAAATCAGGGTTACTCATATTCAAAGACCGTATGAATTGTGGAGCAGCTGGGTGCTATTTATAAAATATTGCTTCGAGAAAAATGCTTTTTAAAATTTTTAAAAACAAATATCAGTAACAGCTGCCCTACAGTATTTATAATCAGGTGCAAATTTGTCCGTTTCACCTATTTCTCAAATATGTATACCAATATGCATAATATGTATAAATATTTTTACAAAATAGAACTTTTTTAATCTACATAGAGGCGTAAAGTCCCTCGAAGAAGAAAATTTTAAGAAAAACATATAGAGACTTTTCTTATGATGAATTTTTTATGCTTGATAGAATACCCAATCTACTATATATATAAAACACAAACGGAAATTTCGTGCCGTTCCTTTATAACTCGAGTTCCACTCAATGGATTTTGATGGAACTTACGTTGTTCGATGAATAATTTTTCAGGGAAGGTTTTAGTATATAACATATTGTTCTACGTACATTAGTTACAGAATTATGATAGAAAGTTCTGTGATTTTGGCCGAAAAGGTTACCATTGCTAATTTTTTGGCGACCATTATTGTTGCAAAAAGAAATGAAAAGGCTATACATCTCGAAAAATAAAAAAAAAACTGTTGCTAATTTTATTTTAAAAAAAAGAAAAAGGAATGAGGAAGAAAAGAAAAAAAAAGAAAAAGAGTTTTGATGAGAGATAATATTATAAAACGAAAATATTTAATTTAAACATGATTAGGAATGTTCGTAATGCTTAAAAAAATATTCAAAGGGAAAAATTGCTATTGAAACAAAATTTGGCGATTCATCTTTTGTTTTTGGCGATTTTGATATTACTTTAGACCCAAACAATTTGATTTTAAGACAAAAGGTGTTTTTTTTTGTTGCAGAAAGAATTGAAATGCCTATATCTGGAAAAATAAAAGAAAAAACTGTTACTAATTTTATTTTAAAAAAGAAAGAAAGGAAAAGAAAGAAAAACAGTTTTGATGAGAGATTTTAAGCCAAAAGGTGTTTTTTCAAGTGTACGACAGCATTTTTGCAGTATTTTTTTTTCTGGTACTTTTCGGTTAGCCGGGCGCCAGTGATAGATATATACATGTATGTATACACACACATATATCTACACAAATACATATATATACATGCATATATATATATACTTATATGTATGAATATATACATATATATATGTATACATATATATTTATATATGTACATCTATCACTGGCGACTGGCTAACCGAAAAGTACCCTTTTTTATTCAAATGCAAACTATATTAATGGCAATATACTTCTATTTACTTCTACATATATGAAATTTCGTTCCGGCTGCTGATAACTCGAGTTCTGCTGAATGGATTTTCGTAGAACTTAAGCTGTAAGATAATTTTTCAGGGAAGGTTTTATTGTATAACATATCGTTTTACCTAGCTTAGTTATAGAATTTTTATGGGAAGTTCTACAATCAGATCAATCAGATTATAAAAGATTAGCTTTTTTTAAAGGTTTTGCCGAATAGATTTCGATGGAACCTACACTGTTAGATAATTTTCTAGGGAAAGTTTTATTATATAACATATCATTCTACGTTGCTTAGTTCTAGAATTATAGGGGGAAATTCGAAAATCAGGTGACCATTTTTTTATCAATTATTAGCCTTTTCTAATATTTGATTCCGATTATGAAAGATTAGCTTTCTGAAAAAGTTCTACTGGACGGATATTGATGAGAATTATATTGTTAGTTAGTTAGTTAGTTTCAGCAATGGTTCTAGTGTACTACATATTGTTCTACGTTACTTAGTCAAACAGTTATGTGTGAAGGTTATATAGTCAGTTGAACCCGATTCCGAAAGATTAGTCTTTTTGAAAGTTTTTACTGGGCGTATTTTTTGCGACTTGCATTGTTAGGTAGATAATTTGTAAGGGTGGTTTTAGTATATTTCATATCGTTCTGTTAGTTTTAGAATTACGTGGAAAAGTTCTATAATCAGATGAACCCGATTATCAAGGATTAGCGTTTATAAAAACTTCTACTGAATGGATTTTGTTAGTTAATTTGTTTGCATTGTTAGTTCGATAATTTTTAGTGATGGTTTTAGTATATTGCATATAATTTTATCATTCTTTAGCAAACCCTAACTGTAAATGACCAAATAAAGGAGTTGGTCCTTACCAGCTAAAATTTTGACTGCACATTAGAAAATATAATACCGGAATGACGTCATTTTCCGGTAATGTGGAAGGATATTCCAGCTAAATATACAGATTGCTTTCAAATAAAAGGTCAAATTAAACGATATATTTTGTTTGATTCAAGGTTCATTTATAGAAACCGACCAGCGCAGAGAGCGTAGCTTGCTAGTTATTGATAAATGCGTACAGGAAAATTGTTATTTAATTTTACTTACGTGTTTCGCAATATTCTCCTAAGTAACTTTCTGTACATCTGCAAAGCGTTCTGCCACGATCTATATAGCAGCTTCCACCGTTCTTGCAGAACCCACTTGTACAGCTCTCTAGAAAATAATTTTTTAAAACCATTTTTTTTTTTGTACATGTTTCAATTTAAAGTTCTTGTGAAATATTTACAGGCATTTAAAAATTCTCAAAACTACTATAGTATCGATTGAAAAGTATTCACAAATACATGCAGCAAAAATATATACTTACCTATTTCACAGTATTCTCCAGTATATTTTTCGGGGCACCTACAAACTGTTCTTCCATATTCCACATTACAATGACCACCATTGTGACAGAATCTTTCGGCGCATCTGTCTGCAATCACATTTATATGCAAATTTAAATCAAGATGGTGTTAAATGTTTAAATCTATTACTAAAATTTAAGCTTTTCTCCTTTTATTTTAGCCTTTATCTCTTGATAATTTACTTTATGAGTTTTGATTCCGAGATTAACGCCCTATTTTATACAGATTTAAGTTTATATATAGCATCAGTTGGTTTTTTCATGATCATCAGTCTCTAAGAGAACATAGAAAAAAATCTTTATATTTTGCAGCTATGATGAAAATTATTGCATTATTAAATTTATTTTATTATACTTAAATTGAGATACGATTACCTAACTAGAATTGATCTTAGGATAAAGATCCCAGTTGCTGCAAGACTTAGCAATATATCACTTCGACTAGCTAATTCAAAGAAGAAAAAATAATAGGAAAACTATTTATATTGAATTGTATTGTATTATCACTTTAATGTTAAAATATATCCGCTTCATAGCTCCGTTTCAGTAACAAGTCTACTGGCATGGTTTTGAAAACAGGGTCAGACCAGGCTGGGAGGCCTACCTTTCAGCTTTAGCTCAACTATCCCCGCCCATTTGAAAACAGTAAAAAAAGTAAAAATTTAAAATTTTGAAAATTACTAGAATCCGTCAGGCCGAAATGTCGGAGCATTGAGTGGGATAAACATAAAATATAACATTAACAATATATAATATATATTTTATATTTTTATATTTACTGTTTAATAGTATAAAAGAAAAATTACAATAACAGCTGTTGAATCTTCAAGTGTTTATTCGGTCAACAGTTGCCTCAGATACTGCTCAAATGCTAATCTATCAGCAAGTGCCCCCATTCTTCTAATTTGGTCTAGCCTATCCTTTGCGAAAGGCACTTCAATCAGAACATCCTCTAAACGTCGAACCCTGCTAAACGCGACATAAGTTGCTCCAAGTGACAACTCCTTTTCACCAATGTCCACAGCTATTTTTGATAAAGTTAAACCTTGGGATTTGTGTATGGTGACAGCGTATGAAACTGTTAAAGGTAACTGAGTACGGGAGCATGAGACATTGTTTTCTTTCCATGACTTTGTAATAGGTGTGACAGGAAAAAGTCTTTCAGTGAGAAATGGTCCCCGATAATCATCAAAATGAACCATTACTGCCTGTGGCAAGCCTGGAGGCCGTAATCCTGGTCCGTAGACAATATCTTTTACCGTACCAAGTGCACCGTTGACCAATCCTCCCTCTGTCCACAGATTGGTACGCAACATAATTCTGCATCCAATTGCTAAAAAAAGTTCAGCCTGAAGTCCAGACGCGTGCTCATCTTCACTCCATCTTGCTATTTGATTATTGTGGTCTGATAATATTCTTGCCACTGGCCATTTTGATTTACGAAGTACTTCTTGATTATGTTCTTTAGCTTGCTTGTTAGTGGGAAAAAGGCGTATGGCATCTTGAAATCTTTCAAGTTCAGCCGGAGGCTGTATAGCTTTACGTCGTTGCATAAGGGATGCGTATTGGTCGCCTGTAACTTCGCCTACGGAAAGCGAATCAAGAGTCTCTCTAAACTGTATTTGCTGATCGTCGCTTTGTCTCATTGACTTTGTTAAGGTGAAACATTTTTCAAACATCTTAAGAACTGTTTGTCCACGTAAAGCCAAAATGTCTTTTATAGAATGTCTCCTATATAGAGGTGTGTCTTTTACAGGCTGTAGCTGCCTAATATCTCCAATCAGGTAAACAAATAAGCCTCCAAAAGGTTCAATGCTGTCTGGTTTACCTTCGCGACATCTTTGCTCAAGTGCAGCCATCAGACGGCATCCGATCATTGAAAATTCGTCAATAATGAGAAATGAAACTGGATTCATGCTGAGCTGTAGATTTCTTGCTGCTTCACTTCCTAAATCAGCAAACGATTTAAAACATGTTGGTACTTTTAGTGCAGAGTGAATTGTTTTGCCCTCGATATTAATTGCAGCAGCACCTGTTGGAGCCAAAACCATAATAGCTTCCGGTCCTAACTGCTCGGTAACTCTTTTGCGAATTTCTTTTATTACCGTACTTTTTCCAGCTCCGGCTTTCCCAATAATAAAAGTACGTTTAGGGCAATTTATAAATCTTGATTGCAAAGACGAAAGCTGTTGCGTGCATAAGTGAAGTATTTTTTGCTGCTCATCTGTAAATCTGATCTCAGACGTATCGTAATTTTGATGCACTGTAAGTTGTTGTTCTTTACAGTAATTTAAAAATGAAGTAAAATTGCGATCAGGGTACTTGTAACTCTCACTTTTCCACTCACATGCATGATCAATCACGCGTTGCCCCAAAGTATCCTCGTTTGTCTGCACAGGAACTATGGCAGCTGCTGCCATATATGGATCAATCTCGCGGTATTCTTCTTGCAGGATTTCTGTCTCATGTGTACTGCTAATAGCAGGAAAATTTATTTCTTCGTGTGCATCAATATTTAGATCATTGAATGCTTCCTCCCATGAGTGATACGCAGACGGCAGGCCTTCTTGCAATAAAGAGTCAGAATTACCTCTCCAAGGATAATTGAGTAATACTTGTTGCCTATAGTATTCTTCGGCTAGAGTTGGGTCGTGGTTGAGTGATGTAAGAGGAAAAACTCTGACAACTGCATCTTTTCTTCTTTGGTGATAATCGACTCCTCTTACTGAGAAAGATTTTGCAAACTTAAGAAGCGTGCAGGAAATAAGTTTCTCCGGCCGCGCGCAATATTTCTGAAGCATGCTTTTTGATGGTCTTTCGTCGCTTGAAAAGTTGATTTCTTCCCAGTTCTTATCATGAAGCCGTATTGTAACTACTTCCCGACTACTGTGATACATTGGCCATCCCATTAATATGTGTACTACCTCTTGGGCTGAGTAATCCCTTTCAGAAACAGAAGACAAAATAAGTTTTTGGACTGCTTGAACCGCTGGATTTGTTTCGTTCATCTTATTTAAAATCTCAGATAACAATTCCTTGTAAGGAACAGAAGCTGTTTCTGATTTTGAGGCATATTTGGCAATGTAATGCAAAACCGCATCCTTTGATGTAATAGGACTGAAATCCGTGTTAGCTCTCCAAACTTGTGACACGAAGCAATTGTAGGTATTCATTTCAGAATCGTTTCTTTTTGGCAAAAAGCTAATTATGCCATTTTCTACTTGAAGCTTTGGAGAGTCGCACTCTGCTTTTGGAAAACCAAATCTGCAGCTATAACTATTTGTACCTCTTTTTTTCCTTAGGCAATAATCTCCATGTCTTGTGTGACGTTGGACTTGATTTAAGAGCTGAGCGAGATCTTTTTCACGATCTTCACTGGAAATGTCTGAAAAGCGAACTCGACAGCGGTGTATATCATTTACGAGGACGTCCTTGTCAGGATTAACAGCACTGCATAGTTTTTCAAAATATGCTGTTACGGCTGCTACATTTTCAGCGTTAGTCATGTCTAGTGTTTCCATGTTTGGCGCCCCTCTTAACCACAACAATCCATGCATGTGAGGACTTCCACGCCACTGCCATTCGAAACGAACCCAGTAGTCGTCTATTAAAAACAACGGCGTCAAGATTTTTCTCAAAAATATATCACAACGTTTTTGAAAGAGCCAACCAGTCAACAGAGGATTGTCGTGCATTAATTGTCTGCGTTCTGTATCAGTCAGCTCATTTGGATCTCTATTAGGCTCTAAAAGTCTGAAAAGATCAGGCCAGTGATAATCAGCTGCAGACAGTGTAAAAAAAATTGTTGGTGCTCCAATTTGTCCTACCATGGAAAGGAATTCCCCACAACGTGCACGCCAGTATCCTTTTGTGGATCTTAATTTGCTAGCATAAATCATAATATGTTTTGCCATTTCTGGTTGCCTATTCAGAATATCACGCATCTGCTCTACCGTCTTATTGCTGAACCTATTTCGCTGAACGAAAAAACGCCCTTTAGCCAAAGACTGCCACCGAAGAATTGAATTCATGGCAAAGTAGCGAAATCGGGGGTCTTTAGCAAATCGCCCATCTTCATACTTCATTAGGAACTTAAAATACTCATCAGGAGAGACTGCTTTTTGACGAGGTTGTCGTAAGTCAGCTGTACCATGTGGAAAAAGATGAGGAAAAGCACGTGCTATGTAACCCTCTTCTTGAAATTCGTTGATAGGCTGTGAATTTAATGAAGGGTGAGGCACACGAATTGCGTCATTTATTAAGTTGTGTTGATTTACCGGTTCAAGTAGTGGTCTAAATGACTCGCGCCTTATTTCCTCGTTCAAAGTATCAATATCCTCAGTAATATCGGTTGCTGTTGGTAACATTTGAGATACGTCACCATTCTCAGGTAATGTAGCGATCAAATCTTCATCAATTGTGATATTTGAATAATAGGGATTGTGAGCTTTAAGCCATCTGAGTGCTTCTAGAAGGCGTTGTGAACGAACAGAAAACTCTGCACATCCTGATAAAGTATCTTTTGTCACTAACACAGTTGAAGTCATATCTGAAGGATTGACAGGCAGGCGCGAAATAAAACTCTCAATATTTTGTTTAAAGCTGATTACATTTCCGCTGTATCCATACTGTGAGCCTCGTATACGGTAAAGAGAAACCACTGGATGTATTTGAGCGATCATCATTTGTTCAATGTAGCTCAGATCTTTGAGACAAATAGGAACTGGACCTGGGTCCATCGAATTAGTGGCAGAAAACTTGAAAGCACCGTCTCTACACTTGCATGTCTGGCAGAGCCCAGCAGTATTTAATATGATATCAGGGAAAGCTCTGTGACACGTATTACAGGACACATAGGTGATTTGCGATACCTCTCTATCAAACCTGATTGCTTCATTCATTTGAGTTGTCAGTATACTGGTACTCGGCAAAAAATCTGAAGGTAACTGACTTGTGCGACTTCTCCGCATTGAATTACGATTCGCAATTCTTCTCATTTCAGCTGATTGCTTTCTCTTAACTGGCATCCTTGCAAATTCTATATAATAAAAACATATAATCCGTTCATATATAAAATGTTTCTTAATATATATATTTTTTTATCCTGCATTGGCTAGACTATATCAAAATAAACAGATTTACTCTCATACTTCTTTTATACAATAAGCTTGAATGAAAAGAAAAAAAAAATATTTTGAAATGGAAACAAAAAGTTTAATTACACCAATTGCTGAGTTCGATTTAAAAAAAACTGAATTCATGTACTTAATACGATTTAAACTTCATTGAACGTGTTTTAAGATAAAAATGTATGGGGTCCTTATTTCAGAAGAGTAAAATATATGTAAAATATATAAAAGTAGAATGTATGGGACCGAGATTAAGAGCTTTTACTAAAAGGTTGTTTCCGAGTATATTGTTATTTAAATAAGTTTCTCATGATAAAAAATGGCAACAATATAAATTATTTCAATTTTCTTTTTATTTAATTCAAAAGTTTTTCATGATAAAAAATGGCAACAATATAAATTATTTCAATTTTCTTTTTATTTAATTCAAACAATCGCAATGTTATCTCTATGGGGAAATGGAAAATTCTAGAGCAGACGATTCCGGGCGTTAGAGTTGACGAATATTTCTGTTTTTCAATCCCCGGCGAGATTTTGCCACTACCGACTTCCAGTCCAATTTTGGTATCAATGCGGCAAATATTTTGGCCGCTATCGTGTACACAAAAATGTAATTTTTCATGGGAAGCCGGAGCTTTGCTCCGACAATAAATAAAGAATCCTAATTTAAGAGCCAAACATTTTATGATAAACAAATGACGTCATGTAACAAAAAGGTACATTTCTGTCAATAAAAATAAATGGTTTTGTTTCTATAATAGCATAAAAGTTTAATTACAAAACTGCTCAAATCAAAGACTAACATTAATTAATTGCTTACCAATTTCGCAACTCTGTCCTTTATACCTTTCTGGGCATCTACAAACTGTCCATCCGTATTCCACTTCACATTGTCCACCATTCATGCATAATTTATTGAGACATTGACCAGTAGCTGAAAACAAAATTAAATTAGTTTTCACATACCGTTTAATGGTGCATAAAAATGAAATTCAATCAACATTCTGCGAACAACCGTTTTTTATTTTTACAAGCATTTATTTTTGCCATTGTCTACTATCTGTCATAAGCATTACTCATGTCCATTTATATACATGATCGTTACAAAAAGAACTTTGCTGATATTTAAGTTCCTAGTAATCTAAGAATACAATGAACTGTTAGATACAGATAGTGGTGATGAACAACAATCTAACACTCACAATTGAAATAAGAAATTTTGAAATCTCAATAATATCTATGGGTCATTCTCACGAAAAGGTGCTTTTTTACGGTCGCAAAGGGATAAATATTAGAAAATGTAGCAAATTTCCTAAAAATTTTATTTAAATGTATATTTAAGTTTTATGTTAACTATCAAATACATTTCTGACAAAATAATTTTAATATTTAACTTTAATCTTTTAATGAATATAAGTCGAAATTCTCCTCCGCGGACGTCCCTACATCGAAAACACAAAATAATTTTCACTGACATTTAAACAACTTATTTCTTTCTACCTTTTTAGCTCACAGGCTATCACAGCCTGAGAGCTAATGTGCCCGCCCGTTCTGTATGTATGTACTGTACGTATGTACGTAATGCGATAACTCTTGATAGAAATATCCGTTTTGCTTCAAATTTTGTTTATAGGTTCATCGTGATAAGGCGCTTCCCTGATTAGTTTTGGGGTTTCATTGGCTAAGTATAAAGGGGGAAACGGGTTCTAATCCCCCCCCGCTTAATTTAGATAAATGGGTTTTTCATGCAGAATTATCCTATTTGCTTCAAATTTTGTATATAAGTTCATTGTGATAAGGCGCTTCCCTGATTAGTTTGGGGGTTCATTAGTTAACTATAAAGGGGATAACGGGGGGGGGGGGATAATTCTCCTCTTAAGTTAGATAAATGGGTTTCTCATGCATAATTACCTCATACAGAGAGAAAGAGAGATCCTTTAGCAAATTGAAAGTTCGAACGATTCAAAGGCCTGCGTGTTATGATTTGTTGGTCTATGCGTTGAAGTGAGATGACATTTACTAACTTGGTGTTGATTACTCTGAGTTAAACATATACAGGGTGCGTCATAAAAATGTACACATACACTGTTTAACGGGTCATAACTTTCTAATTTTTCTCTCTTTTCAGAGTGTAACTAATTGGAAATAACGAATGGACCAAAATTAATTTTAAAATTCACCCGTTCTGGACATTTGTTGGAATAAACCTCAACTACGCTACTCCAACCGAGAAGATGATTTATCTAGTTGAAAAAATTTACTTATCTTCATTATAAGTTAATTACATGGCATAAAGGAGTTTCCGTGTTATCACACATTTCATTATGTAAATGCTATAATTATAGCTTGAATGAATGAATCTAGCGCTGCAATTCTCAGCCTTATCTAACTATGAATGACTTATGTCATCCGGGTAGTTCATCAGAAAGAGCATTGGCACGGCAAGTCAAGGTATCCAGGTTTGAGTCCGGGCCGGGACATTTTTCGCTTTGTTGGAATATACCTCAATTATACTACTCCAACCTTGAAGCACTAAGAAAAATGACACTTTCAAATCTGAGTAAATCGATGTTTTCATTTTGTTATGAAACTTTTTGTTTAAAATAGGCCGACCCGATGCTTTCAATTCTGAAATACCTGAAATACTCAGAATATTCAAACATGGACATACTCAAAACTGAGCACATACAGGTCAGTCCATACTTATTTTTGGAACATGGACATACTCAAATATGATTACATTGAAGTCAGCTCATACTCATTTTTGAAACATGGACATATTCAAATAGGAGCACATGATATTTTATTCTTGAGTGTGTGCATGGTTTCAGAAATAAATATATATGTATTTCAAACTTGAGTCATTTTGATTCGGAGCAATTTTGACTATGTGACATACTCAGATATGAGTATTTTTTGTTCAGTTTTGAAAATGTAGTTCTTACAGAATAGTTTTTTGTAGTAGTACATAAGATAATGATTTTTTTTTTCGAGACACTATATACAACAATATGAAAAAATAGAATATTACCTGCTCGCTTTATGATCTGAGCGTGGCTGATATTCCTATCGATTGTTAAAAGTCCATAAGTTAGAGTAAAAGCTACACCTGAAGTAAATAATGAACAATTAAGAAGAAAATAATGTAAATTCATAATTATTCGGTCATTTCCTAGAGATCAGATGATTTACTTTACGCTTCTCCTTGCAAATAACTTTAGTTGGAAAAACCCGAACTGAAAGGAGGACGTATTTTTATTCGGGGAATTTAAAATCAGCCATAATAACTTCAAAACACAGATAAAATAAACTCAAGGGTTTGATAACACATTCAAAGAAATTGCAACATAAACATCAGTGACATAAATTGCAGATTAATAAAATGCAAAACAAAATACAGAATGATCTCAAACGGAACTTTTACTATCAGTCATTTTACTTAGTTTCTGGCAAAGATATCAAACTGCATAGAAGACCTTTGTTTCTTGTCAAAATCTTCTTTTACAAACGTTATCTTTCTTTTAATTGTCTGAGTGCAACGAAGACTCATACACACCGCAGTATTACTTTGCCCCATATATAGCTACGATGGATATTAAAACCTTTCGTCAAGCATAACTCAAAAAATATTTAACGGATTTCGTTCAAATTTTTACAGCAGGTACCTGTAAAGGTGACAACGACGTCTATTTATTACCAAGAATAAATGTCAAACCGTTTGGAAATTATATTAAAAAAATAGATAAAAAAGCACAATTAAAGTACATACGTCACGAAAATTTTGTGCGTACGCCATTTTCACCGGCGGGAGATTTTCGTAGACAATCGGAATTGAAAAGTTCATGGAGTACATGGAGCAAAAAAATATGCACGCAGTAATATTCAGCACAATAAAATATATTTCAATTTAGTAGAAATCGAAAATTAGTCTGGATTTTTTTCTGTTTGAAAGAAAAACCCCGCAATAACTTGGTAGACTTGGTATTAGAGATTTGGCGCAAATCTCAGCAATAGCAGCTTTTTTTCTTTCGCGTGTGTAAATTAAAAAAAAAAAAAAAATCTTTGGTGTTTCAATAAAAGGTTTCGATTTATGGCATTCTTTTTTTTTTCTCTCTTTTTAGCATTTTAAATGGGATTAATGAAAGGCATGTATTTTAAATTAAATGAGTGAAAGGTTTACATTTAAATGAAATGAATTCAATATGAAAATGTTATAGGAACAATATTTGGCGATTTATCAACTGCGCCAGGATAACATAAAAGTACCAATATATCAAACGGTATGTAGTATGTGAAATGAAACAATTATATTATAATCACCCGTCGTACAAGAAAAAAAACTAATATTCTGCATTCAGAGGGAAAAATCCATCTCCTCTGTGCCGTAAGATTTGGTGAGTTATGTTTTGGTGATAAGTTATTCAATGTGATTGTTGGGATCTGCAGGATTTGGCTTACTTTTTCTAAATCTTATTTTTTTGCAGATGTAGTATTATGTAAATATATTTTTTGCAGATATTTTTCTATTTTGTATATTTGGCATTCTATTTTGTATATTTTCTATTTGGCATTTGGAAAAGAGATTTTTACCTTTTTATCTGTGCCTTCGGAAATATTAAAAAATAAAAAAAGATTTACATATATCAAGCGCATAATGTTATGTTTTGCATTTTTATACGGACCACTTCTCCATTTTTAGATTTTAAGTGCTATTTATTATTTACTAGCCGTTTATTAATTGATTACAATTTACCCCCCTGACAATAACAATTATTTATCACAAAAATGCCTTTTAGGTTTGTTAAATAAGTTTATTTATATATTTTCATTATTTATTAAAATATCGAATATGGCGATAAAATTTTATTTTAGCATCGTGCTTAAATTTTTAAGATGGTGCAAAAACATGCTTTAATAAACGTATGTTTGTAAATATTTGAAAAACATGTTTTACCGCTCTCTTGAAAAATTTTGTAAGATGCTAAAACTACCTTTTGGCACCATTTTAATTTTTTTTTCGCCAACCGACATAGGATACGAAACTTTTCTCCATTCAGATACACAGGCAAGGCTGGTCTCAAACAAGAGTAAAGCTAGCAACAATATTATTGTAACTCTATAAGAGTTACAATAATGATATTAAATGCTCCAATTGGCTTTGGGCCCAATTACGAAAGTTTCTCCTAAAAAAACTGTAGAAGAAGTCTTTTACATTTGTTTCAAATGAAGCTCGGTCTACAAGGTATTAGTTAATAATACAAACAACTCTAATGGCATGGAGGCAAAAGTTTTAATTTAAATGTATATATTTGAAACCCTTCCCCCACCCCCCCAAAAAAAAAAGAGAAAAAAAGTTACAGTAATGAATTTAAAATGGCGTTAAGCCACGCTTTCTGACATAAGCAATTGGCTGCAAACGCGATAATGAAACTTTCACTTAACTTAATAACATGTAGCTAATATAGCCCTCCGGGTACTTTGCAGTTATACAGACCTTGTGGTTTTTTTAAAAAGCTTGAGACAATTCAGGTTTAAGAAGTTGAGATTGACTGTCAAATGATATAAACAACTATGAACACAAAACTGATGAATTATTATTCAGGTTTATGTATTTAAAAAAAAAATTGCATCTGATTACACTTATTAGATAAATTACTTCTGTTTGCATTTAATAACTGATAAACGGCTTCTGTATATTAAATGAATTGTTTAAATATTGGGAAGAGGTGGCAAGAGGTAGAAATACGAGTAAACAAACAGGTAGACAGACGGGTAGAGAGACGAGTAGCGACATAGGTAGGCTGACGGGTAGCGAAACGAATAGACAGACGGCTAGAGAGAAAGGTAAAAAGAGGGTTGACAGAGGGGTAGAGAGATGGGTCACGAGACGGGTAGCGAGACCGGTAGACAGGAATGTAGAGAGAAAGGTTGCGAGACGCGTAGCGTGGTAGGTAAAGAGACGAGTAGAGAGGTGAGTACAGAGACGAGTTGACTGACGGGTAATGAGAAACGTAGCGAGTCGGGTACAAAAACAGACGGATAGTGAGACGGGTATACAGACGAGTAGAGAGACAGTAGATGGGTACGGAGATGGGTAAGAAGATGCGTAGAGAGGCGTATAGCCAGACGGGTAGAGAGACAGATAGACAAGTTGTGAGACAGATAGACAAATGGATAGCGAAGTGGATAGAGACACGGCTATACATACAAGTAGTTAGACGGATAGACAGACGGTTAGAGAAATAGATTGGCGGGTAGCGAGACCGATAGAGAAATATAGAGACAGGTAGCGAGACGTGTAGAGAGATAGACAATCGGTTAGAGAGACGGGCAGAAGAACGGATAGGAAAACAGACAGATTGTGGAGAGACAGACAGGCAAAAGAAAAGTTTGCGGATTTGCGCAGTAAAGGCGCAGGGGGCAGAACCTCCTAGAGAATAATCAAGAAGTATCTGTTAAGCTTATCTTTGAAATATATATAATTTTTCAATTTTGCCGATATGGAGATTTAATGTAAAAGTTATTTTACAGAAGTCATCGAAAGATTTTTTGTATACTTTAATAGTACTTTAGACAATAGTTTTGCAATCTGGTTTGTAGCAAAACATGCTATCAATGTGGTTTGAAGTGTAAGAGTTTCTATAAACAGTTATACAAATAATAGATATATAATCAAGGAAGAATAATTTTAAATTCACACACAAGAAAAGGTGAAGCAATGAAATTAAATTTGCGTTAAGCCACGCTTGATAGAATAATCTATTGGCTGCAAATCCAATTACGTAACTTTAAAAAGCTTGGCGTTTTAAAAAATCCGGCGGGTTTTTTTTTTTTTTTTAAGTTTTGCGCAATACGCGCTTAAGAAAATGAGATTCTTTGCCAACATGTTAAAAAAATATATGACAGCACATCTGATGAACGGTACTTCTTTTCTATTTTTTTAACAGTGTTTTTGAATTTATATATGATATTTTGTAATTCTATCATTTAATTTGCTCTTTTTCTTTATATTGTAATTGTTAACCCTATGTTCTCAGCGATATCACTCAGTCTAATCCCTTTGAGGGAAGTCCTAGTACATTTTTATGTTCATTTACAAAACAATAAAATTATATTGATGCCTCAATTTGCTCATACTTAAAAAAAAACATTTTCATTTACAAGATAAATTTAATTTATCCTCTATACTAATATTATAAGGAAGTAACGATTGTTTTTCTGTTTGTTTGTTTGTAGGGGTAATGTCTGGAACTACCGAAGCGATTACAAAAGTGATGGTGGCAAATTGATGGTGACAATCCCTTCTCCAACACAGGCTATGTTTTATGTAGGTGTCACTAACCACAGGGGTGTGCAGGAGCGAAAAACGTACTAAAATTTCGATCTTTTTTTTTTTTTTTTTACTGAAGGAACTAGAAACTTGAAATTTGGCATGGTAGTTACTTATAAGATGCAAATGCTCTCTAAGAACAGTTTCTAAAAAGTTCAAAATTTAAAAGGGTTAAATGAGCTAAATGTGTTCTAAAAACATTCTAAATTACAATTTCTAGGGAATCTTTGAAACTACCGAACCGATTTTAAACGTAATGCTCGCAAATTTATAATGACAGTCTGTGCACTAACACAGGTTATATTTTGTCAGTGTCACTACCCTCAGGGAGTTGCAAGAGCGAAGAACGTTCTAAAATTGCAATTTTTATTATACTGAAGAGATTAGAAACTTGAAATTGGGCAAGATAGTAACTTATGAGATATACATCCTCTCTAAGGACAGTTTTTAAAAAATTCGAAATTTAAAAGAGTGATATGGGGGAAAACTATTCTAAAAACATTCTAAATTACGATTTCTATGGAATTGTTAAGGACAGAAACTTGAAATTTAACGTGGCTGATACTTTTTAAGACACAAGTGCACACACAGAACAGTTTTTTTAAATTAAATCGAAATTTAAAAGAGTGAAAGCGGAAAAAAAGTTCTAAATTACGATTTTTGTTTTATTAACAGGATTGGAAACTTCAAATTTGGCATGGCAGTTACTTTTAAGATACAAATACTCGCTAACAATGGTTTGTAAAGAAATTCAAAATTTCAAAAAGTGAAATAAGCAGAATGCGTTCTAAATTGCAATTGCTATGGAATTGTTAGGAATAGAAACTTAAAATTTTATATGGCTGCTGATTTGGTCGCACAGAACAGTTTGAAAAAAATTCGAAATTAAAAAGAGTGAAATGCGCGATAAACGTTCTAAAAACGTTCTAAATTACGATTTATTTGGAACCATTAAGGCTAGAAACTTAAAATTTCGCCTGACTGTTACTCACATAAATGATCACCCAGAACAGTTTACTAAAAATGCGAAATGTAAAAGGACAGGAACAAAAAAGACGTACTAAAATTGCAATTTATGTGATACAGCTGGTATAGAAGCTTCTTATTTGGTATGATGGTTACTCTTAAAATGCAAATGCTCGCTAAGACCGGTTTCTAAAAAAATCGAAATTTAACAGTCTGAAATGAGCGGAAAACGGTCTAAAAACGTTCTACAGTATGATTAAATTGGATTTATTCGGGTTAGAAACTGAAAATTTAGTATAGTTGTAACTTTTAAGATGCAGACGCTCGGTATAAACAGTCTATTAAAAATTCGAAGTTTAAAGGTGTAAACTGAGCGGAAAACGTTAGAAATTGGGGTTTTTTTTTCTAAATAATTAGCGATAGAAACTTAGAATTTAACATGCCTGTTATTTTTTATACGTAAATGCTTCCACAGCACAGTTATTACAAAATTCGAAATTTAAAAAAGGTGCAGAAACAAAAAACATTTTTAGTGATGCTGCTGGTATAGGTAGTTGAAATTTGGTATGGTGGCTATTTTTAATATTTCAGTGCTCGCTAAAAACGGTTTCCATAAACAAAAATCGAAATTTAAAAAAGTGAAATAAGCTGAAAAAATTCTAAAAACCTACTAAACAATGATGTATCTGAAATTACTAGGGATAGAAACTTTAAATTTGACATGACTGTTACGTTAGAGACACAGACTCGATAGGACAGTTTTTAAAATTTTTGAAATTTTAATGCGAGCAGGAACAGAAAAGTTTTAAAATTGCATTTTCTGTGTTATAGTCATTACAGAAATTTTCTTAATTGGTGTGGCTTAATTATTAATTTCTGAATTATCTGTAGCAGTAAAATTTCCTCTAATGAAAATAGGCCAACGAATACCACTTGGTATTTTTAAAGAATTACTTGAGCAAAGCAGCGGGTTTTGCTAGTTATATTATACTTTTACGAGCAGGGAAAAGTGAGCTATGCTCGGTCAAGATTAGCTTTGATATCTTGGGAATTGACGAAGTTGTGAATTTTTATCTTCTGAAACCCCTATTTCCCACTCCTCCTTGGGGGCATTTTTAATGAAATCAAACATCTGTCATACATAAATTCGTGGCCCTTTTCCTAGAAGTAATAATAACTTTAAACGGATTCGATATGTATCAAAATTAAGAAGTTATGGGGTTTTATTCTGTTATCACCTCAGCCTGTAGGCAGAGCCAGCAGGGATTTTTTTTTTTTTTTTTTTTTTTTTTTTTTTTTTGCCGTAAGAATTGGTCCTATAAAACACTTGTCAATGTAAAAGTTGTAGATAATTTTAAGGAAATTTACAATAAATTTAAGCGGATTTTATATCTTGGGAATTGACGAAGTTAGGAATTTTTTTCTTCTGAAACCCCTATTTCCCCCCCCCCCCCGCCTTGAGGGCATTTTTAATGAAATCAAAAATCTGTCATACATAAATTTTTGGTCCTTTTCCTAGAAGTAATAATAACTTTAAACGAATTCGATATGTATCAAAATTAAGAAGTTATGGGGTTTTTTCTGTTTTCACCTCTGCCTGTAGGCGGAGCCAGAAAGGATTTTTTTGTTTTTATTTATTTTATTTTATTTTTATTTTTTTGCCGTAAGAGTCGGTCCTATAAAACACTTGTCAATATAAAAGTTGTAGATAATTTTAAGGAGATTTATAATAAATTTAAGCAGATCTTATATCTTGGGAATTGACGAAGTTAGGAATTTTTTCTTCTGAAATCCCTATCCCCCCCCCCCCCCCTGGAGGGCATTTTTAATGAAATCAAAAATCTGTCATACATAAATTTTTGGCCTTTTTCCTAGAAGTAATAATAACTTTAAGCGAATTCGATGTGTATAAAAATTAAGAAGTTATAGGGGGTTTTCTGTTTTCATAAAAAGCCCCCCATTTGCCCCCCCCCTCCCGGGTTCGATTTTGCCCATTAACGAATTTGACCGAGATTTTATGCATTCTTTAGAAGGTTATATACTGCTGGCTGTATTAAAATAGATTTTGGTTTTATAAATTACGGAAAAATATTTAATTTTATTTATGTTATGCAGCTTTAAAAATATGTTTTCTTTAAACATCTTTTTATTATTATTATTTTTAGTTACTAGGGGTTCCTGCCTCCTACGAGCAACGCTTGCCAACCTTCAGACAACCTTCAGTCTATAAATAAACAAGCTAATTTGCTGTGTTTTTCAAAAATTCCGGAAGATTGAATTGTAATTAAACGACCAGTGGCGATCTTTTGTAACCGGATTTCCATTCATTTCCCTTTGACTGTGGGATTTCAAAGCCGAATCACCTGCTGTCGCGACAGCTAACGGTGTTTTCATAATTGATTAAATAAGATAAATTAAACATTTTGAAACAGCTTGTATGAAATGCCTAAGTAAACAATGTCACTGCCTCCTAGAAATTTATAACGATGTTATAAGAAAATTGTTTTAAATAAGACGATAATTTTCACCAAATGTTTTTTCGCTTTTTAATATTCACGTGTAAATACATTTTTATGGCGTAATTTACCAATTTCCTGCTTTTAACACGTCATCGTTTAATTATTCATTTTTTAAAGTTTTCTTTCTGTTTTTAAGAGTCATGTGTAAATACATTTAATAATTGAAAGGAAATATTATTGTATGCGCTATTTTACAATATGAAAACAATATAAAAAAATTAATGTTTCTAAATATGAACTAAATATCTATTAAAATAATAAAAATTTGAGAAAAAAAAAACCTTGAAAATTCACTCAAATTAAAAAAATACTTGCGCTTCACTCCGCAAGCTTGTCAAGTATGTCCCTGCAAAAAATTGTTAAATTGCTATTTCTAGTTTTTGTTCATATAGAACTATTTTTACTAACTTCAACATTAAATAGCTCTTAAAATAATTCTTCGATTTAAACACTGTCTGTTTCAGGGTATTTATCGAACATTTCTCTATAAAATTACCAATTTTCATATTTTTATATGCAATAGATTTATTAATATTAGCCGAGAAAGACCTCCCACAAAAACATTATTTACGGCCGGGGACAGCATCGACATCGACAGTGCTAATTACTTGTTTTAGAATAGAGAGACAACTATTTGTAGGCGAATTTTTATGTGCACGCAGTTATTTTAATATTCATTAATATAATTACCCAATCTTCAAAATACTACAGGGTGTCCCAGTAGTATCCGTACAACTTCAAAAATTAAATACCAAAAAAAATAATAGGCCTACAGCTAAAATAATTACAACAGTACATAGAGTAACTTAAAAAAAAAAATTCTACTACCTTATTATACTTGTATATGAGATCCTTTCGTTGCACGAAGAATATCAAGTCGATATTCCAATTCCATCCACGTGCATTTCAGCATGCTAACATCAACAGTAGTTACAACTGTTTGATGAAATCTGAACAAAAGTTAACAGTCTCATGGAATTGAAACAAAAGATCCAAATAGCAGTAGCTACTGTTAATGTTACCATGAAAAACGTTCGTGGATTGAAATGGAATATCGTCTTGATATTCTTCGTGATACGAAAGGATTTCATGTTGAAGTTTACTAAGGTAGTAGAAAAAAAACTTTTTAAGTTACTCTATGCGCTGTTGTAATTATTTTTGCTGTAGGCCTATTATTTTTTTTTTAATAAATTTTTGAAGTTGTAGGAGACACCCTGTATATTTAAAATTTTTATATAACGATTTTTATAAAACGAGATTTTTACTTTCAATATATTTGAAATAGTGTAACAACATTAAATTACATCGAAAACGATTTTTCCCATAGACCGTAATGTAACGAAATTCTTTTGAATGTCATTGTAAATGAACTATAGACGCTACGCACTTGATTTTCGATACCAAACATGCCATATTAAACCTCAATATTATATATCAATTGCATGGCAATCCGAGTATATTTACGGGAGTTAGAGCACGGACAGACAAAATTCGTAAACACTTTTCAATTAAGTTGTAAAGTGTTAAAAAGAGAACACTTTTTACCCTCTTATTCATGGTATATTTGCATTTCAGAATTATTTTTCTTTTTATATACAGTAAAAGCTCCTAAGTCGAAATCGCAAAGGAGCGGTGAAAAATTCCGTTTTAGACAGGGTTTTTATTAGATACAATTGTACGGTGCTTTTTCAACGGGACCAAGCTATGTTTCTGTTTACTGTATTTACACACATATAGCTATTTTTATTATATAGGGTGCCCAAAAAGTCTGGAAACGGTCGAATAACTCGAGGAACATACATCGGATTTTAAAAAGGGAAAATATGTGTTCAATATTTTTGAAAAATCTATTTGGGGTTACAAAATTTGCACCCAACTCAGGCACATAGGGGGGGGGGGGGTTACAAGAGAGCAATTTTGAAATCTTAAATGATAAACCCCCCCCCCCCTTTTTATTTCAAATTTAGATTCTACGGGAAAAATATGTGACTTTTGTATTTAACATTTTCTTCGGAAAATCGTAGAATACGCTGTAATCGAGTAAAATGCAGTGAGAATCGGTCGAATAACTGGAAACGGGCGAATAACTCGAGAAATATACATCGGATTGAAAAATGGAAAAATGCATATACAATATTTTAGAAAAATGGCAGCTTTGATATCCCTAAATAGATTTTTCAGCGAAAGAAATACCTTCATATTTTACTTGCAAAGTCGAAAAACTGTTTAAAACGGAATTTTTTAACTTCTTTTGCAATTTTATCTAAGCAGTTTTTACTGTTTTTCTATTCGTGATTCAGTAAATTAGTTACTTGTTCAGGGGGGGCGAACCCCCCAATTATTTTCAAAACTCTACGCCCATGGTTAGGACCACGAATATACCGTCTATTTTCAAGAGTCCTTATTAACATTTTCCTATGTAGTTAAAAACTGTTTATGAATTCGGTTTGTCTGGCCGTCTGTCTGTACATACTCTAACTCAGATAAATATACTCGGATTTCTATGTAACCAATATATGTTATTAAAGTTTAGTATGGCATGTATGGTATCGAAAATAAAGTGTGCAGCATTTATAGTTCGTTTACAGGACACTCCAAAGAATTCCGTTATATTATTAATCAGATAAAGGCGTACGGAAATTTATGTATTGCATTTTTTCGAGTGAAATTGGCTAAATTTTTACTACATTTTAAAGTAATTTTTAAAAAAACTCCCATTAGCAGGACTATGTAAATTCGATTTCAATATTATTTTAATTTATAATCTTAATCTCAGAACAGGTGGAATGAAACTTAAGTGAAAAATATGTCATTATTTTAGAAAAATGTTTTATCTTTATAAATGAAAGTGCGCAGTTTTTGTTTCTCTTTATGGCATGAGGTTATTTTTACCAGAAGAAACTTTTTACCTTTGTAAAATTAGGCTGTAAGTTTTCATTTTATACATTACTACGAGTATTTATACTACGAGTACTACGAGTACTTAATTATTTTAATGTATAGTATTCTGTAAAGTGTTCGGAAAGTCGAGTAGAGTCAGTACTCCGGATATTTTTTTTGTGTGTATGTGTTTATGGTATGTGTTTATATGTATGTGTTTTTGTGTGTGTATGTTTTTTTTTTCTTTTTATGGCATGGGATAGTTATTTTTTCAAGTGGAAAAATTTCAATGTAAAATTAAGATCTAAGTTTTCATTTTTACATTACCACGAGTATTTATATAACGAGTACCACGAGTACATATTTATTTGAATGTATAGTATTTTGTAAAGTGTTCGGAAAGTCGTGTAGCGTCACTACTTCGGAGTTTTTTGTGTGTGTATGTGTGTGATGATGATGCTGAAAAGAATCCCAAATCATGAATTAAAAATCAAAGAGCACAAAGAAATCTCAGATAACTTTTTATTGGATTCAACAATATTCTTTTAATAATTTACAAATACAATTCATGTAATAACTGACCTTTGTACAGGATATAACCAGAAAGATGGGTACACCATTTATTGGGTAAAAAATACAGGGTTAATCTCCAAGACTAGCCTGAATTCTAATTCATAATTACAACACTAACGAAGGCGTTATAATTTTATTTTCAACCGTCTTACGTTGATTTCTATGAAATTTGAAAATATTACGAGAAGTTTTCTATCTGTTTACCTCTGTGTCGAAACAACACTGATCTAGACGATCCGTAATTCAGAATATATCTGAGAGTGCATACATGTCACTGGCCGAACTACAGTGTATTTAAAAGCATAAAAAACTTCTTAATAAGTCTTGCTCCTGCCTTCAAAGTGGTTGAGCCTGACGAAGAAAGACAAGTTATTTTGAAAGGCATAGCACATTCCTTATTTTTATGATGTTATTAAGATGTTTTTTAAGCTTTTATAGTATCACGTCAGTTTATTCAATGCTTTAATGTACATTGTATTTATAGTACTTCTCGTAGTGTCATCACATTTTAAAGCTAAAATTGTATGTTGAAAAGTTCGCTAAAATATCTTCATTATTGCTATATCCGAAATTAGAATTTAAACTCTTGATCTGTCTTATAATGAGATAACCTGTATTTTTGATTGATTTAGTAAATTGCGATTTCGGTTTTCTATCCAAAAATTGTTTGTCATGACGTGTATTATAATGCCTTTATATCTTGCACTTTTCCGTCAATGATGAGGCTGTCAATATCCAAACTAATACTGAGTTCAAGTCTTGATTCATATCACTGCAGTTTTATCACTTGACTACTTCAGTTTATGTTGAATTTCAAAAGCAATCTGTAAAGTACTGTTACTCCATTTTTACATAAACCAGGTCCTTTATCACTCCAGATCCTGTAAGAACACAAAACAAATGTAGAAGAGCTGAAATTATTACACAGTTATTTCACAATAAATGTGAATATATTTTATGTAAAAATTAATACCTTTTTTTATATTAAGCAATTGATAGGGTCGGAGCAAGAGAGTTCTAAACCACATTTTCGAACTTCTGAGATATTTGATATTTCAATTTGAAAATTGGATCAAATACTCAAATCAAGATATATAACATAAATATTTTTCGCCAACGTCTTAGTAACATTTGAGATATTCTGAGTAACAATATGGCATTACTTTAATGATATTACTATTACGTTCTTTGTAAATTATCTATCGTCATTGGGGGTAAAAACGAAACCTGGGAGATATGGTGCCACCAAGTGACATTAGAAACACATTATATGTAGGATATTATAATTTACAATATTAATCAATAGATTACAGTGTTAGATTTATTTCACCAAAAATGTGGCTTGGAACTTTCTTGCCCCGACCCCCTCAATTGTTCTACATAATATAGAGCTGCATTGCACTTTAGTTTTAATAATTCAAGAGATAATCTCATACCGTGCAAAATATGAAATAATATGTCGGTCCTTTGCTGTTTCTAGGTGGATAGTTTGTTACTTAAAGCAGTATCACGCTATAAAAATGTATACACAACAAAATATTACACGCAACATGTTCTCTCAACTTCGTCGCAAGCTGGGCGAACGAGTTTTTCGAGGAAAGATGTATACAATAGAGGTGAGACGGGTACAGCACGGCTCGAAACGGGCTTTTTTGCAAAACTTTGTTACACTTTTCCTTGAATATATAAAATGTTGGTTATTAAACAAACAAACTACTACAATTTCGGTATTTATATAGTTAGATATGAATTTAAATTTTACATGAATTTTCTTTTTCTTACAAGGCGTTTAAATAGAGTGAAATTTTCATGTAGATTGGAACTCAGCAATAAAAATTATTTTAAAAATCACTTATTATTCAGAATATGTCATAGTGGAGTTTTCTTATTTATTAGGAAGATTCATAGTTATTTTCCTCATATTTTAGCACATTCTGAACAATAATTCCTAAATTCTATTTCGCGTAATCAACGCAAGGTATATATTTCTGATTTCTATTGTCTTATTTACGTACAACGAAAATTCTCATAATTTTCTTTTAAAATATTTTTCCGAAAGATTGCATAAAAAATCAAACATAATTAAATTAGAGAGAATTGAGGCAAAGGAAAATACAACCTGAGACATTTTACCTCCTTCTACAACAATCCATACATAACAAAATCCATTTTTTTTTCTAGAGATCCATCTATTATTAAAACCATGTTTAGGAAAAAAATTCTTCCACATACTACACGATTTAAACATACTGTATACTTTAATGATTGTATACAGATAAAAATGTCTTGTAAGAAAGAAAATCTTTAAGAGTTTATTTATAAATTATATATTAGGTATATATATATATATATAAATTATAAACATTAAATTTAAATTTGGCACGTTTTCCAATGTACTATTCTTATAAATTAACGCGGTTTACACAAATAAAATTTTATGATTAAAATACTACTATATTACATGATAATTAGTTATATTATATATTTTACAAAGTCTATAACATAAATCAAAGTAATATTTATTTTCCATAAAAGTTGATATAGATTAAAAGTTCACTCACCTTTCAACTCGTGACCTGCACAAGAGTGCGAATTCGCACCGGCCAAAATTTCAAATATTTGCGTTTTTTGAAAATCCGCTTTCATTAATTTGAATTTTTTCTTTAAAAAATGACATTTTTTTTAAAAATAAATATCACAGTTCGATTTTTTATTAAGTTTTGTATAATAATGCTTTATATTTCATTTTCAGTATATTGCCACTAAAGTTACACGCAATTCAAGTTACGGGATCCCAAATCGCACCAGTGTAGAGAGCGCAGGTGCTGAACTGAAGTGTGGAGACCACGAGTTAAAGTTGTCCCATAGTAACAACCAAATTGTCCCCTGGTGACAATATAATACGGTAAGTAGAAAAACAGCATAGGAACAAGTGTAATCTCAAAATTCCAGACGGTTCTAAGTAGAAAAACAGCATTGGACAAAGTGTAAACTCAAAAAGTGTAAACTCAAAATTTCTGTATAAATTCAAAACTTTTTTAATACTGGCATTTCATTGCAAATATTTTCAAAGTCAATCAAATATTTAACCAATATCAGTATTTTTTTGAAGGCAGCTCTAATGAATAGAATATTAACGCAATATTGAACCAAAATATAACCACTGTAACCTATACTGGTTACTGGTATGCTACATTGAAGGTGTTAAATCGCATGACTAAAATTACCATTTTGGACCATTCGAAAATTACCATACGGACTAACTGAAATTACCATTTCACGAAAATGAATGTCAAAAAATTTTCATACAACAGTTACCATAACTGTGTTACTCGGCTCCATCCTATTAAATTTCTCTTGGAATTTATCTTCTACGTTTATCACACTCGATCTCTTTCACTAGTACTTCCGTATAAGCGGAAATAAGCTGTGTAAAACTTTGTGGATACCTCGCTCTCTCTTGAAGTATGACGTAATTAATGGATGAACCACACCCCCCCCCCCCTGAATACTAGACCTGAACACTGACACAAAAATGGCGGCGTTCGTAGACGGATTTTTTAAGCATTGGTACGTTCCCCTGATTTTACACACCAGTATTTTCTAAAAGTTTTCTTTGACATACTGAATGTCGGAAAAATAAAGCGTAGAAAACTTTTAGAAATTATTGGTATGAAATTTCAAGGGACCGTACACACACTGAAAAAAATTCCGCCCACGACAGCCGCCATTTTTGTGTCAGAGTTCAGGCCTAGTATTTAGGTGGCGATGGATGAACCTTAACCTTACGCAATACTGTAGATGACCGAGTTGGTGCTTACATAAGCCTGCATGCAGCCATTTGCAGTTTAAGATAGGGATGATGGCTACATCCTTAAACTTTGCTCCATTATTTTTTAAACATTATATGAAAACATACAAATTAATAATGAAACATACGTTTACACGTCTTGGTTGCATAATCAAACTGATATGTATTGTCTATACAGCCACAAGGACTAGCATTGTCTTTTAAATCTAATTTGCAGGTGACATCATCTGCGTTACCACAGAGGTACTTGCACATGTCAAAATTTTCACAGAAATCTCCACTGGTACCTTCTTTACAATTGCAGAAACTGTAATCGCCACGAGGTTGACAGAGACCACTATATTTACACATCTTGACATTATCACATGTCGCTGAAAGAAAAAAGTAAAAATCACTCATCACATTTTGATTATAAAACAGCTTACATAAATTTTGATAAGCAAATATTCGTATATATACAGGGGGCCTATAATTAAAGTTACACTACTCAGATCAATCTGGAGCCCGTTCTGGTAGAGGTATTTAGTTGAAACTTTATACGTTATATGGACCATGGGGAAGAGAAATATCCAATAAAAAAATAGTTCAAATTTCGACCACCAGGTGACAAAATGGCGCATAAAGAACCGGAAGTACTAATTGGAAACATAAAACTTTATTTAATCACAACATTTGTTCAATGTGCAGTCTATTTGTGTCAATGGCATGCTCAAAGCGTGTTAAAACATGTTCAACAGAAAGCAAACATAACACGCCATGTCGCAAGCATCACTTCGTGCTTCTTTTAACAGCGCAATATATATATTTTTTAAAATATGCTTTTATTAATTAATAGTTTAATATTCATTAAATTATAAATATATAAATATTCATTAAATTATAAATATATATTCCAAAAAACAATTTAGAAATCCTGATTATAAAATAGAAATAAATGAAATAGGAATAGAAATATCCTGATTAAAAGATAGAAAGTAAAATACAAATAAAAAATAAATAGTGTAATAGTATATGTTTTTTTTTAAATATGCTTTTATCATTTAATAGTTTAATATTCATTAAATTATGATTATACGTTGAAAAAACAATTTAGAAATCCTGATTAAATAGTTTACATAATGCTTTTTTTCTTTCCTGTTGCCATATCGTAAAACAAAAAAGAAAAAGAACAAAATTATGAATTTTGTAATAAATTCACTTAGGTCTTGCTTTCGACCAAGCGTAAATAAAGGCAGCGAATTTTCCCTAATCGAGACTACGCCAACTTAATGCATTCCAGAGGAAATGTATTGCAATAACGTGGATTACACTCCTGAAATTAGAAGTGACTTTTAAGATAAACGTTGATTTCTTAATTTTAATAAATTAATTTTGATAAACAAATTTTAAGGCATTTTTCCGTTAGCCGGCTGCTGGTGACAAATCGTCAAATATTCTTTAGGATTAGAACGAGTTACGTGTTGCAACAAACACAGAGTTAATTATACGCCAAACCACGCTCAGTAAAATATGTTAACTGTCTGTGAAACTGTAACAAAGAAGTATTTTAAACACTAAAAAATAGAAAAGAAATACAAATAAAAAATAAACAGTGCAATATATATATTTTAAAAAATATGCTTTTATCAATTAATAGTTTAATATTAATTAAATTATGACTATACGTTCAAAAACAGTTTAGAAATTCTGATTAAAATAGGGAAATAGATCAAGTAGGAATAGAAATACCCCGATTTAAAAAAATGAAATACAAATAAAAAATAAACAGTATAATATATTCACACTGTGGAACTTGAGAATTTGACAACAGTATCAAGATTTTCCCCATTTGTGGAAAGTTTAAGACTGCACTGTCAACCCCTGACCATCTCCTTTCCTATTTGGACTTAACTAGGAGTGACCTTTTGGAGTGTCTTTTCATCGTTTTGGACTTCCTCCAAATCTTTGGGATCATGGACTTGGTCTAGCCTATTGGCTAGATCATTTAGGATTAGAAACAACAACAACAACAACAACAACGGTTTTATATCAGCTGAAGTGCGCCCTTGCTTACTTAAAGGTTAGACAGGATATGATTTTATAGCCCTTTCTTGCTGGTGCCTTTGTTCACAGCTGTTACAAATTAAATGAATAACACAGGGGAACAACAACAAAAAAAATCTGCGGCATTACATCCTCTTTGGGGGTGATTTTGATACATACAAAAGCTTGTAATTATGGAATATAAAGTAGTTAGTTGGAATGTCTCTGGTTTTTGCAAAATTTTGAAAAATTAAGAACTAATACGTGCATTTTTTACACAGTCATTTAGACAGATTTTCTGAAAACCTGGGTGATTATAGAGAAGAGTAGGGTGAATGATTCCACCAGGACATCAGAAAAATGGAGCAAAGGTACCAAGGTCGTTATGATCGCCACATGATGACTGACTACTGTTGGACCTTACAAAGAGATTGTCCTGAAGAGAATCACTCTAGAAAATCCTACAGGAATTTGTTTTAATAGTAATGTTAACACGTTGACGGACACTTGCGGCTATAGCCGTCAAAGCGAAGTTCACTATGTGGCATGACGGCAATAGCCGCCCAAAACGAAACGGTCGTTTTTAGACACTACGGCTATAGCAGCACAAATGTGCATTTACCGGCGTGCAAGAAGAAGCCCAGTGTCATGTTTTGGAAAAAAAATTTTAGGTTGAAGTTCGTTTTCCACCTGTTATACGAGTTGCAGCTTCAGTATGCACGTGCAGGGTGGCTAGTGGTCAGGGAAAAATAGAGTAAAAAAATTACAATTACCAGTATATTCTTATAGAAAAATTCAAATTGATTATTTGATCGAATAATCAACACAAATTTTTCTATAAGAATATACTGGTGTTTATCACTTTTTTTTACTGTATTTTTCCCTGACCACTAGCCACCCTGACGTGGTTGTGAAGGGAGTAGTGCAACCTAATTAAAGGTGCTGAATTAATCAAAATTAAGTTTATTTAAGCAGAAAGAGTAAAACTATACTTCTAATATTCTAAAAATTACAAAAACATATAGTGTCAATTTTCGAATTTCACTTGTTCCTACTGTCCGTCAATGTGTTAAATCTATATTTCTGTTTTGCAATATCTATCTCACTCAAAATACAATGTTACAAAATATGTATATTAATATATATGTATATATATATAATAAAACTTTCGTAAATAATAGCCATTAAATCACATAAATAATCGACAATAAATAAACCGATAATTACAGTACAATACATAAATATATACAAAATTTTAAGATTCTCAAAATTAAAATGAGTGGTAAAGACTTAATACTTATGTAGAGAAAAAATCCAAAATGCAGAAAGTGAAAATTATTACAAGAGAAATTGGAAACTTATATAGTGGAACACTTTCTTAAGGGCAATATTCCACCAATATAAGTAAAATGTAACTGATTTTTGTTTGAGATAATAGCCATGAGCTTAATTTATTAACTCAAATTGTGCAATCAATTACCAAATGAAATTTAATGAAAACTGAATAAAAATGGACAAATATTGAGTACCTGAACATGATATGTGCAATTTTCATTAATAGTGAGCATTATTAAAATACAAAAACATATATAATAAGGAATTTTTAGACAAAAAGAGAAATTGCAGTAAATCATACCCCAAAATCAACATTTTAGCTTTCAAAAACCCCGTTATCCGTTAGAAATGCACGTTGTTATGTTGACTATTACATTGACAGTTAAAGCAATAAACCATCTATTTTTACAAATTTAAATATAATTCATATACACCTATTAATAATTTTTATAATATTCAAAACAATATCCAATCGAAATAATAATAATATTAATGATAAGGATTTTTGAAATTAATATATATATGTATGTATATATAAATCTTTACATATTTAATGTTACTTTTTTGTACCTGTGCCATAACCGAATTCTTGGCTTTATTGCAAAAACGAGAGCCAATCCAGAAATTTTGCTATTATTTTTGTATTTAGCAGGCCAAAATCACTCTAAATCCGTTGTCCAACCCCATGCCGCTGTTCTCCGGCGTAACTATAGGGTGCCTATTATTTTGACCAATATTATTTAATCATTTATATTTACAAATATAAATTTGCCTGCATCTTTACCATAAGCCATGGAACGATTGTCATCAGCTATCCAATGACTCGATGCATTATTTTGCAGGTAAACGCCGCGGATCTACTATTTCTTAATTTTTTAAATTAACAAGAAAAATCAATTCTTAAAAATTTCTTTACTTACATTTGCATTGCTTACTTATAGGATCATATTTTTTGCTTTCATCGGTACATCTACAAAAAACTTTCAGTTTTTCAACATCAAAAGCACACTCAGAACCGTTAAGGCATGAATCTTTCGTACAGTCATTAACTATATCACACAAGTCTCCACTTGTCCCAGATAAGCAGTCACAAAAATTATGCTTTCCTCTAGTTGTGCAGCTTCCACCGTTACTGCAAGGATGTATATCAAAGCAATTTTCTGAAATTAAAAAAAAAAACTAAATAAATATTCAACAAATGAAAGCACCGCTGCATGTGTCAAACTTTAAAACAGCCACCTACAAATTTAGACTATCAATTCAACTACTGTACTGTATAACATATGTTTCCGCTTTGCGCAGAATGTTGAAATGGATGCAGTGATAATATAATAAATTATAACACCTTGTAATAATATATTTGTTTTAAATGCTAAAAGGTGTAAATTAACGACATAATACAAATTAAAATAACTTTTATCAGGTTGTTTTACATGTTTCGACTCACTCCGAGTCATTTTCCAAAAACAAATTATATATAAAACAAATTGGAATATTCTCATTTGTTTTTGAGAATGACTCGGAGTGAGTCGAAACATGCAAAACAACCTGATAAAAGTTATTTTAATTTGTATTATGTTGTTAATTTACACCTTTTAGCATTTAAAACAAATATGGATGCAGTGATTTTTTAACATTCGAGTTCCATACTAGTCGGAATTCGTACCCCGAAATTTTTGATTAAAAAAAATATCACAGTTTGATTCCTCATTAAATTTCATGCAGGACTTATGTGTTATATTACATTATCACTATATTGCGAACAAAATTATACGAAGTTGAAGTTACGGAATCCCGAATCACACATGTGGAATGCACGGGCGCTGGACCGAATACACAAATATACACGAAGTATGAAGTCTACAGGTTAATCTAACCCTAATTTACTTTTGAGAAAGCCATTTCAGAGTATTAATGATACAGATAATTGATACGTAATGATTTCTCTATTTGTAATTCAGTAAAACCTATTTCAGCGTAGAGTGTAAAATTTTAAAATGAGTACATCGATTTTAACGCTATACCCTCTTTGTTTTTAGATAATGATTCCCGGATATTCTTTTAGAGATATTTAATTATTTATTTTTAATTTCTTAATTCAAAATTTAAAACAAGATTTTGACTAACAGGTGGACCGCCAAACATGACACTCCTTGATATTGATGAAATTGAACTTGAAATATGTTGTAGAGTTCTTATCCTTAATAGTTTTGGTCAATGCATTTTTAGGTAGATTTCGTAAGAAATACTACCTATTACATTCTCACCTAGGTTGGAAATTTTGAAAAATTTTTGCAGATCTACGCCGATCATGACTCCCAGAACCCAAAACCACCCCCAGTTCAAAAGTTTATATATCTATCTATCTATCTATCTATCTATCTATCTATCTATCTATCTATGTCACTTTTTTCTGACCACGATAACTGGAAAAATTCTGCAGAAATCTCTTCCAAACTGATACATAAAATCAAGGGTCATAAAATCTCGGTCAAGTTCGTTAATGGGCAAAATCGAACCAAGGGGGGAGAAATGGGGGGCTTTTTGTGAAAACAGAAAAATCCTCATAATTTCTTTATTATTATACGTATCGAATCCGTTTAAAGTTATTATTACTTCTAGGAAAAGGGCCGAAAATGTATGTATGGCAGATTTTTGATATAATTAAAAATGGCCCCAAGGGGGGGAAAAAAGGGGGGGTTTTAGGAGAAAAAAAATCATAGCTTCGTCAATTCACAAGATATCAAATCCGCGTAAATTTATTATTAATCCTCTTAGTATTATCTAAAACTTTTATATTGACAAGTTTTTTATAGGACCAACCGTTATAGCAAAAAAAAATTAAAAACAAAACAAATCCCTGCCGGCTCCGCCTGCAAACAAGTTATTTTTCGAAGTAGGCGGTTCTAACTCCCGCATCTTTTCGAAACTGATACATAAAATCAAGGGTCATAAAATCTCGGTCAAGTTCGTTAATGGGCAAAATCGAACCAAGGGGGGGGGAATGGGGGGGGCTTTTTGTGAAAACAGAAAAATCCTCATAATTTCTTTATTATTATACGTATCGAATCCGTTTAAAGTTATTATTACTTCTAGGAAAAGGGCCAAAAATGTATGTATGACAGATTTTTGATGTAATTAAAAATGGCCCCAAGGGGGGGGGGGAAGGGGGGTTTTAGAGAAAAAAAATCATAGCTTCGTCAATTCACAAGATATCAAATCCGCGTAAATTTATTATTAATCCTCTTAGTATTATCTAAAACTTTTATATTGACAAGTTTTTTATAGGACCAACCGTTATAGCAAAAAAAAATTAAAAACAAAACAAATCCCTGCCGGCCCCGCCTGCAAACAAGTTATTTTTCGAAGTAGGCGGTTCCAACTCCCGCATCTTTTCGAAAATGATACATAAAATCAAGGATCATAAAATCTCGGTCAAGTTCGTTAATGGGCAAAATCGAACCAAGGGGGGGGGGAAATGGGGGGGGGGGGCTTTTGTGAAAACAGAAAAATCCTCATAATTTCTTTATTATTATACGTATCGAATCCGTTTAAAGTTATTATTACTTCTAGGAAAAGGGCCGAAAATGTATGTATGACAGATTTTTGATATAATTAAAAATGGCCCCAAGGGGGGGGGAAGGGGGGGGAAGGGGGGTTTTAGGAGAAAAAAATCATAGCTTCGTCAATTCACAAGATATCAAATCCGTGTAAATTTATTATTAATCCTCTTAGTATTATCTAAAACTTTTATATTGACAAGTTTTTTATAGGACCAACCGTTATAGCAAAAAAAATTTAAAACAAAAAAAATCCCTGTCGGCTCCGCCTGCAAACAAGTTATTTTTCGAAGTAGGCGGTTCCAACTCCCGCATCTTTTCGAAACTGATACATAAAATCAAGGGACATAAAATCTCGGTCAAGTTCGTTAATGGGCAAAATCAAACCAAGGGGGGGGGGGGGGCTTTTTGTGAAAACAGAAAAAAAAATCATAATTTCTTAATTATGATACGTATCGAATCCGTTTAAAGTTATTATTACTTCTAGGAACAGGGGCAAAAACTTATGTATGACAGATTTTTGATATAATTAAAAATTGCCTTAAGGGGGGAGGGATGGAGGGTTTTAGAAGAAAAAAATTCATAACTTCGTCAATTCCCAATATTTCAAATCCGCTTAAATATATTATAAATCCTCTTAATATTATCTAAAACTTTATATTGACATGTTTTTTATAGGACCAACTCATGGCAAAAAAAAAAAAAAAAAAAAAAAAAAATCCTTGCTGGCTGCGCCTGCAAACAAGTTTCGTTTCGAAGTAGGCGGTTCCAACTGCAGCATCATCCGCAAAAAGGTCATTTCTTCCGCAATTCCCGACAAACAGGCACCCCACGTTCTGCGTCTTCGAAATCTACCTGTGCCTGTAGGCCGAGCCGTCAGGGATTTTTTCAAATAGCCCTTAGTTTTTGAGATATTGGTGGCCAAAATTCAGCTTACATGTTAAGTACTTAATGGATGTCGGTGGGAGTCATCGATAGAGTCGTGGTAGAGGTCATTTACCTACAGATTTAGTGATAGATTCAATACTCACTGAGGACACTTAAAATAATATTTTATCCACAGCAGTGAAATAATTTTTAACTTAATTTTTTTTTAACTTTTCTAATTTAATTTATGTAACAATGTTGGAAATTTTCCAGTAAAGCTCAGGTAAATGTTGGAATGATTAATAAACGTTTGTACAAAAAAGTATGATATTATAACAAAGAATGTGTGGATGACCTTGTTTGACACTTGACCTTGGATGACCTTGATGACACTTGACCTTGTTTAACCATGCACGGTATATGAAAATGTTAAATAAATAAGCAAATGTAATAATTTTTGTATGATACAGAATAGAACCCGTGCATTTGTAATAAGGACTTCAGTAGTTTATTCGAAACATCCGAAAGCGTATGACATATGGATGAATTACATTTAAATATAGCGGTTCGTATAAGTTTTAAATTGCACTATTGTGGGTGATTCGTAAATTCTTGGAGAAACTTTAAGAGATGATAGAACACGCCTAGACAAGTTCAAAACACCTTACAATGCATGGTCGCAACTGAAGCAGTGAAGTGCTACAGGACGCTTTCTGACTGTAGAAAGAACCTTGCTTACTACACAATTAGGACTTCCAGATCACTCACAACCGCAGCAACATGCATGAAATGTATGTCCGCCTTTTCCTGGTTAGTAAAAACCAGCCATCCTTTATGCAATCCACGGTACAAATGACGATATGTGTGAAAAAACAGCGCTCATACTAGAGATCTGCACGGGCCGGGCCAAGGCCCGAAGCCCGTACTCGGGCCTATTTTTGTTCACGG
Source organism: Maratus michaelseni (assembly GCA_963931845.1). NCBI lineage: Eukaryota > Metazoa > Arthropoda > Arachnida > Araneae > Salticidae > Maratus > Maratus michaelseni. Next base: position 220,194,569 of record OZ007600.1, on the reverse strand, counting down.
CACTCGGGCCGGGCCTGGCCCGGGCCATATTTTTTTCTGAATACTCGGGCCGGGCCGAGTGATTACTCTTTACGGGCCGGGCCTTACTTTTTTCTTGAAGGCCGTGCCTTAAATTATTTTTTCCGTACAGAGCCGGGACTGGTTTCATTTTTCCTAGTCTTCACGCCTCAAAATTTTTAGTCCTGGTTTTGATCCGTATGAAAGTCGTTATCTCGGCGTGCCTGGTCCTTTCGAAGGTCAGTAAAATAAGATCTGGCATAAAAATCATTGCAAAACATGCATACATTTTTAAATCGCCATTATTTTATAAATTAAACATTAAAATTTATTCTTTTTAAAGAATAGTAGATTTATACACTTATTAAAATATGGCTAAATTAAAATATAGTAAAACGTGTGAAAAAGATCCTGCTTATGACGGAATCCTGTCTTAAATTGAAAAATGTGTTGATCCATTAAAAATGAATATACTAATACGTAAGAAAAGAATATATAATACATTTACACCTGTAAGAAGGCAAATTGTCTATAACTCATTTTTTTCTTCCCTATGCAATTCCATTGTAGAAGATTTTACTGCATAGCATTTTTCTGATTTTTAACACTTCAATAAATGGAATACGGATTAACAATATTGATGATAACTTAAACACATACATACAACAAATAGAGATTTATTAAAAAAATAAACATTCCAGCTCGCGGCACCTCGATAAAAATGAAGATTATAAACATGAAAAAAAAAAAGGCTAAGATAGAAATTTTTGGTTAGATCTCCTCCTACGAGGCAAATTTTTAACCAAATCGACGTAAAAATTATGTTTTGTAGAAATTTACTCGGGCCGGGTTCGGGCCGAGAATTTAACTTTTTTTCCGGGCGGGCCGGGCTCGAGCCGAACTTTTAACTTTTAAATCGGGCCGGGCCGGGCCAATATTTTTTTTGTTCGGGCCGGGCCGGGCTCGGGCCGGGCTCGGGCCTGGAAATTTCGGCCCGTGCAGACCTCTAGCTCATACAATGCGCTAACAAAGTCAAGTGTCAACAAGGTCATCCAAGGTCAAGTGTCAAACAAGGTCATCCACACATTCTTTGTTATAATATCAACCTTTTTGTGATGACAGTGCTATGTAGCGGTTTGCCGCTTGCGATACACCCGTGCATTGTAAGGCGAAAATAGTTTGTTTAGATGTGTTTTATCACTCTTTAAAGTTTTTGTCCATAAATTCTGATTCACCCTCAACTTCTCTAAAGTAAATTTGATATAATTTAAGATAAAGCCTTCAAACCTCTCACACAGACACACATTTGAGCTGCTTACTTTGCAATTTTTTTTATTTCATCTTCTAATTTTCATCCATAATAGCACCCTAGTTAGTAACACTATTCCACATAAATAAAATAAGCAATCATTTGTTAGATATTGTACAGAAAACATGGTTCTCCCAACAACCAGAAAGCGTCCTGTGGCGCTTCACTGCTTGAGTTACAACTATGCATTGTTTGGTGTTTTAGGCTTGTCTAGGCATGTTCTATCACACTTTTAAATTTTGCCTAAGAGTTTCGAATCACCCTTATTTTGTATTATCAAACTGCTTTTTGTAATTTTCAAATCGTAAAAAAAATAGTTTAAATTTTCACCAAATAAAATAGCCGCGCCCATCCGTTTAGCTTGACCCTTTAAAACTCCATCTCAAAGGCAATCACGAATTTATGGTAGTTAGATAAAAAAAAAAATCTAAATTATTTTTTCTCTTTTTTTGTATATGTCCTGGTTTTTTTTATTTATTTATATTTATAATTTTTTACTAATATCTACCATTTTTAAAGCTCTTTCATTAGTTGTGCATATAAATATAATATATAAACGTTTTTACATTGATATTGCCATTGTAGATATAAATTTAAATGCAATTATCGTTTTATATGCAAAATCTTTTAGTACACATTTGCTATTTTATAAATATTTTTATATATTTTTATAATTCTTGATAATAACAATACATAAACATCTTCATATTTTATCATTATTGTTGTTCTTTCTTTGCAAAGAGACTTATACTTACTAAATCAATAGATTCTTTTGTATAATTTTTGTGATTCATTTTTCGATATTTAATAACAATGAAATTTAAAATGATAGCAAACAAATATTACTATTTCTTTTGAGCCATTGAAAAAAAGTAATCAATGAATATAAAATAAGTTAATTACATATAAGAAGTTATTTTGAGCTAAATATCATAGATGAACCAGAAAATAGTTTCCAAATTACCCAGTTACCAATGGTTTTAGTTTCTGAAGATCAAAAACATTAACTTATGAAGAAAATGATTTATCAAGGTTTATTTTTTAATTATTTTTTACAACCGCGGTAATAATAGTTATAGAAGATCGTATAAAAAATTAAACTGCTGCTATTTACAGCTAGCGATGATATACTAGATTGCACCATGTAATTTAAAATAGGGGTTGTGGCGATCATTTATTAAACCACTAATGATAGAAACATACTTCCAATTACATCAAATATACAAATCAAGTATAGCTTTTAGAAATGGCATTTGTTTTACAAAGCGCTGTGTACATATTAAAATAAGAAATTTTTTATACCTTTCTAGTTTTCCTTATTTAAAAAAAAAAAAAAAAAAAAAAAAAAAAAAAAAAAAAAATCCCTCCGTTTAAGAGGAATTGTTAAAAAAAACGTCCCATTCTTTTACTACCAAAACTTGAATTTTATACATTTTTAGTCTTTGCCGGTACACTAAAAACGCATATTTCCATTTTCACGTATTTTCGTATAAAAAATTAAACTTTGTATTTCAATATGAATGCAGCATCTTGTAAAATAAATACCACATCTAAAGGCTATACTTGATTTGTATAACTTTAGTATTTAAGCTACCAATACCCATTGTCACTTCCAGGTGACACGTTTGTAAAAAAATATCTAGGCTTTAAGTGAATCTGTACCCTGGTGCCTGTACTGACAACTAAAAGAGTTTACCAAATCATAGAAAAAAGTCCCATATCTGTCGGATTTTCTTATATGATATTATAAACTTCTAAGTTTTGTACTTTCCTCGAAAAAAGCCTTTAAGACTTTAGTCGGTCTTCTTTTTTTAGGATAAAAATCTCAAAAAAAGCAGCGAATCTGATTTTTTTTTTTTGCCTGAATGTTAAAGTTAACTCTATGTTGAATTGCTATTTGTAGCATTCGGAATATTTTATTATTTTTTGTTGCTATGATGCAATCTTGAATTGTTGTGTCACTTATTTGATAACATGTACCTTTTGATAAAATTTGTTTTTTATTATTATTTTATAGTGAAAACAAAATTACAACTTATGAATTAGAAAACAAAATATACGTTTATTTGTAGTCATTGAAAAGTTAAAGTGTGTTTCTATCATAGCGGTTAAAGAGATGGTCGTTATTACATATATTTTGAATCACCCGGTATAGTGCAGACATGTCCTTCTTTCAGTAATGCTATGTTCCAAGGATATCGCGAAATGCTGTATCGCTTTGATTGCCTATATCTTCTCTTCTAAATATTGCATAATTTTAATGCTTACTCCATCGAATGGAATAAAAATTGCACCTTAAGAAAACGGTAACTTAGTTTATCGATTTTTGATTATTTTTTAAATAATTTTCAAGCATGAATTTTTTTTAATATATAGACGCAATTTAAACAATAAACTTTTGTTTGCTACAAAAACATAAAACAAAATTTGAAATAAATAAATATGCAAAACTAGGAAGAAAGTGGCAGGATTGTTACAATTTTTGATTTGTCACCAAGTCTGGCGTTGCTCGCTATATATATATATTTATGAGTTTAATATTAGTGATAGAAATTAACAAACTAAAATGTATTTCTTAAAATACTATCAAGAATCTATAAACAGTAATTTTTAAAACACTTACTTCTGCACTTTTTTTCAACTGGATCGAAAGTAAACTCATGATTCATGCATGAGCAATTTCCAGTTCCCGTTTCCTTGTCGAATACACACTTCCCATCATGACCGCAATTTTTAAACTCACAGTCGGGCACTTTTTCGCAAAAAGGTCCTAGAGAGCCTTTTAAACATTGGCAAAATTGAACCGCACCATTTCCAATGCAATTTCCTCCGTTCATACAATCAGAAGAATCTCGACATCTTCCTAAAAGAAGAAATGTAATCTTGATCTTATTAAATATTTGATAATAACGTTTAATAGCAGTGTATGAACTTTAAATATCATGCAATAAAATAAAGTTGATGAATATTTAGATACGGTAACAATTATGAATTTCTATCCTGCACGTCATATGAGTCGAAATTTTACTATAAAATAATCTTATTTGTAAGCATCTCAAACGAATCAATACAAAATGATATTTTTACTTCCTTCTACAAACACAAGAAAAAAATATTGAAAACGCGAAACTTTTCGATTTCCGTTTTTGAATTTATTTAGATGTTTTGGGATGTTTTGAACACGATTCCACACTATTTTTGGAAAATGCCTCTCTGTCTGAGACAAATATGACCTCTCAATCTCAAGAACTGACGTATGGAATTTAATTAAACTTTAGATTCAATTAGACCTCGGCATAAAGGGGTGTTGATTATGTTTGGGTGTATATTGTTCAAGAACTTTCGCTACTAAGCTGCAATTTTCCAGATTTCCGTGGTAGTTAGCTATATCTCAATAACTAATACACGAAATTTCCTCAAGTTTCATATTATGTCAGACCTTCACATAAATAGATACTGATTGATTTTTGGTGTATAACGCCCAACAGGTGGCGCTGCTATGCTGTCTTACGGCTTACATTAACTGATGTTTATTCTTGAGATGCGATGTTAAAAAACATGAAAGAAGATTTTGAGTTGAGTTACAAAATGGCACAAAAATAGTATGGAGCTTTATAAAATATTGTACTTTCAATATTATACGTTATATGCATCAAAAAAATAGAACAGTATAATGATTATATAAGTTGAGTCTAAAAACATTCAACGAATGGATCGATTTATAGACAAGAAAGTGGTCAAAAACGCTCGTTTTCGCATGCACATGGAGAGAATAATCTTTAAAAGCCAGCTAATTGTCTAACTCACGAAGCGGAAACAGATTTGACTGCTTCAGCCTTATGGAAATAGCAAGTGTAAGTACTCGTGTCCCAGTACCATAGAGCAACGGATAAACATCAAATTTTGTTACAAACTGGCAACTTACGACACCGGCAAGTTTGGCCAGGGTTGAACAGTATCGGACAGGACGTTTAGCTTAACGACAACGCCCACACAAACTATGGTTCGTGTGCGGAACTTCTTGTCTGCGCATGTATAAGGCACCATGTCTGCGCTCCCCGTATAAGGCACCTGTAGATTTTCGTTTGTTTCCAAGCATCAAGAGAAACATGGAAAGCACACATTTTCCAAATATATTAGCCATCCAACAACATGTGACATCAAGGCTTTTATCGATTCTGAATGAAGCTTTTGCTGACAGTTTCCAGCAACTGTACAAGCGTTGTAGAATAATGTATTAGTGGCTCAGGGACTTTACTTTGAGTGTTGGTGTAAAGATTGTTTCTTTGTATTTTCTGTTTTATTTGTTTTCTAACACTATTCACCGAATGTTTTAAAAACACCTTTAATATTCACAAGTTCAAACAGAAAAGTTAAAAAATAAATGTATTTTTACTTTTACCTCAGATTTGGTACTTTTCGTGGTTAATTCCTTCCTTTTTTTTACAAAAGATAAATTTTAGCCTTCATGCTGCAGAGATATAATGTATATAATGTAATATATATATAATGTAACATTTAGACCTGTCTGACTTACAATGAGATTTTAAACGGTTGAAAAATTAATTCTTTGTAGAGCCAAATTTTTAACAATGATACTAAAATGTCTGGGAATTAAGATGTATTTTAACGTTCTGCAGCGGCCGAAAGTTTCAGAAGCGCCACGAACAAAAGCTATCTTTGCCCTGCTTAGTCCATGCAAAAATCGATGAAATCAAAGCTAATATTTCTTTCCCAAATTATCCTACAATTAAAATTATTTTTAAAGAATAATGCATACGTATTTATGCCAAAATTTTAAATATAATTGTTTTTCGAATTATATGGCTGCAAACTATGGAATACGGAATAACAATATCAATAATTATTTAGAAAATTGTGTACAATCGCACTGTATAATATTTAAAAAATTTAGACAGTCAAAAATCGATTTTTGAAAATTGACTGTTTTTTTTAAATAACTAGCACATGATAAAGCTGAATAATCAGGAGATCATCTGCTTTATCATTTCCTAGCATACCGCATCTATTTGTATATACAACAAATTTAAAGTTGGTCATCTTTTGCGGAGCGAGTAATTTAACCTGGTGTTACTTTCGAAGCTTTACTTGTGTAATGCATATTGCTTATTCAAGTTAAAATTTTGAGTGAAGGACCATGGATAATCATCTACTTCATGTAATGTCATTAGAAATGCATATGGATGTTTTAAGTAGCTAAAAATATTCACATAAAGTAGCATTAGCCGTAAATAATTTTTCTATTACAGTAAAAGTATTTTTTTAACATCTCTGGTGGATTTGGATTTGTCGGTTTAATGACTGAAACATTAAAGCTAAACTAAATGCATCAGTAACATTCATTAAGATACAACTAAATGCAAATATATTGCTTGAAGGTGCGTAAAAACATACATAAAAAACATTTAAAAGCACATTAAAGTCCTTTTAAAAAATTCCAAAACGTTTTCAACCGAAACCCGGTCATCAGCAGTGGAAAAAACTAATTCTGTTGAGTTGAGTTGTTACCTCTTTGCGTTTTCTTGCTTGCCCGGAATGCTTGCTTGCCCAAAACGTGTCCGGGACCATCTAAAACGTATAAATACATCAAAAACCGGAAGTCGTAAATTTTCATGAATCCAGTATTCTTCTTGTAAAGATAAAAGAAAGTAGAAAAAGATTTTGTTTTTACTTACCAATGTCACATTTCTCGTCTGTGTATCTTGGAGGACATCTGCAAACTACTCTCCCGTGTTCCACATCACAATGTCCGCCATTATGACAAGTTCTATTGGAACATCGATCTGAAAAAGATCACATGCAAAAATATATATTACATGTTTCTATTTAAATATTGCTTTTGTAGGTTCTAGAATTTCATATATTCGAGGGAAAGTCATTAAGTAAATCACAAAAGATAATTAAATAATAACTTACAATGATATTCACTTCAAAACTATCTTTATTTCTCAACATATTCTCCACCAATATTTATGCACTGTTTAATTATCACCGTTATAATATTATCACCGTTTTATCAGTGCCCAAACACCAGTTGCTTAACATTCTTTGGGTTGCTGTCTCAGCCACATTATTTCTTCAAGTTGAACCTTTTCATCATCTGTGAACATCATCTTGCAACTTCTTCAACATCCACCATACAACTTTGACATAGCCCAAGCGATTTTCATCTGTTTAGTCCACTAAAAAAACATCTTGGAAGCAAGATGATGTTCACAAATGATAAAAACGTTAAACTTGAAGTCCTAATGTGGCTGAGACAGCAACCCAAAGAATTTTATGCAGCTAGTGTTGGGACACTGATAAAACGGTGATATAAAGGCATAAATATTAGTGGAGAATATGTTGAGAAATAAAAATAATTTTGAAGTGAATATCATTATAAGTTACCACTAATATAAAATGAAATCATATATACTATTTCTGATGTTAACATCCCTTTTTCTATGCACATTCAAAACGCACAACGATGAATGAGGTATCGTTCGATAGGTTTCTGAACAGGCTTTAGACATAGTATACTCACATTTTATTAAAGCATGTTGTTTATTTTAAAAAATACAGTTAATTAAAAATTAATGAAAATGTACCAGCAAATACCTCAAAGAATACTTGGCGAAAACCTCACACGACTCTAGATGTATTAAACATAGTTCAGCTTACAAAGGAAAACGAATTTTCTCGTGAAAGAGAAAAAAGTAATTTTCCACATACCAATTTCACAGTTCTCGCCTGTATATCTTGGAAGACACATGCAAATTATTCTTCCGTATTCCACATCGCACTGTCCATCGTTCTGACAAATTCTGTTGGAGCATCGATCTGAAAATGATTACATGTAAAAATGCGTTTAACACGACTTCCATTAAAAAAAGTTTTTGTTTGTTTGTGGCATTTATTATAATTTCAAATTTTTTATCTGAATTTAAAATGATAAAACTTTTTATAATGACAATAACTTAAATGTAAAGAGAGATATTAAAAAATTTTCAATTTCCAAAGGAATCAAAATTGATTATAAATAAGAAAAAAGTTTTCACTTACCAATCTCACAGTTCTCGCCTGTGTATCTTGAAGGACACATGCAAATTATTCTTCCGTGTTCCACATCGCAATGTCCGCCGTTCTGGCAAATTCTTTTGGAGCATCGATCTGAAAATCATTGTAAATATGTTTAGCAATGTACATGTAAAGCAATGTTTAACACGCCTCCATTTCGAGAATTCTTTTGTTTTTTTCGTTGCATTTCTATAAATTAAAGTTTATTCATAAAATTGTATTAATGGGATTTCCTTATATATATACATACATATACATATATTATATATATACTAGTATATACCCCCCGTCAAAAATGACGGATTGTTGATCTGCGTTCCATTTTCGTAAGATATCATACAAATTTTTTGATTTGATTTTCCCGGATTTGAACTTGGAAACACGACATTAATATAATAAGTCGAACAGGATGCTGGTGATCAACAGAAAGTTTGTGTAGTTAAACGTGAAATTTGCCGATTAGAAGAATATGTTACGAGGACGTCTACGCCATTACAGCACGTTTACGTCTGGTGTTTTGTTATTTTGTAGTTTTATAATAAATTAAAAATGGTCAAGCCTAAAAGAGAAAAGAAGAGGAAAAGTTGGCCTAAGTGAAGTTGTTGCTAGAGAATATACTATTCATCTTCATAAGCGTCTTCATGGTGTTGGTTTTAAAGGATTGCGAAAAAGCAGAACTTTTGTGTTATCAAGAAAATTAAAGATTTTTAGATGTGTGAAACTTTTCTGTGAAATATGCTCAATGTCTGTGACCACTTAATCATATTATGCATGTTCCGTGTCCATCCCCTACTTTACCCCCCCCCCCAAGGGGGTACTTTTTTTAATTTTGCACACACCCCTCATGTTACATATCGTTTGAAAGGTCTTTGACTGCTTATTCATGTTATGCATCTCCTTGGTCCATCCCACCATTTCCCCCTCCCCAAGGGGGCACTTACCATTTACTTGCACAACAGCGCTAAATGTGTCAGATGAAAGAAATTCCGCGAGTGCATGTGCCAGTGAAACTTAGCCAATTGCTGTTCTTCAACCTAGCTTTAATTCAAAGTGGGTTTTTTATTTATTTGAATTATTCTGCAAAAGTTTCAAACATTTTAAAGCAGCTATGAATTTTATTTTTATGGTACTATCAAGTTTTTTGCCGTCAAATTTTGACGGGTTCCATCTAGTTTTTATTTATTGGTATCTTTATATGTTGATATTTATTAGTTTATGTTATATTTAAAATGTTTTATTTATTTAATAGTCTACTTTGAAATTTAAAGGTTTTATATACTATGTTATACTGATTAAATTTTTGTTTTTAAAATTTATTTCTGTTGCAAATATTTAAGTGTTGTTAAGGTTAATTAATTTATTTGATGATTTCGTGTGATACGTCATTGTAATATATAGACAGCGGTATAATTTATATTTTCATGTTTTAAGAACAGATATTCTTAAAAGAAAAATTCTATTATTTTTAATATGTTACTAAGATCTGATCTATATTTTATAAAGAGACAATTTTTATCCTAAGGGAACATTCCTGGCACCATGCCAAACCTAAGCTACAAAACAGCTATTATGAGGAGAGAAAAAAAAAATCTGTATGTTGAATAATAAGTGACTGGTGGTTTGAATTGTAGTAAATTAATGAGCCACTGAAAGATTATTTATGATGTAAATATGTAAATAGAGTGTTAGTATTTTATTGTTTATTTAAACTGTGAATATATAAAATTAAATTTAGTATGTTATTGTTTATTTTCATTTAATGTAGGATTTATGATGCATTTACCAACTTGCTAAAATATTTAATATAGAAAATTTGAAAATTTTTGATGGTGTTATAATATTAATAAAGTGTTTAAATAAAATGCTAGGTCAGGTAGAAATTAAATTACTAGAACATGTAGACATTTAGCACTATGTTAACCTAGCTGAATTGCGCTATTAGGTAATTTGAATTTTAATAATCTTAATCTCACCAATGGGGAATTTTTTTTACACCTCATTTGTCCATAGCTTAGGTAAAAATAAGTTCATTATTTACCAAGTCCTCAGCAGTAATAAATTTACTAGAATTGAATACTCAGAATAATTATGATGCGATGATAGAATTAATACGTGATGACGATCAATATGAAGATAAAGTCATGTTTTCCTTGATGACAAATAATAAAAATATTTAGAAGAGAAATTGGAAAATGTAGGTAAGTTGCATTCAAAAAATTCATGGGGTATGTAATAAAATTTTGTTGATGATGTTGCTCTTCTTGTTCTTTTTGCTGATGATACAATTGTTATTATTATTATTACTATGATAAAAAAATTTATTCTAAGGTAGTTAATGCAACATATTAAATTTAAATTTAGCAAAAATAATAAATAAAATTTAGGAGATTTTTATGTATTTTATTGAATAAATGTTCTGGTTAATGCTTAATTTGGATTCACAAATTCTTATAATTCTTAAAAATTCAATAGGAAAGGTTTGAATTCAGTTATGTTTCTGTCAGAAGGGTATATAGGGTCTTAATTTGGAGACATGGAACAATTCGCAACCTATTTTTCACCAGATAACGTCAGACTATTTCATGAGCAACCCAAACAACAATCAAAATCACCACAGACATCACAATCACCATCACAATATCAAACTAAAGTAAAAACAATAGAATAAATTCTAATTCTTTAAATATCTCTTATTACTTTAGTTTCAACATTATCAGGTATGTCTTTGGTGTACAACAGAGATATTACCCATTTGTGAAAGTTTAATATTTTAAAATTTAAAATAAATGTCACAGCTTTTATTTCAACATTGTGGTTATATTTTAGCCTGATCAACTAAAATATTTACTTGTTTTTGAGAGTTTTTGAGGTTGAGTAGACACCTTATGCAGGCATAAGATGTGTATTTTGATTTTAGGAATTGTCAAATTGATGTTGAAAAATGAAATTAAATGTTTTAATTCTATATCAAAATAAACTATTTTTACTTTACTTACTTTTTCTTAAACCAATTGTTTCAAAAATTTAATATTATGTTATTTACTTCAATAGATAATCAAATAGTAACCGTTTATAAGTATTTCTATAATTATATAAATGATTGGATAGTGATGATGTGATTTTACAGTGATTGTTTTGGTGTGACAATAGAAAATTAAGTATCTAAACTAATTGCCTTTGTATTCCATTTCTCAGCAAAAATTAACATCTTTTATTTGTTATTTATTGTCTTTATTTATTCTAAGTTTGCAAAAAAAAAAAAAAAAAAAAAAAAAAAAAAAAAAAAAAAAAAAAACAACTCTCTGCATTTAGGATATGAATACTTATAACTTAACAGTATAATTTTGTAAAAGGGTATCAGAGGAAAAAATTATTGTAAGGAACTAATGGTTGAGAGTTCAATTTCTAAATATTTAGATTTAAATTTATTTGGATTTTGAAATTATTATATATATTTTTTTTGTATACTTTCGACTGGCAAAAATACTTTCTTATATAATTAAAAAATAGGAAATTTATTTATTTGCTATGTAATTATTTTATCCTCAACCAATATTTTCCCTAACAATAAATAAGCAAACTGTGATATTTTCTTAAATTATACTGATGTTATTATATTATTATTTCTACTATTGAATTATATTATGAATTACTACATATGTTGAGAAGTATTAGTTATATTGAAAGTTATTATTGTTATGTTTATGAATTGAAGTTTATTATAGCATTTATTTATATTATTGAAGAGTTATATTATTTATTAGTGAAAAAATGTTTGACAAATATTAGTTAAAGATGGTGGGATCCCAACAGAAATATAACAAATCCCACAGGAATATAACAAAGATAACATATTCCAAGTACAATAAACGACCAAGAGATAATTTGACTTGTTTATTATGTGAGAAAATTAATGTGATACTTAAGAGAAGATGTTGTGACAAGTGCTAGCATTATAAAGTCATTATAAAGTATTGGTAAAAATGACTACAGTTTTAAAATTTTGATGGAGTAATGTCTTTATTTTCAGCCTTTACATAAAAACTGTATTTTTAAGAAAGGGACTGCAGTAACCATTTTTTTTAAAAAACAAAATGAGGACTTATCACGATCCAAGAAAGAGACTGAAATAAAACAGTTGGATCTAATAAACTCAAATTTGAATTAAGTCGAATTTTTTTTTTTTAATCTTTGTTTTAACAATTTGCTAGTGACTACTTATTCTAAAGCTTGTGAACTTGGTAAAAGCAAAATTCTGCTACTATTATTATCCTGTTTTTCCTGTTTATTAATATTTATTATTTATTGTTATTGTATTTTTCTTGTGCACTTACAAATGGTAAGTGAGATTGTAACCATTTCTTGTATTATTTTACAGGGGAAATGCTCGTAGCTTTATTTTTATTTATCTATTAATTTTAATTGATTACTATTATTTTATTTTTGTTTTTGTTTTTGTCTTCCAGTTCTTCAGAAATTCCCCATCTCCTTGCTGGCAGTCTCTAAATTTATACTAGTCAAAATTCAAATTTCTAAAGTATTAAATTTATATTGTCTGAATTTATAGTTACTTAACTATTAACTTCATCCAAAATCTTTAGGGAGGGGGGATAATATTACAAAATTTAAATTTTTTCCGCAATTATTCTATAAAATTTGTCCATTCAATAATATTCGGTATATAACCCAGCTTATTAAAATAATTCTCATTCTTAAAATAGCCTTTTACTATCCATATGTAAAGCCAATTATTCCTAATCCACTTAATAATATTTATTCGAATGTAGTTAGTCTAAAAATGGCGATAGCTTTTTTAATTTATTCTTTAAATAGAACATCTTTATTTTAATCCATTATTAAAATTCATTAGTATTATTCCCGTGTGGTCAAATTGCTATAACTTCTTTATTTAAATGCTAAAATATCGTATCTGTTAAAATATTCCGCTCAAAAAACCTTATTTCATAAAGTTATCCTATTATTAAATATCAAATGTCTATTAAAATATTTCCGAAAAACTTTAATTCTTTCTTTTTTTTTCCCTTTTATAAAGATTAATTTTCTTTTCTTATTATTATTTTTATTACGTATTAAATTCAAAGTTTAGCTACAGCCTCAAAAACAGATAAGCTCGTTTGTTGATATGACAGCCATCTGGTACGAGATTATGGAATATTCTGGAAGGGCGTAGAAAGTTTTTGCATTTTACAACAAAATAAATCCACCGGAAATATTGATAAAGTTCCAAAAGAGACCTTTTGATTCGATAGAAGTGGGTCACGTGACGTATTCTGTATTATTACGCAAGCTAGTTTAAAAACACGATCATCCTGATTCGGAGAGGATTTTTTGACGCTGGTGTTTGCTAAAGGAATCGGGACGGATTCTAGTAAATAATGGAACGTTGTATTTTTTTTTTTTCGTTTAGTGTTGGCTAATGAGCATTTTCCCTGAAGAGATGTCTTAAAACTGGAAATAAAAGGTTCTTCGACAAAAATATGGACTGACATTTCTTGTTGTTGATGATACCACACTGCCGCCTGATGCGAGCTAAAAGGGAAACCAATCACATCGCTAACCCTATTTATCACGAGCACGACTGCCTTTTTCCCGGATTTGAACTTGGAAACACGACATATACATACATATACATATATTATATATATACTAGTATATACCCCCCGTCAAAAATGACGGATTGTTGATCTGCGTTCCATTTTCGTAAGATATCATACAAACAAACAGCATGAGGATTTTATTTTTGAAAGGTTTGTATTGCAGAAAAGTACATTTTAAAACCGGTAGATGGCGCCAAAACATTATTGTTTGCAGCAGTGGTTGTTTTTTATTAATGTATTAATGTAGTAATGAGATTCCGATGTTTAATCTGGATTTTTAATTAAGAACTTAAAACATTATAATACGATATGATACACATGTTTTATAGGGAAAATATGCTGAACAAACATGATTTCAAGTAGAAGATATTATCATTTAGCTGTCATATATTAGCATAGGTTTTCCATTAAGCCTAACATGCCGTTTAACTACGTTGATTTGCAGAGCAAAGTGGTTCCGCTAGGAATGGTTACAGACACTTTCTTGCCTTCGGATTTAATTATAAATAGATATATATAATATATATACACAGCAGAAACAAACGGGTGCAGGTGTTGCCCTGACACTAGGCGCCAACCTCCAAAGATACTTTAGCGTTACGGTCGGTTATCACTACTAATGTTCCCACGGTTGATACAAAAATTTAAAAAAAATCTTTTGCAGCGCGCATCTTTTGCTGTGGCACTGTATATGTGTGTGTTTATGTGTTTATATATATTTCTCACAATTTATAAAAGATTACTGTAACATTACTGAGAGATTACTCTAACATGTTGTATTTGCTATAAAATCATTTTTCTTACAATTTTTTTTTAATTTGACATAGACTTATTCTCCATGACCTATGACACTTAAGACCTTTTAAACGAATAATTTTATTTAAAAAAATTGAAATTTCTGTAATTAAATTAATCACAAATATTCAAGGTAAAATACATTTTTTAATCTCCAACTCAATAAAAAACTTGTTTTTGCATTAGAAGAAAAGAGAAACATCCTTATTTATAACGCTTACCTATTTCACAGTTTGGCCCTGTGTACTTTAAAGGACATGTACAAACAGTTCTACCATGCTCAACGTCGCATTGTCCACCGTTCTCGCAAAGCCTGTTAGCGCAACGATCTGAAAATGATTTACACTGGTTTTAGAAAATTAGCTAAGAAATGGAAATATTAACATAAAAGCGGGCTGAAAAGGCAAAGCTGGCCTAAATATCAATTAGAAGATTAGTGTAATAATACGAAGAGACAATAGCCTAGACGCCATCTACACGAATAAATAGGAGATTGGTACAAGCCAATCAGTAGTGCAGCGGAAACGTTTGGCATCTTTCATAGCATTGTATTACAAGTTCGCAAGACAAATTCTAGCGAAAGCAACAGCTATCGGAGGGTTTACTAAACGACATCTACAAAAAACTATGGTGATGTTAATTAGCGCCTATTTTAAACCTTTCCGACACAGACAAAGTCTGCTCATAAAATGAGAAATTACTGACTGACACCGGATTTTACAAACGACTTTTTTAGAAAATAAAAACTCCTTATTTTAAGATTTCATTGTACAGTAGAACTCCAATTATCCGAATCAATTGGGACCGGACCCCATTCGGATAATCAAAAATTCGGATAATTGGATTTTTCCGAAAAAGGAGTCTATTTTAATTAATTACTGTATGTATGTTGAAAATGGGCAAAAAAAAACTATTTTTAAAGAAAAACCAAGTTTCTGAGCTAAGATCTTAGCTTTTTCACAAAGAATCGGACCCGAAATTGGGTTTCCCATAGAACGTTGCTGCAAAAAACACTTGAAAACGGCATCTTCAAAATCGTTGTTTGTTGCTGCCTTCATTGATTTTCTTGAAGAATTTCCATCTTCGTTTTCAAGCACTGACACGAAAAATAAAAGTGTAGGTTTGCTCCTTTAAATGTCAGAAATCGTTAATTGTCCAACACCATAAATCTCAGGTAACTGTTTATCCGTAACGCTTTTATCTGATTGCTTTATAATGTTTAGTTTATCCGCTAACGATAACAAAGCACGTTTTCTTTTAGAAGCCATGGTGAACGACGAAACGCACTCACAAAGAAAATAACGCACCGATGCGAAAGAGTACCGTCACAGTAGCAGGTCAAGTATTCAACTAGCAGGTCACGTCACACTGACTGACTAATCAGAACGAACAGGTGGGCCGGGCCGGCTACCTAGCGATGGACGACAGACAATAATCGAACTGCACTATGAAACGGTGACTCATCATCCCAACAATGTTCGCACTCCGCTTACACTATCTCCGGGAAGGACAAAAGCGCGCATAGACAGAATCATTATTTTGGAAATCGCAGTACGTACGTTTCCGTCTTAATTTTTTTTCTGAAATTCTGAAAGCGATTCGGATAATCAGCGATTCGGATAGTCGGAGTTCGGATAATTGGAGTTCTACTGTAGAAACAAAATTTTATTAAATATTCCTGGTGTCGAATACAAGTTTGTAATTAAAATTAGATGTGCCCGGAGTGGGACCACTATGCCGGAAAGGGTTAAGTTCTAAGGCAATAGCGAAAGCAGAGAGTTGGTGAATTTAAAAAAAAAACATTGAAAAACACATCACGTCTTCCTAGGAGGCTCTGTGACTAATGATCCTTATCTCGCAAGTAAGGGTACTATAGTCTGTGGTGGCGAATTTCGATTTTTATAGCTCATTCGATTCGTCTGATCGAGCTTAGTGATTTTATACCTCGCATATCAGCTATTGAGTTTTTACAATAACAGGGGGCCGGGTCAAAGTTCAAAATTTCGTTCAGTGAAAAACAGATGCTTTGAAAGAAATAAGTGCGAAATTTACTAATTTTTTTTACAGCGCCGTACATTGCCAATAACTACGATACGGTTATATTGTTGCTGTTATTATAAGAATTTGTAATTGCGGATAAAATATTCGTATGCTACTTGACAGGCAGGTTTTCCCAAGTTATGACGTCCTCGTCTAGTTTTGTTCATCCTGTCAAGAAAGCAGAGCTGTTTTGAATGCGTCGTCGAGTCAGCTGAAGAAGCCTTTACTTGTTGTGCGTACTGCGAGAAATATTTTTTTTTTTTACTCACGTCTTCGGAATGAACAATGTATCAAAAATTGACTATCATCAATGCCAGTCAGTGTAAGAACCATAAATAAATTTAAATTTTGCTTATTTATTTGATGGCAACTGGTTTCAATCAACGAAATTTTGAACTTTGCCCCCTGTCATTATCAAAACTCAATAGCCGATATGCGAGGTAGCAAATTACTTAGCTCAATGAGACGAATCGAATGAGCTATAAAAAATCGAAATTCGCCACCACAGACTATAGTCCTTTACTTGTCAGAGAGAACCTACTTATTCATGTGCGTCTTCTTCTGGTTAGTATGGAGATTATATTCATCTTTATAGACGACAACGTTACCCTCATAATAAAACATTTGTTTGAGAAATAATCGAGAGCGGAAATTTTTTTTCGCCCTGTTAATAGGCCTATACAGTCATTATACAGGGTGTCCGAAAAAGATTGGACAGATTTGAAAGAATCATAAGTCTAAAAGTAATTGCGGAAAACGCAATTATTTTCTTTCCAAAGTACTCGGCAAATATCCAAGATTTGTTAGATGTAGTTGTTTTAAAGTCGTGACATTCAAACGATGCGCAGAATCGATGATCGGAAAATGCAAATCGCGCCACACATTCGCAATTTTAACTTTTTGCTTAAGTTATTCGTGTACATATAGTGGTTCCTTTCCTACTAAATCGAAGATGCTGAAGAACTTTCTAATTGACATTTTTCCCATACCTTTAATAGTTTTAGACTTATACGCTTTCCCCTCCGGAATCACCGAAGAAATTGCGAATATTTGGTGCGATTTGCATTTTCAGATCATCGATTCTGCGCATCGTCTGAATGTCACGACTTTAAAATAACTACATCTAACAAATCTTGGATAACTACCGAGTACTTTGTAAAGAAAATAATTCCGTTACTTTTACAGTTATGATTCTTTCAAATCGGTCCAATCTTTTTCGGATAGACGGTATATAAATCCAATAACAAATGTGGGGAACGTACTCGAGAGACACCTGACAGAAAGTCGCTAACTGTCAAAAATAATTCGGGAGTTGTGATTGGCACAATAAATGAAAGTTGCCTGGATGACTCATGTACAATAAACAATTTCCTATTGATCATGCGCAAACGGCGCACTGGCTGCACCGCAATCAAAGATGATAACATCTGTTTTAATGGTAGTATTCCTGCTTTGAAATCTATCTAATGGATGTTTCTGTTTCTCTCCTGTAATGCCCATATTTGTATAAAGGTATATGCCCATATTTAAATAAAGGCCCTTTGCAAACTTCTCATTTCTTCTTTAACCTGTTTTTTTCATATTTTTCTTACTTGTTGTATGATTACATTTCAACAATGTTGTATCTTGATTTGTACTCGCTAATTTTTAGCACCGCTGTGTAAATTTATGCGCATAAGCTTATGGGTATTTTAATGTTTGAAACCGTATTTTAATATTAATTGTATTCATATACTTTAATGTTTGAAACATTGTGCATCATTTAGATGTAATTAGCATGTTTCTGGCTAAAATAATGAATTAAATATAAATTTGCGATGAAATGATATTTTTTTTTATCTCAAAATGATATAAAATAGGTTACAGATAAATTAGTATGTTCCCAAAGTTTTCTCGTATCAATTTTATCATAAACTTCGAAGACATGCAGGGTGTTTATTAAGACCACATAAATTCTACAAGGCTTATTGGTTTTCTCAAAGTTCTGTTTTGAACTGCTTGTTGGTTGTTCTTCAGCTGTTTTCTTTTACTCGAGAATTATACTTCTAAAAGAAGCTTTATCAAAATTTCTTTTTGTGTGTATTCACTGCTAGTACTTTTAATTTGTCACTCCATTATTACAACAGAAATTAGAAAACTCAACTGGAGTTCGATATCAAGTGGCTTATTTGTGCTTCCAAGAATTTTGGGGGAATTTTTTATCATTAATGTTTTTATAATAGTGTAAAAATAGACTAGATTTTTCTGAGTTCTGAATTCTCTCTCTGTCGCATATCTTAGCTTGCGGATTAGCAGACTTAACCACATTCCCTAAAATTTCCATTCTGCTTTCTGAGATCGTAAGTATCATATATCATAAAAAAGTTTGCTAAGAGCAAACAAAAGAAATCAACCTATATGTAACATTTGTTAAAATCATGTTTAGCCACTGAAGCAAATTTTTATTTACTCTTATGCTCTAAAATTAGAATTAGGGTGAAACTCCCAATTATTGACACCTAACCAGTAACTGACACTCGAGCATAAATCTAACTCAAATAAAGTATTTTGTTGTAAAATTCTTCAAAGTAATGTCATCTAGTGGTAAATGAGAAACTTATTTATATTTTGTAGTGAATCTATTCACCACTAGAGGGTCAATAACATATTTAATGAGGAAGAAACTTTTGAGAATACAAAAAGTGCCGTTTTGAAGCAACCATCTTATTTCTAAAATTAAGGAAGAGTCTTTCTAATCTATTTGTAATGCAACCATCCTAAACTGTTTTCTTAAAGTTATAGTTATATAAATTAGTTTAAAGATGCATATGATATATTAGGGCAATGATTTAGGGTTTATAGTTATTTAATTTAGCTTAATGGGGGGGGGGGGTAGGGAGTGCCAGTTATTGGTTCCTAGAATTTCATTTCACCAGTATCTGACAGAGGTGTTTGTTATTGGTTATATTAAAGAAAATTTAAATCTATTATTTGAACTGTTTAATAATGCATAATAATAAGTTATCTTGTAGTAAACACCATTAAAATTTAAGTTGTTTTATCGGTGTCTTACATCCGATGTCAGTTACTGGTTCATAAATGTCAGTTATTAAATATCTGCATTAATAATAATGCAGTACTAAATATTACTCCTATATACTCTTAATGTATACATACTCTGCATTAATAAAAATACAGTACAGCGTACTAAATCCCATTCTTTATAATAAATATTAATATATATATTTTTTATATAATAACGAATAAAGTTTTTTTAAACATTTTAATTCTACTAAAATAAAGTGTCAGTCACTGGTTCACTTTATGTGAGTTATTGGTGTTCCAAAATAAGGATGGTGTCAGTCACTGGTTCACTTTATGTGAGTTATTGGTGTTCCAAAATAAGGATGGTGTCAGTTACTGGAGTTTTTGTCCATACTTATGAATAAAATTAATTTTTAATAATAAAATGTATAATTTTTCAAAATTTTGCCAACAATAATTTATTAAGATATTTCCACTATCCTTTCAAAAGCAAAGGTAAGTATAAAATAGATTTAAAATTTTTGTAATAGTGATTTGAACAAGAAAGAATCCTTAAAGTATCAGTTACTGGGGGGTTTCACCCTATATTTCTACAATTTTGTAAAAATCAATCCGACGAAAATTAGTTTTACACAACTACATTCGTTATAATGAATGGAAAAATATATGTAAAATATATATACATGGAAAATTTTAATAACGCAATGTATATTAAATACGTTTTAACACACATATGTATAACATATAAATTGGGGACACCCTAGCCTAGGTTCTCATCTTCACTTGAAGATTGCCAAGATTCTCCTTTGTAACTATCACACATGCATAAACTTCTATATTCTCCGTTGCAATGTCTACTATTTTTGCATAAATTGTTAATAGGATGATCTGTAAATGTATATATTAGAGTAAAATAACCTTCTAGTTAGGTGAAAGAATGTCTAACTTAATGCATGTTTGTTTCTAAATTTTCCAAAATTAAAAATCACATAAAAACATTGTGTAGACGCAGGGGAACGCATACTCAAAATTAAAGAATTAAATAAATTAACTTCAGTGATATAAAAATAAATAAATTGATTCAACTAAACAAGTTGAAACAAAATGTGATCAAAATAAAAAAGTTATAGCAAAAGCTTTTTTTAAATACAGCCATAATTTTGAAAAAACGGTTATTTTCCATCACGTTAGAGCCTGATTTACTAATAAACAGTTCTGGAGATAGGCATAAATTTAAGTATAAGCTTACATGCGTCATTTCTCACTCAAATTAATCCTTAACTGCTGTTAGCGGTCTAACAGACTCTCAATAATTTTTTCAATCTTCATAGTTTAACTTGTATTTTTCATAGACATTAAAGATAGTATATTTTCATAGACACTAGTGATACTAGCGTACTTTTCATGGAATTAAAGATACTAGTGAAATGTTGTTTCGCTTGGAGCCTTAATACTATCACTAGACACTTCTGAATAGGTTGATTTTAATTATAATATCTCTGTATATAAAGTTTTGAAAAGAAACAGTATTCAATAAGTTAATCGAGCGTTTTATAAATCTTTCAAGCAAGGGGACTCGGAGAACGATCACAGCAGTTATGAACAATTTCTGTCACAGAACTTAATGGTTAAGGCAGTGTTCAGAGTGACTGTATAATTGTTTTGCCTTTGGGATACTTCGAGATAGGCTGATCGGGAATTTGGCATAAATTCAATTTTGCCCACAACTGATACATGCCTTTTTTCACTCGCAATAACAAAATATTAATATGAGTCTGAGTGAAAAAAATATATATATATTTACCAATTTCGCAAGCATCGCCTGTGTATCTTGGAGTACATATGCAAACTGCTCTTCCATGTTCCACTTCACATTGTCCACTATTATTGCATGTCTTGCTTGCACATCGATCTGAAAGATCTCTTTTGTAAATATAAACTTGAATTCAAAATTGAGAATTTTTAAATTTTTCCCCTCCAGACCATTTATTCAAATACACCGTGTCCCAAAGATGACTGATGGATTTTGAAAGTCAATAAAAAAAACGGAACACTATAGAAATATATCGTTTGCGGCCTTATGTTGCGGAAACCGAGGAATTTTATCCCACCAATTTACAAATTTAGTTAACATTTTCGCCAAAAGAGGTTACTGAAAAATAGCGGTGATACTCCAAAACAAGAAATATCCACTGTACCAACGAATAAACCATTTTCAATGGTGTATATCTTTTCAAAATCACTCACTAACAGATTGCGTTGTAAAATATTGAATGAATATATGACGGATTCAATTTCTCTGCAGCTCTCGCATACCTGCTGTGCCATCTTTAGGCGAAAATGTTAACTAAGTTTGTAAATTGGTGGGATAAAATATACCTGGTTTCCCAAACATAAGGCCGCAAACGATACATGTCTATCGCGTTCCGTTTTATTTTAATGACTTTCAAAATCAATCAGTCATTTTGGGGACTCACTGTACAATACGTGTATACCAAATTAGTGCATATTTTACTTCTTAAGAATGCAATAAATTAGTACGGGTAGTACTCATCAGATAATGACCTATAATAAAATTCATGACGCACGTAGCGTGAATGTGAAAAAATTAATAATTCTCAAAAATTATTAAAAATTATCTAAATTATTAAAAATTATCTAAAAATTTAAAATTATCTAAATTATCAAAAATTATTAATAATTATCTAAAAAATTAAAATTACCTGGTTTCCCAAACATAAGGCCGCAAACGATACATGTCTATCGCGTTCCGTTTTATTTTAATGACTTTCAAAATCAATCAGTCATTTTGGGGACTCACTGTACAATACGTGTATACCAAGTTAGTGCATATTTTACTTCTTAAGAATGCAATAAATTAGTACGGGTAGTACTCATCAGATAATGACCTATAATAAAATTCACGACGCACGTAGCGTGAATGTGAAAAAATTAATAATTCTCAAACTTTTTCAAAAATACATTAACAAGGAAAATATAACTTAATAAACATGAAATTGTTTACGATTGTGAAAAAGAAGTACGTGTCGTTAACAACACTAGAGAAGGGGAACATTCTACTCTTATAATAAATACTGTTACAAATTTGCACGTTCAAGCATATAGAAATGAATAAGTAATCAAACCTTCTTTTTAATTACCTCATAAAAGGCAATAAAAAACAACGCGTTAATCTCTCTTCTTCAGTTGCAAAAGTATGTACTATCCTAAGAGAATAGAAGCAATACCGAAAGAAAACCGAAGAGAAAGGGGGATAAATAGACAAATGAAAAGGAACAACAAATAGTAAAACAAATGAAAAGTAGTTGACACGACAAGTACTGTATGAAGGACTGGTAGAAAAAAAATAAATATAAATATGATTTTTAAAAAAAAGAAATGTGTATCGAACTAACCTAACGCATTTTGACAAACAAGTTCCACATGTTTATCTCTTATTTTTGCTCTTCTATTTCATTTCTGTCTCTCGTAGAGGAAGCATGTTTTTATGCGCCGGATGGAGGAATACAAAGAATACGAAACGCGTTGCATATTCTTGTCTTTAATAATGATATAAGAAGTTTCTTACTTTGGTATTGTGTTTTACATAAGTTTTTAAACAACTTATTGCATCTTATTCAAATTGACATTTTAAAAGAAAAAATTTGAGGCATTTGTGTAAAACTGTTTTGAACTATACTTTCATTAACTGTCATATGTATTGTAGGCGGGGAAAAAATAAAGAAACATGCATGATAACTCAATTAACTTGATCAATTTTGCAGCTGAAAACATGGATTTTGCACAAGATGATTACTGAGACAGTATTTTCAAAATGCAAAATCTCCTGTTACTGAAAACACTTAATTTAAATGACGTAAAAGATGGTTACAGTACTCAAATTTTTAAAAGTACAAATTAATTTACGAGAATTACATGACCTAATTGAAAAGGGCGTGTAGATTCCAGATTTCTTTAATTTTTTTTTTCTGTATTAATTCAAAAAAATATGCAATACTTTATAAACATTTGAATTTTCAAAAAAACGTGCAGAATTGCAATTCCCGACCCTTTTTAATTAAAAAGATATTTAAGGTGGAAATTTTTTGCAAATGGATGTTAACTTCTTCTTTATATAGGTTTCCACGTGCAAGGTATGGGAAAAAGTCAAAAATGGTACAGCAACCTAGAAAATAGAATTTGTCGCAATTCTATGGAATGATCCATAGCCTTTAATTCTTCCAGTAATTCCTTTAATTCTTACAGTGTATTACATAAATTTAACAGAAAAATACATTTAATTGTCTGAAAATGGTGGTATTTTCTATTTAAAAAATATGTAACATTTCTCTACAAATTACAATATTTAACCCGTTTATTCCATCCTTCGGTTAAGCTTCATTGCACGTCACTTTCATAACTTCAACCGTGTATAACTTTGTTGGAAATACACTGATAATGAAATATAAAACATGATTCCTATACGAATTTGATAAAAAATTGAACTGTGATGTTGAGTTTTATCACAAGTTTCGTTTTGTTAACGAAAATTGTAAATTAATGAAAGCATGTTTTCAAAAAACGCCAACGATTTCAAGTTTTGATCGATGCAAATTCACACTAGTGGAGAGTTCACGAGTTAAATCAACAACACTTTCTGGATTAAATTCCCACATAATAACGCAGTAATTTAATTGCATCGCATTAGTGGTGTATAAAAATTATCTTAAAACAAAGTTCTTCTCTTTAAAGTTGAGCATATACAGGGTGGTTATAATATAAGTATCTCTATTTCGAGTTGTCTGTAGCTTGAAGGAATAACCCGAACAAAACCAAAATCGGTACACTTACTATTCGATAAGGAGGAAGAAGAATGGAACAATAAAAAATAGTTGCAATATTTGTCAACAGATGGCGCTACGGAGTCTGTCGGTGAAAACGCCGTTGTGTACCGTGGAGGTGTCGCAAACCTCAATGACTTAAAAGATCGCATATCACAACATGTGTCAAACATCACTCCTGATGCGTTACATTTCGCAGTTGAGCACGTCGTACAACGCCTGGATTGTGTCTTCCTGCACAATGGTCATGTGGAACTTGATCAGCAATGCCGCGCTATTCGAAAGCCTATCCACATTCAATGTGACACTTTCCAATAAATTAGGTTTGTCATCCGGTTTTACGCCTCAATTTTTATTCTTGTATTACACATTACATTTTACACTCAAAAACGCCATCTGTCAGCGATTATTGCAATTATATTTTTTATTATTCCATTCTACTAAAAATAAAACTGAAATCCTTTCTATCTGTTCAGGAAAATTCGTGGATAAAACTCTAACGCAATAAATAACCCAAATATTTTCACTCTTCGTGTAAATGAGTGTCTCGCGAAATACATCTCGTGACCATCCTTAGATTCCTGCTCTTCTACATCTTTAAATATGCTTTGTTAAAGAGAACGTACTTGATAATATTGCACTGAAATTAAACTTTAAACATTAAAAGACGCTTTAATGTAAAATTTTAAGCACATTTTATCGTATTTAAATAAGTATTTTATTTCATCAATGAAAATAAATCTAATTGTTATTAATATCAAAATTAACTTTTATTAAAATATCTCATGCATAACATTTTAAAATCAAAAAGTAGAAAAAATATCTAAAATAGAACATTTGAGTAAGTATTTTATTTTTAAAATAAAAATAAGTATTTAATTGTTGTTCACATCAAAATTTACTTTTATCAAAATCCTTCCATTTATCACGAAAAATATAAAGCAACTGATAAAATATTTTTAAATAAAAAAGTTGAAAATAAAACTGAAATAGAATATTTTACCGGTGAAACACTTATATATATATATATATATATATATATATATATATATATATATATATAAACTTAAATAGAATACTTTAACCGATAAAACATTTTTAAATAAAGACCTCGAAGAAAAGTTCGGAATAAAAAGAAGACGTGGAATTCGAATTCATAATATCTAGACTCAAATGCATTGCTCTAACCATTCAGCCGCCAAGCACATAGCCGTTCAGCAACAAAACATTAAAATATGTAGGTAAATCTGCGATCTGAAGGCAGGAATCTAAGTATGGACACGTGATGCCAATCGCGAGACACTGTTTCTTAACAGGGATAAGATTATAAGAGTACCACTTCAAAATATTTGCTGTAGTACAAACCAATTTCACAGTTTTCGCCTGTATATTTTGGAGTACATATGCATACTATCCTCCCGTGTTCCACGTCGCAACTTCCACCATTTTCGCATATCTTGTTGGCACATCTATCTGAAAGTTATAGAATTTTTTTTAATTGATTACATTGCAATTTCAATTACAATTTACACAAAATGTTTAAAAAAGTAATTCTATAAATATTTATACAAGAAGACTGTTGCCTGAACTTACCTATTTCACATTTTTCGCCTGCGTATTTTGAAGTACACACGCATATGGTTCTACCGTGTTCCACTTTGCAAAATCCATTGTTTTCACAGGACTTCGTAGTACATTTGTCTACAAATTATAACAGATAAATACAGTAATTATTTCATACGAAAACGAAAGAAGTAACACGTGGGGCGCTCAGCCCAGCCTGTCCCCGTCTGGTTACGGCAGTAAAGATAGCCATGTTATGTTTCTTGTAGGGGAGATGGGGGATGAATGGGACAAGGGATGGATGGGACGCTCTCAATATTTCAGGCAATAAACCTTTTTTTTTTAGTTGCTTCCTATCCTCATAGATTTCACTACCATAGTGTGCTTCAGAACCAAAAGCAAGAGCACATGGCTGTTTTCAGTTTTCTTCAAATTTGCATTTTCTGAAAACTCTGCTTAAAAGTAAATTTTTTGACATTTGAAGTTACTTAAATATCTTATACAATATAAACAATTAAGATATGTTGTAGTTTTTTATTTAAAGGCTCAATACTGGTAATTAAAATGAATGCATATTAACCATTGTGACAAAATAATTTCTGAGACAAAATAGCTGACAATTGAATATATGCATCATGGGGATGATTGTGACATTTCAAATGGGGATGAATGGGACTGCTTCATTCGTCCCTAAAGGATACTGAAAATTTTTTATTAACTAAATAATATTATATAGGTTGATAAATTAATACTTTATGGTAATTATTCTTTTAACATTTCATCCTCTTTGTAGCCATCGTCTTCAGTCCACCGTTTATGGGCCTTTTAAGGCAAAGCTGAGATGAGTCCAAGATCATTGACTAACAAATAATCCTGGAGATCATATTACAATTTATAATCTCTCAGCTTTTGCCAAGGCGGCATATTTGTCAGCTTTTAGTCCTTAACATTGAATACGGGGAGGAAAATGTTTGTGTCCCATTCATCCCTGCTGTTGGGATGATTGGGACATAGAAGAACTTTTTTTTTAATTTAATTTATATATCTGTATAATAATAATCTTGAACAAATATTGTGCATAAGATGTAATGTGATATATAATATTGATAATAACTTATATAAAATATTTAAAATAAATATTTTTGTGAAAATGTCCCATTCATCCCCCATCTCCCCTACATATAACAGCAACACATAAAATTTTTATTTGGAAGAAAAGTGTGTTTTTGTAGGGGTTGTTTTTATATCCAAGCCATAGTTCAATTTCTTCCGAGAGCAAGTTCCAACCTATCTATATGTTTTCGCAATTTCAATTGTGATTCTTGTCTTAAAATCATTCATATAATCGAAACCGAGTATGGTATACGGGCTCTTTGATGTATCTATAAGAAAAATATCATACAACGTAATATCTAACGAACTAACTGGCCAAGGTGTGGAACTGTTAGGGCTAATCTATTGGTTTGGGAAATACTTTTCTTTTTTTTTTTTTACAAATGACAAATCTTTGTTAATAATGGTTAGATACTGCAATCTTAAAATGAATACCTAAATGTTTCATGTACATATACATGATTCTATTAAAATATCTTTACACCTTAATATGTAAATATTTCAATTATGTATAATTAATTTTATTTATTATTTCATAAATGTGTAGCTAATTTTTTAAACCGATTCTTTAATATCTGAAGTATTATGTTTCTTTGAATTTTGATGTCATTCTAAAGAGATATCGAAGACAGATTCTTTAACATCATCTTTTTAGAATCTCTACCTAATTTTCTATATATTAAATAGGATATCTAATCATTTCATGCACCGTGATTAATTTTAATAAAACACAATTCTCTACAGGCTTAAAGTTTCAAATATGCATAAATAAACTTGTTAATTCACCTCTTTCAATTCTTTCAAATTTAAATGAAAATTACTTGAAAATTTATTTTTACACACGATTTTCTTAAAAACCACAATTCTTAAAGTTCTATATATTACAATTTTAACGGCATATCATTAGTATTCAGACCGACAAATTTTAAAAATATAAATAAATAAATCCCTTAAAATATTTTTAAAGTGAAATGATTATTATATATATTTTAGAAAACATTTATTTCAGAGCTTAAAACAAACATAAATATACATTCACTACGAAAGTAACTTCTTTTTAATGAATATATTTATAAATTAAACATTTAAAACTCTTTATGTCAAATTATCATGGTCTTATAATAAAATTAGTCAAGTAATTCTTTCTAAAAAAATAATTAATCTTAGAGGGATTAAATTAGACAGATACTTTATAAATGAACTTAAATGATAACTTATAAAATTAGTATAGACAACAATTTTAATATTTTTATAAAAATATTAATATAATGTTTGGGTAATTTATATTTAAATTAACTTAATTTGTATCGTTTAAAAAAATCTAATTTTAAAATTACTTAACATATTTTTAAGAACAACTGTAAAAGTTTATAATTCAATTAATCTATTATTCTATATCAAAATTTATAATTACACAGTTATTATTTAAAATAAACTTATATCATATTAAATCAAATAAAATAGGCTATGAAAGAATATACTAAGGCCAATCTCATTCCACATAAATCATTCTACATCAATCAATCATAAATTCATTCAAATGTGCTCCCATTGTTATATTGCAGAACTTACCATTCACCAAATTTTAACGGATTGCCCTCCACTTAGATTAGACATTTATACAGGGATTACTTCACACTGTCATCGCCTCAGTTAATCAACCTCATTGGAGAAAACCCCAACGAGAATATTTTCCTGTTTTTAAAACAGGCAGGATCTTATCATAATACACTCTAAAAACGACATTTTCAAAACTGAGCAAAAATGGTTCCGAATCAAAATTACTCAAGTTTGAAACATGTATATACTCATTTCTGAAAACATGCACACACTCAAGAATAAAACACTATGTGCTCCTATTTGAGTAGGTCCATGTTTCAAAAATGAGTATGAACTGACTTTTATGGGCTCATTTTTGAGTATTTCCATGCTTCAAAAATGAGTTTTAACTGATTCTAATCATTTTTTAGTATGTCCATGTTTCAAAAATGAGTATGAACTGACCTTTATGTGCTCAGTTTTGAGTATGTCTCCATGTTTCAATATTCTGAGTATTTCTAGTATTTCAGAACTGAAAGCATTCGGTCGTCCTATTTGAAACAAAAAGTTTCATAACAAAATGAATGACATCGATTTACTCTG